>CM046948.1:42492935-43092935 GCA_025698515.1 Gossypium sturtianum
AAATTACCAAAATACCCCCGGATTTTCAAATTACCAAAATACCCCCGAAATGTAAAATTACCTTATTTCACAAAGGAACCCTATTTCAAAAAATTACGGAAAAAAGACCCCTGAAGGATAAATTACGAAAATACCCCTGGGTAGTGAAATGACTAAAGTACCCTATGTGTTGAATGTGGGTTCATGGATGTCGTCTGTATGTTGATGGTTGATGTGTGTGGTTCCTAGAACTAGGAGACAAACATGAGACTGAAACTTGTAGATATAATTTCGAATTCGAAAGAACTATTCTTAAACTACTGATCATAAGACTGTTCGTGGTTAATCAGTGGAAGAAACCTATTATTTCATAAAATTTCTAATCAGATAAACATCAATCGTAAGAATGAGTACAAGGGGACGAGGATACTCCAAATGCGAATACCGGTGCGTACTCTATCATATTATCCTAAGTGTTTCTTTTGGCTTTAGAATTAGAGTTCGCAGCGAAAGCATAATGGTGAGACTTGGGTAGTATGATTAATAGTTAGTTGGAAATTTCGAGGACAGAAATTTCTTTAAAGGGGTAGAAGCTGTAACATCACGAATTTTTGGGCCTATGCATTTAATGGGTGAATATGTGTAATGAGTTAATTTGAGCATTAGGGGTCCAAATTGGGCTCGAGATTGGGTGACGCCTTAACCGTTAAATTTTTGTTTGGGCACTATAGGGTTTAAAAGGTGGTATATCGAGTTTAAAATATCAAAATGGGCTTGTGGCCCGGTGGTCAGTGGCACCACTTAGGGAGCAAGGAGGTGACACCACACAAGGGAGTAAGGGGCCCAAATTTAAGTTACATGGAGCCCAACTCTTTTAATTTAAGTTAGCTAAATTTCGGCATTAGGGTTAGGTAGAGTGGACGGCAACAAGGCTAAAAAATAGGAGGATTTATGTGAATGGGATAATGTAGATAATATAGTTGATAATATTGAAGGAAAAAAAAAGGGAGAAAAGATAGGAGCTATCTACAAGGCTAGGAGTTGGCCGAAATTCCATCACCTAGAGAAGTGAAGAAATCGGTTTCTTTATGGAAAAGGGGGTGCCGAATTTTCCCTTTTTATTTGAGTAATTTTTAGTTATCAGAAAGGGCACTTTCGGTTTTTCATAGGTAAGTGCCGAAATTTCTATAAATAGGGAGGGTTCTCTTCTTTATTTTTCGGCATTTAGGGTTTCCACATTTTCTTTCTCTTCTTTTTTTTTAAAAGCCAAAACCCCATTATTTTTTTCTCTTCTTTCTCCTAAAAGCCGAAAACTCCATTATTCTCTTCTTTCTTCTAAAAGTCAAAAACTCCATTATTCTCTTTTTTCTTCTAAAAGCCGAAAGCCGAAAACTCCATTATTCCTTTCTCTTCTTTCTTCTAAGAGCCAAAAACTCCATTATTCTCTTCATTCTTCTAAAAGCCGAAAACTCCATTATTCTCTTATCTTCTTTCCTCTAAAAATCCGAAAGCCGAAAACTCCATTATTCTTTTCTCTTCTTTCTTCTAAAATCCGAATCTCTATAGATTTCTTCGAATCATCTTCTCTTCCTGATTTTTTGCAAAAAGCCAGAATCCTCTAGGAGTAGCCGAATCTTCTCTAGTAAGATCTCTTAGATCTAAAAGCCGGAAACACTAGTTCCTGAATCTCATATCACTTTTTGGGATTTCAAGGTAGATAGCGGTGGTGTTGGCTACGGATAGCGTCGACTTAGAGGGTCTCGTTCTAACAGTAATCAGGTGTGTAGATCTCTAACACACTAGTAATCTGTACTAAATATATGTTATGGGCTAAAAGCCGAAAAAAGGCTGTATAGTAATCTGTACTAAATATACATTATGGGCTAAAAGCCGGATAAAGGCTGTATAGACAGTCGGATTACCCAAAAAGGGTAGGCAAGGGATGCCAGGTACGTAATCATAGAAACTTCTCTATGTGTATCGATGTATGTGATAGACTGTGAACTTTTAGGTAGTATATTGTTTTGATTCTGCATGTGTGTATGCATGGGATGGGATTGATATGATGAAGGGGAAGAAGGTCGCATAGCGATTGGTGGCTTTGCCACATAGGTCACCTAGTGATTGGTCTTTATGACAATGAGTGACTCGGTGTCGAAATACTATGATGTATTATTAAGGTCGCATGGCGATCGGTGGCTTTGCCACATAGGTCACACAGTGATCGGTCTTTAAGACAGGCAGCACATCTGTCGATATGGTGTGTAATGGTTAGAGGGTTGATTGTATAAATCCCCAAGGTGTGATGGTTGGTACGGGTTGGTGTGTAGAGGATGGATTTCTAGGTTGGGATGGGCCATGATGCATATATAGTTACCCTTGTATACGGGCCAAGGCCATAATGTGTTTGTGGGCCAAGCCTTTGATGTGTTTTCGGGATTTACACACTGAATCTTGGTGACTCACCCTATTATTTTTCCCTAACTTTGCAGATGAGAAGTAGATCGTGGACATGGGAGCAAAGGCGGACTCGAGGGCCATCAAGTTTTTATTCCTATGGATTATTAGGTTTTTCCTTAAGTTTTTAATTTTGGAAACATTTATGTAATAAGGCCCCATAGTTTATACTCACTACTTAGTTTTTAATATTTGTAACTTATGGAACTTTGTCAAAGGTTTTATTATTCAAAATAATAATAATACAAGGTTTTCTTTTCAAAAGTCACTTGTTTATTCGAATTTTGCCTAATAACTTATGATTTACTAAAACCAACTTAGCAAAAGTTTTCAACGTACAACCCGTAGCATACCGGATCACAGTGAAACTTATGGACCGGGTTTGGGGTGTTACATTTTGGTGTCAGAGCCCAGTTCAAAATTCGGGCTGTGAATGGGCCTAGTGGTGTTTTGAAAATTTGATGAGAATTTGAGAAAATGTCTTGGATGAAGATATGGCCTTCGAGTCTACCGGCACCCGATCCACGCAGGTAAGTATTCTAAACTTTTGGATGTGATATGTATGTGGGCTTGATGGGCTTGATGGACGTAGACTAGTATGTTAGGCATTGATGGACTATAGGCTTAGTTAAAACAACTCTTTAAATTCATAAGATTTAATCCAACCAAACAAACCAGTGAACAAGTCACCGAGATAGGGTGTGGCAACAGGCATACGCATGTCTAGGATTGGATTCAGAGGAGAGCTTGGTATTTAAGCGATCCTAGTGACTCACCTCCTCTTTTTGGAATCCTACGGTGCATAGTATTTATTCACCCTAGCCACGAGGATTTGTTGTGGGCGAATTAATAATTTAAAACCCGAAAGGGACTAGCCATTCTATTTTGTAAAACTACAAAATTACCCCTGATTTATAAGTGACCAAAATATCCCTGATCTGTAAAATTACCAAAATACCCCCGGATTTTCAAATTACCAAAATACCCCGAAATGTAAAATTACCTTATTTCACAAAGGAACCCTATTTCAAAAAATTACGGAAAAAAGACCCCTAAAGGATAAATTACGAAAATACCCCTGGGTAGTGAAATGACTAAAGTACCCTATGTGTTGAATGTGGGTTCATGGATGTCGTCTGTATGTTGATGGTTGATGTGTGTGGTTCCTAGAACTAGGAGACAAACATGAGGCTGAAAACTTGTAGATATAATTTCGAATTCGAAAGAACTATTCTTAAACTACTGATCATAAGACTGTTCGTGGTTAATCAGTGGAAGAAACCTATTAATTCATAAAATTTCTAATCAGATAAACATCAATCGTAAGAATGAGTACAAGGGGACGAGGATGCTCCAAATGCGAATACCAGTGCGTACTCTATCATATTATCCTAAGTGTTTCTTTTGGCTTTAGAATTAGAGTTCGCAATGAAAGCATAATGGTGAGACTTGGGTAGTATGATTAATAGTTAGTTGGAAATTTCGAGGACGAAATTTCTTTAAAGGGGTAGAAGCGTAACATCCACGAATTTTTGGGCCTATGCATTTAATGGGTGAATATGTGTAATGAGTTAATTTGAGCATTAGGGGTCCAAATTGGGCTCAGGATTGGGCTGACGCCTTAGTTAAATTTTTGTTTGGGCACTATAGGGTTTAAAAGGTGGTATCTGAGTTTAAAATATCAAAATAGGCTTGTGGCCCAGTGGTCAGTGGCACCACTTAGGGAGCAAGGAGGTGACGCCACACAAGGGAGTAAGGGGCCCAAATTTAAGTTACATGGAGCCCAACTCTTTTAATTTAAGTTAGCTAAATTTCGGCATTAGGGTTAGGTAAAGTGGACGGCAAAAAGGCTTAAAAATAGGAGGATTTATGTGAATGGGATAATGTAGATAATATAGTTGATAATATGGAAGGAAAAAAAAGGGAGAAAAGATAGGAGCTATCTACAAGGCTAGGAGTTGGCCGAAATTCCATCACCTAGAGAAGTGAAGAAATCGATTTCTTTATGGAAAAGGGGGTGCCGAATTTTCCCTTTTTATTTGAGTAATTTTTAGATATCAGGAAGGGCACTTTCGGTTTTTCATAGGTAAGTGTCGAAATTTCTATAAATAGGGAGGGTTCTCTTCTTTATTTTTCGGCATTTAGGGTTTCCACCTTTTCTTTCTCTTCTTTCTTTTAAAAGTCGAAAACCCCATTATTTTTTTCTCTTCTTTCTCCTAAAAGCCGAAAGCCGAAAACTCCATTATTCCTTTCTCTTCTTTCTTCTAAAAGCCAAAAACTCCATTATTCTCTTCTCCTCTTTCTTCTAAAAAGTCGAAAGCCGAAAACTCCATTATTCTTTTCTCTTCTTTCTTCTAAAATCTGAATCTCTATAGATTTCTTCGAATCATCTTCTCTTCCTGATTTTTCGTAAAAAGCCAGAATCCTCTGGGAGTAGCCGAATCTTCTCTAGTAAGATCTCTTAGATCTAAAAGCCGGAAACACTAGTTCCTGAATCTCATATCACTTTTCGGGATTTCAAGGTAGATAGCGGTGGTGTTGGCTACGGATAGCGTCGACTTAGAGGGTCTCGTTCTATGATGAATCAGGTGTGTAGATCTCTAACACACTAGTAATCTGTACTAAATATATGTTATGGGCTAAAAGCTAGAAAAAGGTGTATAGTAATCTGTACTAAATATATGTTATGGGCTAAAAGTAGAAAAAAGTGTATATAGTAATCTGTACTAAATATACGTTATGGGCTAAAAGCCGAGAAAAAAGGTGTATATAGACAGTCGGATTACCCAAAAAGGGTAGGCAAGGGATGCCAGTGCGTAATCATAGAAACTTCTCTATGTGTATCGATGTATGTGATAGATCGTGAACTTTTAGGTAGTATATTGTTTTGATTCTCGCATGTATGTATGCATGGGATGGGATTGATATGATGAAGGGGAAGAAGGTCGCATAGCGATCGGTGGCTTTGCCACATAGGTCACCTAGTGATCGGTCTTTATGATGAGTGACTCAGGTTTGTCGAAATACTACGATGTATTATTAAGGTCGCATGGCGATCGGTGGCTTTGCCACATAGGTCACACATGATCGGTCTTTAAGACGAGCAAACATGACTTTCGATATGGTGTGTAGCGGTTGGAGGGTTGATTGTATAAATCCCCAAGGTGTGATGGTTGAGTACGGGTTGGTGTGTAGAGGATGGATTTCTAGGTTGGGATGGGCCATGATGCATATATAGTTACCCTTGTATACGGGCCAAGGCCATAATGTGTTTGTGAGCCAAGCCTTTGATGTGTTTTCGGGATTCTGATCGAGTCTTGGTGACTCACCCTATTATTTTTCCCTAACTGCGCAGATGAGCAGTAGAGATCGTGGACATGGGAGCAAAGCGGACTCGAGGGCCATCAAGTTTTTATTCCTATAGGTTATTCCAGTTTTTTCCTTAAGTTTTTAATTTTGGAAACATTTATGTAATAAGGCCCCATAGTTTATATTCACTACTTAGTTTTTAATATTTGCAACTTATGGAACTTTGTCAAAGGTTTTATTTTTCAAAATAATAATAATACAAGGTTTTCTTTTCAAAAGTCACTTGTTTATTCGAATTTTGCCTAATAACTTATGATTTACTAAAACCAACTTAGCAAAAGTTTTCAACGTACAACCCGTAGCATACGGATCCGGTCGAAACTTATGGGCGGGTTTGGGGTGTTACATTTTGGTGTCGAGCCAGTTCAAAAACTCGAGTGTGAATGGGCCTAGTGGTGTTTTGAAAATTTGATGAGAATTTGAGAAAATGTCTTGGATGAAGATATGGCCTTCGAGTCAACCGGCACCCGATCCACGTAGGTAAGTATTCTAAACTTTTGGATGTGATATGTATGTGGGCTTGATGGGCTTGATGGACGTAGACTAGTATGTTAGGCATTGATGGACTATAGGCTTAGTTAAAACAACTCTTTAAATTCATAAGATTTAATCCAACCAAACAAACCTGTGAACAAGTCGCCGAGATAGGGTGTGGCAACAGGCATACGCATGTCTAGGATTGGATTCAGGGAGAGCTTGGTATTTAAGCAGTCCTAGTGACTCACCTTCTCTTCGCTGAAATCCTACCTGGTGCATAGTGACTGTTCACCCTAGCCACGAGGATTTGTTGACGGGCCAGAATTAATAATTTAAAACTCGAAAGGGACCAGTCATTCTATTTTGTAAAACTACTAAATTACCCCTGATTTATAAGTGACCAAAATATCCCTGATTTGTAAAATTACCAAACTACCCCCAGATTTTCAAATTACCAAAATACCCCCGAAATGTAAAATTACCTTATTTCACAAAGGAACCCTATTTCAGAAAATTACGGAAAAAAGACCCCTGAAGGATAAATTATGAAAATACCCCTGGGTAGTGAAATGACTAAAGTACCCTATGTGTTGAATGTGGGTTCATGGATGTCGTCTGTATGTTGATGGTTGATGTGTGTGGTTCCTAGAACTAGGAGACAAACTTGAGACTGAAACTTGTAGATATAATTTCGAATTCGAAAGAACTACTCTTAAACTACTGATCACAAGACTATTCGTGGTTAATCAGTGGAAGAAACCTATTAATTCATAAAATTTCTAATCAGATAAACATCAATCGTAAGAATGAGTACAAGGGGACGAGGATGCTCCAAATGCGAATACCAGTGCGTACTCTATCATATTATCCTAAGTGTTTCTTTTGGCTTTAGAATTAGAGTTCGCAGCGAAAGCATAATGGTGAGACTTGGGTAGTATGATTAATAGTCAGTTGGAAATTTTGAGGACGAAATTTCTTTAAGGGGGTAGAACTGTAACATCCTGAATTTTTGGGCCTATGCATTTAATGGGTGAATATGTGTAATGAGTTAATTTGAGCATTAGGGGTCCAAATTGGGCTCGGAGGTGAAGCCTTAGTTAAATTTTTGTTTGGGCACTATAGGGTTTAAAAGGTGGTATCCGAGTTTAAAATATCAAAATGGGCTTATGGCCCGAGTGGTCGATGGCACCACTTAGGGAGCAAGGAGGTGACGACGCCACACAAGGGAGTAAGGGGCCCAAATTTAAGTTACATGGAGCCCAACTCTTTTAATTTAAGTTAGCTAAATTTCGGCATTAGGGTTAGGTAGAGTGGACGGCAACAAGGCTAAAAAATAGGAGGATTTATGTGAATGGGATAATGTAGATAATATAGTTGATAATATTGAAGGAAAAAAAAAGGGAGAAAAGATAGGAGCTATCTACAAGGCTAGGAGTTGGCAGAAATTCCATCACCTAGAGAAGTGAAGAAATCGGTTTCTTTATGGAAAAGGGGTGTCGAATTTTCCCTTTTTCTTTGAGTAATTTTTAGTTATCGGAAGGGCACTTTGAGTTTTCATAGGTAAGTGCCAGAAATTTCTATAAATAGGGAGGGTTCTCTTCTTTATTTTTCGGCATTTAGGGTTTCCACCTTTTTTTCTCTTCTTTCTTTTAAAAGCCGAAAACCCCATTATTTTTTCTCTTCTTTCTCCTAAAAGCCGAAAACTCCATTATTCTCTTATTTCTTCTAAAAGTCGAAAACTCCATTATTCTCTTCTTTCTTCTTCTAAAGAAAGAAAACTCCATTATTCCTTTCTCTTCTTTCTTCTAAAAGCCGAAAACTCCATTATTCTCTTCTCTTCTTTCTTCTAAAAAGCCAAAAGCCGAAAACTCCATTATTCTTTTCTCTTCTTTCTTCTAAAATCCGAATCTCTATAGATTTCTTTGAATCATCTTCTCTTCCTGATTTTTCGCAAAAAGCCAGAATCCTCTGGGAGTAGCCGAATCTTCTCTAGTAAGATCTCTTAGATCTAAAAGCCGAAAACACTAGTTCCTGAATCTCATATCACTTTTCGGGATTTCAAGGTAGATAGCGGTGGTGTTGGCTACAAATAGCGTCGACTTAGAGGGTCTCGTTCTAACAGTAATCAAGTGTGTAGATCTCTAACACACTAGTAATCTATACTAAATATATGTTATGGGCTAAAAGCTAGAAAAAGGCTGTATAGTAATCTGTACTAAATATATGTTATGGGCTAAAAGCCGAAAAAAGGTTGTATAGTAATCTGTACTAAATATACATTATGGGCTAAAAGCCAGAAAAAGGCTATATAGACAGTCGGATTACCCAAAAAGGGTAGGCAAGGGATGCCAGGTACGTAATCATAGAAACTTCTCTATGTGTATCGATGTATGTGATAGACTGTGAACTTTTAGGTAGTATATTGTTTTGATTCTGCATGTATGTATGCATGGGATGGGATTGATATGATGAAGGGGAAGAAGGTCGCATAGCGATCGGTGGCTTTGCCACATAGGTCACCTAGTGATCGGTCTTTATGACATGCAGCTCAGTTGTCGAAATACTACGATGTATTGTTAAGGTCGCATGGCGATCGGTGGCTTTGCCACATAGGTCACACAGTGATCGGTCTTTAAGACAAAGCGACACGGTATCGATATGGTGTGTAGCGGTTGGAGGGTTGATTGTATAAATCCCCAAGGTGTGATGGTTGGTACGGGTTGGTGTGTAGAGGATGGATTTCTAGGTTGGGATGGGCCATGATGCATATATAGTTACCCTTGTATACGGGCCAAGGCCATAATGTGTTTGTGGGCCAAGCCTTTGATGTGTTTTTGGGATTTACACACTGAGTCTTGGTGACTCACCCTATTATTTTTCCCTAACTTTGCAGATGAGCAGTAGATCGTGGACATGGGAGCAAAGGTGGACTCGAGGGGCCATCAAGTTTTTATTCCTATAGATTATTCCGGTTTTTCCTTAAGTTTTTAATTTTGGAAACATTTATGTAATAAGGCCCCATAGTTTATACTCACTACTTAGTTTTTAATATTTGCAACTTATGGAACTTTGTCAAAGGTTTTATTATTCAAAATAATAATAATACAAGGTTTTCTTTTCAAAAGTCAATTGTTTATTCGAATTTTGCCTAATAACTTATGATTTACTAAAACCAACTTAGCAAAAGTTTTCAACGTACAACCCGTAGCATACCAGATCTGGTCGAAACTTATGGGTCAGGTTTGGGGTGTTACACTGGCTAGCTAGACCTAGTTGTAACTATCTCAAAAACATAGAAATCAATAAAAACGGAACAAAAATCATACCTAATTGAAGGAATTGAAGATAGCCGAATCTCGAGCCCTATTTTCTCAAGAAGAATCGGTTTGGGGAAGTTGAATGAATGAATAATTTCATTTGCTTTTATTTAATTTACCTTTAATTACCAATTTACTTATTTAACCTTTAAAACATTTATTAGTTACACCAAATGCCATGCCACTATCATCCACTTTGTTATAAATGGGCTAATATCTAGATAAGGACCTTTATTTTAAAGTTCTATAGCTATTAGACACCTTTAACTAATAGCACATAACTTTTGCACTTTTCGCGATTTAGTCCTTTTAATCAACTTGACCACTCAAACAATAAAATTTCTCAACGAGATTTTCACACAATCATAATATCATGCTGTAAACATTAAAATACTAATAAAATAATTATTTTGACATCAGATTTATGGTCCCAAAACCACTGTTCTGATTTGACTAAAAACGGGCTGCTACAACTCTCCTCCCTTAGGGATTTTCGTCCCCGAAAATCTTACCAGAAAAGAGGTTAGGGTACTGTTTTCTCATAGCTTCCTCGGGTTCCCACGTAGCCTCTTCGACACCATGTCGTTGCCACAAAACCTTCACCGAAGTTATGCTTTTATTTCTCAACTCTTTAACCTCTCGATCTAAAATTCTAATTGGTTCTTCGTTATATGTCATATTGGGTTGAATTTCAATCTCTGCCGGAGAAATTACGTGTGATGGATCTGATCTATATCAGCACAACATCGATACATGAAATACATTATGAATCTTTTCTAATTTTGACGATAAAGTTAGCCGATATGCCACTGGCCCTATCCTTTCAATGATCTCGTACGGCTCGATGAAACGCGGACTTAGTTTACCTTTACGACCAAATCGAAGTATTTTCTTCCACGGAGAAACTTTTAGAAATACTTTGTCGCCGATCTAAAATTCAATGTCTTTTTGTTTTATATCAGCGTACAATTTCTGTCGATCTGAAGCTGCTTTCAAACTATCTCGAATTACTTTCACTTTATCTTTAGTCTCTCAGATCAAATCAACCCCGTGAATCTTTTTCTCACTCAGCTCAGTCCAGTACAATGGAGTTCAGCCTTTGTGACCATACAAAGCTTCGTACGGTGCCATCTTTGTGCTAGATTGAAAATTGTTGTTATATGCAAATTCAACCAATGATAAATATTTCTCCCAGTTGCCTTCAAAATCTAAAACAAAACAACGAAGCATATCTTCGAGAATTTGTATTACTCTCTCAGACTTACCATCAGTTTGCGGATGAAATGATGTACTGAAATTCAACCTCGTACCCAAAGCTTCTTGCAATTTCTTCCAAAATCGTGATGTAAACCTCGGATCTCTATCTGAAATAATTGAAACTGGCACCCCGTGCAATCTAACAATCTCAGAAATGTACGATTCAGCTATCAAGTGAATAATAAGTACGTACCATAATGAAATGTGCTGATTTCGTCAGTCGATCTACGATAACCCAGATAGCATCTTTCTTCTTTGAAGACAAGGGCAATCCGGATACGAAATCAATTGTAACTCTATCCCATTTCCACTCTGGTATCATCACAGGCTATAGTAATCCCAAAGGCACATGATGTTCGGCTTTTAGTTGTTGACAAACTAAACATCTTGATACAAACTCTGAAATGTCTCGTTTCATACCCGACCACCAATACAACTGTTTCAAATCATTGTACATTTTAGTACTCCCCGGGTGAACAGATAGACAACTACTGTGTGCTTCATTCAGAATTTTCTGTATAAGCTTTGGATCTCTCGGTATGCAAACTCTACCTCGGAACAATAAGCAATCATCTGATCTGATCTGATATTCTGAATCACTTGTCGACTGACATTGCATTCTTTTGGCTTGCAATTCATTATCATACTTCTGAGCTTCGCAAATTTGTTGAGGAAATATCAGTTTAGCTTTCAACTCTGCTAGAATCGAACCATCATCAAATAAGGTTAACTGGGTATTCATCGCTCTTAAAGAAAATAATGATTTTCTACTCAGAGCATCTGTGACTACATTCGCTTTCCCCGGATGATAATCAATCACTAACTCATAGTCTTTTAAAAACTCAAGACATCTTCGTTGTCACAAATTCAAATCTTTCTGGGTCATTATATATTTCAAGCTCTTGTGATCGGTAAAGATGTGACACTTTTCACCGTAAAAATGATGTCGCCAAATTTTCAATGCGAAAACAATAGCGGCCAACTCTAAATCATGTGTCAGATAATTCTTTTCATGCAGCTATAACGCGTAGGTTTGTGCAAGTGTACACAGTCGTTATCAAGTAATAAGTAAGTATCGAGTTATTGTCTCCATAGGGATTGTATTTGTGCTAAGTCACTTAATTTGTAAAATTATATTAACAATTTGGTAAATAAAAACACAATATAGTTGAGAAGTGGTGATTAAAATATATTAAACTAAATTCAATGATCCCTAATGCAAATTATCCTGAGTATGCAAACTATATGAAAGAAATAGATTTTAGTAAAATTAAAAACAATTTGCAACAATTATAACATAAATAAACTAGGACAATTACTTTAATTAAACTCAATTTATTATCAACATGCTTAATAACATTCGGAAAAACATTCCATGGCAACTCGATCTTTCATGAGTTTGGAAACCATATTAGGTCCTTTCGGAATCCTTTACGTAGTAAATATGCATTTTACTGATCCTTATTTAATAAGGGTTTCTTAGCATTCGTGTGAGGTAACAGGGACGTGTCAGGTTTGAAATAGTTTAATCACATAAATCTAAAAACTATGCAGATAACAAAGCTTGGTCAGAGTTGTTATGCAACCTACAATTTAATCGGGTCAGGATCTAAATTGAGCATGCACATTTCAATTATGTGTCCATTAGCCGTCCGTCGGTCGGGATCGCTCGGCTAATCGGTGTATTTCAATCACGTATGAACGAAATACAGACTTGATTTTAATTAAAATCATGATCGATTGAGGCACAAACATTATAAGCATGAATAAAATAAATATTATTTAATCAAAGCAATCATCCTAGCTTAAATAAAATTAAGCTAACATTGTTGTAAACAAGAACAAAGAACACATAGCAAACATCTTTAGATTAAATTAAAGAAAAGGAAGATTAAACCCAATTCAGAGTGGCTGTCACCCAAGATTCTGATTGACGAGGCTCCTTCGTTCCTTTGCTTTGCTCGTTTGTTGATGGCTCTCCAAGGTAGCCGACCAAGGGTTCTTTAAGAAGCTTAATTGCTAAAATCTCTATGAAGAGATGATGCTAGGCGTGGGAATGAAAAAGGCTAAGAGAATTTGGAGAGAAGAGAGAATGATTAATGATGAGAATGAATGAGGAATGGTTGAGGGATGATGAATGAGGGAATGAGAGGGTCTTATATATAGGTGAGGAGAGGGGGATGGTTTGCTAAAAATAGTGGATGTTAACCTCTTCAAATCTCCTCAAATTGTGGCCAGCCATGCTTAGTGGCTTTTGACTTGATTTTTGCTTGATTTTTAAGCAATTTTGGATGCCACACAACTTCAGGCGAGACTCGGTCAATCGTAAATCTTCGGGCAAATCTCTAATTTCTTCAACACTGCAAGGACCTTGTGTAATTAAACCAAAGAACGGTTTAAATGGACAGCCATGTGTAGCCGAATATTGGGTTGACTTGGTCTCTAATTTGGACGATTTTGTAATCCAACAAAGCTATCATACCTGTCCAGAATAAGTCAACAAGTTAGAGGACCAAACAATAAAATTTATCCAATTTAATTAATTAATTAAAACCCAAATTATTAATGAAATATTTTAAAATAAATTATTAAATATAATTTTATATTTTATTATTTAATTTAATCATGCATGGCCCACTTTATGTCTTAAAAATAATATATTCAAATTAATATAAAATAAGCCATTTATTGCATGAAAACTATATAATAAAGCATAAAATCACATTTTAATAATTTCTATGTCCTAATTTCATATTTTCACATATTTCATTAATTTATTAAACAATTAATTAGTTTTAACAATGGATTTAAGTAAAAAGGTGATAAATTACATAGGAAAACCCCTATATATTTTTCCGTTTACAGCGGCTTTAACTATCTAGAGGCATAAGCTATCACTTTTCCTTCTTGCATCAAAACACAACCCAAACCGTTCAATGACGCGTCACTGTAAATCACGAACTCTTTACCCGACTCAGGTTGAACCAAAACTAGTGCCTCAGTTAGCAATGCTTTCAACTGATCAAAACTCTATTGACATTTCTCTGACCACTCGAATTTTACATCTTTTTGTAGCAATCTAGTCATCGGTGTAGCAATCATCGAGAATCCTTTAACAAAACGTCGATAATAACCAACTAATCCCATAAAGCTTCTGACTTTGGATACATTTCTCAGTGGTTTCCAATCAACAACTGCAGAAATCTTGCTCAGATCAACTCGTATACCTTCCACTGAAACAATGTGTCCCAGAAATCCAACCTCTCGGAGCCAAAACTCGCATTTACTAAATTTAGCAAATAGTTGCTTATCTCTCAATGTTTGAAGAACAATTCTCAAATGCTCGGCATGCTCAGACTCATCTCGTGAATAAATCAGAATGTCATCAATGAATACAACAATGAATCTATCTAAATACGGTCTAAAAATTCGATTCATCAAATCCATAAAAACAACAGGAGCATTAGTTAATCCGAAAGGCATAACTAGAAATTCATAATGTTCGTACCTCGTTCTGAACGCAGTTTTTGGCACATCTGAATCTTTAACTCGCAACTGATAATAGCCAGATCTCAAATCAATCTTTGAGAATACGGTTGCCCCTTTCAACTGATCAAACAAGTCATCTGTTCTCGGAAAAGGATACTTATTATTTATCGTAACCTTTTTGAGTTGTCGATAATCAATACATATTCTCATTGATCCATCTTTCTTCTTTACAAACAACATTAGTGCACCCCAGGGCAAAAAACTAGGTCGTGCAAAGCCTCTATCTGTTAACTCTTGTATCTGAGCTTTCAACTCTTTCAACTCTGTTGGAGCCATTCTATACGGAGCTATAGATATCGGTGATGTTCTCGGCACTAATTCAATAGCAAACTCGACCTCTCTGATCGGTGGTAACCCAGGAAACTCTTCTGGAAATAGATTCAAAAACTCACAGACTATCGGCACTGATTTAATTTTTGATTCAGACACTTTTGTATCCAGTACATACGCAAGGTAAGCTTCGCAATCTTTTCTCACACATTTCTGAGCTGACATAGACGAAATCACAACAGGCAATTCTCTTGATTCATCTTATTCAATTCGAATGACTTCACTATTCTGACATTTCAATTCAATAATATTTCGTCTACAATTCACAAGCATCATGCAAAGTCAACCAATCCATACCTAGAATTACATCAAACTCATCACACGGTAATAGCATCAAATCAGTCAGAAAACAGTAAACCCGAGTCATTAAAAGACAGTTCTTGCAAACTTTATCAACTAACACATACTTGCCTAAAGGGTTCGATACTTTAATCACAAACTCAGTAGACTCAACAGGAAAACTCTTATTAGACACCAAATTATTACAAATACACGAATGAGTTGGTCCAGGATCAATTAAAGGAATCACATTAGTTATAACACCCCTAACCCGTATCCGTTGCCGAAATAGGGTTAAGAGGCGTTACCGGACGAACAGAGATTTTTACGGACAATTAATAACATAGTCATCAATCACAATCAAAGTGTCCCTTTTATAGGTCAACGAGACCTTAATCATGCTTTAGAATAGGGTCGGGACTAAACCGAACACGTACTAAAATTCTCAAAAATTTAAAACTTTTCTAAGTTATAGAGGTCACACGCCCGTGTGGGTAGGCCGTGTGCCTCCCACGGCTACTAGACACACCTATGTGTCCTGGCCGTGCCAAAACAGAGCATGTATACTGACTTATCCACACGGCCACCAGTCACGCCCGTGTGCCATGGCCGTGTAAAATTAGGCTAGCTATTGACTTGTTCCCACGGCCACCAAGAACGCCCGTGTGCCACGGCCGTGTAACCTACTCAGGCACACTTTGAAATGGCCCTTGAGCCATTCAGAAGAGACACACGCCCGTGTCTCATGGCCATGTAAGCAAAATAGGCCATTTGCAAGGCCAAAATGCCACCCACACTTGGGTCATCCCTACAAGCATAAACAAATACAATGGCAACCAAAAACACACCAAATGGTCATCATATTATCCCATTCAATCTCATTTCTAAACATGCGAATTTGCACAATCAATTCACATGTAAATCCAAGCATAACTCATCCACAACTTCACTAAATCACTATGGCATCAATTCATCAATAAGCTTACCTTTCATAAGGCCATTTCATTGCCATCAAGCCATACCAAAACATGCATCATATACCATATCCACTCATGCATATTACCAACATTTATCTAGCCAAATCACATGGCTATTTACATCTCAAACTTATACCAAATGACTAGCCTATACATGCCATATTTAGCTATTCACAATTTCAAAATACCAAAACAAGTTGGAGTAGTGTGATGATGATCCTCGACGGTCCCCCAGCCTTCAGTACCTTTGACGATCTGTTACAGAGTCAACATACACACAGAGTAAGCTTTCCTAAAACTTAGTAAGCCATATACAAATAAACTTATCTTAAATCATTCATAAGCATAGCCATTTGAATTCATTAACATATCATCTTTACAAGCACATAAATAATCTCTTTGGCTCACTTGATCTGCCATTGCTTACCAATTCACCATATCACAAATATCTCATTTGCTCATATCTCAAACACACATATATCTCAAATGTTTCTCTGCATCAATGTACATATTTACTCACCTTTCATGCTTATACAAAGAATACGTATCAACGTACCTGAAATAGATGTACAACTCACATATTCGTTCATTTTTCGGACTTGCCCGTTAAACTGTTCAGAATCTAATAGGATACTTAGAGTGCTCAGAATAGTCGTACAATTCCAACGTCCCAGACGAGGTCTTACATGTACTCAGATATCGATGCCAATGTCCCAGACATGGTCTTACACGTAAATCTCATATCGATGCCAACGTCCCAGATGTGGTCTTACACGAAATCTCAAATCAATGCCAACGTCCCAGACATGGTCTTACATGATATCACGTATCGGACACCTATGTCATGACATATACTATCCTATCTATTCCTAGGTTCAGACGGGGCTTCTCGAACATCCATATTTAGTCGATACCAATTCTCGGATTTCACATATATCTCATCTCGAGCATATTCATTACAATTCAAATTTCATATATGCACAATTAAGTCAATTCTAATACATTTATTTGTATATTGACTTACCTCAGTTTCGAATAGTTGATCAGATTCGGTTATTCGACTACTTTCGCTTTCCCGCGATCTAAATCTGTTTTCTTCGGTTCTTGATCTATACATAATCAAATTTAATCCTTTTATTCACTAATTCATTCAATTTAATCCAAGAACACATATTTAGGGCAATTTACGAGTTAGCCCTCATATTTTCACATTTGGACAATTTAGTCCCTATTTCACAAAATCACAAAATACATAAATTATCATATACCCATGCTTAGCCGAATACACACTATACTCATATCAATCCATACATTTCAATTTATTTCACAAATTAGTCCTTAAAAATTTCATTTTCTCAATTAAATCAAATTTACTCAAAATCACAAAAACTCCAAAGACAAACTATGTTAGTCAAACATATATCTTCCAAATTTCATCATCAAACATCATAAATCCCATAAATTCATCAAGAGCTCATTTCAAAAACATTATCAATTCTGCAAATTAAGACATGGGTTTCAAAGTTTACGAAGCAATGATTGCAAAAACATAGAAATTATCGAAAACCGATTAAAAACATACCTTGAATTTGACTTGTAAGTAGTCGAATATGCAAAGCTCAAACCCTTGTTTTCTTTTTCTTATTTTCGGTCATAAGAACAAAAGATGAACATGGCTTTCAATTGGTTTTGTTTAATATAAAATACATTATTTATTCTTTTACTAAATTAACCTTCCATTTAACAAATAAAACATATATATAATAAGGTTATTTTGTCATTTAACTAACCACTAACTAAATAATGGATTAATTTCCTCATAAGGCTACAACATTTAAAAGCCACAACACATAGGTGCTTTAACAAATAGCATGCAAATATTGCATTTAATGCAATTTAACCATTTTCTCAATTTAAACATACAGACGGACAAATTAACTTACAAAAATTTCACACATATTGATTCACATATCAGAAACATGGAAAATAGTATTAAAATATTTTTCTGACTCGGATTTGTGGTCCCGAAACCATTGTTCCGACTAGGGTATAAACCAGACTGTTACAATTCTCCCCCCTTAGGGATTTTCGTCCCCAAAAATCTTACCGTTGAACAGATTCGGATATTGCTGTCTCATTGATTCTTTAGGCTCCCACGTAGCCTCTTCCACTCCGTGTCAATGCCACAATACTTTTACTAATGGAATTTTCTTATTTCTCAATTCTTTCACTTCACGAGTTAAGATACGGATCGGTTCTTCTTCGTAGGTCATATCATATCAGATTTCAATCTTAGACAGAACAATCACATGTGACGGATCAGATCAGTATCTACGGAGCATCGAAACATGAAATACATTATGTATCTTTTCTAGCTCAGGTGGCAACAACAATCTATACGCAACAGGTCCAACACGCTCAATGATCTCATACAGTCCGATAAACCTCAGACTTAACTTGCCTTTACATCTGAATCGGAGTACTTTCTTCCACGGAGATACTTTCAAAAATACTTTGTCACCGATCTCGAATTCAATATCTTTACATTTCAAGTCCGCATAGGATTTCTAACGATCAGACGCTGCTTTCAGAATATTACGGATCACTTTCACTTTTTGTTCAGTGTCTTTTATCAGATCAACCCCGTGGATCTTATTTTCGTTGAGCTCATTCCAATATAGAGGTGTTCGACATTTACATCCATACAAAGCCTCATAAGGCGCCATTTTGATACTTGACTGAAAACTGTTGTTGTATGCAATTCAATCAGTGGTAAATACTGTTCCCACGTACCGTCTAACTCAAGAATGTAACATTTCAACATATCCTCGAGTATCTGAATAATCCGTTCAGACTGACCATTCGTTTGTGGATGAAATGCTGTACTGAATTGCAATTTTGTGCCTAAAGCTTATTGCAATTTCTTCTAAAACCTTGATGTAAATCGCAGATCTCTATCAGACACCATAGACAATGGCACTTTGTGCAATCTCACAATCTCAAAAATGTAAAGTTCAGCTAACTTTTCAAGTGAGAAATCAGATCGTACTAGAATAAAATGGGCGGATTTCGTCAAACGATCAACTATGACCCAAATCACATCTCTCTTTCTCGGAGTCAAAGGCAAACCAGAAACAAGGTCCATCGTCACTCTATCCCATTTCCACTCGGGAATCAGAATCGGTTGTAGCAAACCAGATGGAACCTAATGTTCAACTTTAACTTGCTGACAAATTAACCATTTTGAAACAAAGTCAAAAATGTCTCGTTTCATACCAGACCACCAATAATGTTGCTTTAGATCATGGTACATCTTTGTACTACCCAGATGAACAGATAGACAACTATTATGTGCTTCATTCAAAATCAACTAAATCAACTCTGGGTTTCTCGGAACACATAATCGATCTCAAAATCTCAAGCAATCATCAACATCAACTCGAAATTCAGAATCAGAGTTCAAATCACACTGAGCTCGTTTTGCTATCATTTCATTATCAACTTTCTGAGCATCACAAATTTGTTATAAAAAAAACGGCTTCGCTTTTAATTCTGCCAACACTGAACCATCATCGAACAGGTCTAAATGAGCATTTATTGCATGCAATGCAAATAATGATTTTCGACTTAATGCATCGGTAACGACATTAGCTTTACCCGGATGATAATCTATCACAAGCTCATAGTCTTTCAACAGTTCTAGCCATCTTCTCTATCGCAGATTCAAATCTTTCTGAGTCATCAGGTATTTCAAACTTTATGATCTGAAAACACGTACATTTTTCACCGAAGAGGTAGTGACGCCAAATCTTTAATGCGAACACAATCGCAGCTAATTCAAGATCGTGTGTCGGATAGTTCTTTTCATGTGGCTTCAATTGCCTCGAGGCATAAGCTATAACTTTGCCTTCTTGCATCAGTACACATCCCAGACCATTCAACGAAGCATCACTGTAGATCACAAACTCTTTGCCTGATTCTGGCTGTACCAAAATTGGAGCTTCAGTCAACAGAGTTTTTAATCGATCAAAACTTTTCTGACATTTATCGGATCATTCATATCCCACATCTTTCTGAAGCAATCTAGTTAACGGAGTAGCTATCATCGAGAATCCTTTTACAAACCGACGATAATAACCAGCGAGTCCCAGAAAACTGTGAACTTCAGACACATTCTTCGGAGATTTCCATTCCAGAATAGCAGAAATCTTGTTCGGATCAACTCGTATTCCAGAGGCCGATATAATATGTCCCAAAAAACTGACTTCACACAACAAGAATTCACATTTTCTGAATTTCGCATATAATTGCTTTTCTTTCGGAGTTTGCATCACGATTCTCAGATGTTTAGCATGTTCAATTTCATCACGTGAATAAATCAAAATGTCATCAATGATTACGACAACAAATTGATCTAGGTACGGTCTGAAAATTTTGTTCATCAAATCCATAAAAATAACAGGAGCATTTGTTTGTCTGAAGGGCATAACTAAAAACTCATAATGCCCGTACCTCGTTCTGAAAGTAGTTTTTGGAATGTCTGAATCTTTTACTCGCAACTGGTAATATCCCGATCCCAGATCTATCTTTGAAAATACAATGGCTCCTTTTAACTGATCAAACAAATCATCAATCCTGGGCAACAGATATTTGTTCTTTATGGTCACTTTGTTCAACTGACGATAGTCAATGCACATTCTCATCGTGTCGTCTTTCTTTTTCACAAACAAAATAGGAGCACCCCACGGTGAGAAACTCAGTCTGGCGAACCCTCTATCAGTCAACTCTTGCAGCTGTGACTTTAACTCTTTCAACTCTGTTGGTGCCATTCTATACGGAGCTATCAAAATAGGTGTCGTACCAGGCAACAGATTAATACCAAATTCA
Source organism: Gossypium sturtianum (assembly GCA_025698515.1). Taxonomy (NCBI): domain Eukaryota; kingdom Viridiplantae; phylum Streptophyta; class Magnoliopsida; order Malvales; family Malvaceae; genus Gossypium; species Gossypium sturtianum. The sequence goes on from CM046948.1 coordinate 42,513,814, forward strand.
ACTTCACGCATCAGAGGTAATCCCAGCAATTCTTCAGGGAATACATCAGAAAACTCACAAAAAACTGGCACTGATTCAACTTTCTTTTTAGACACTTTCGAATCAATTACATAAGCAAAATAAGTTTCGTAACCCTTTTTCACATAACTCTGAGCTTTCAACATAGATATCACAGCAGGCAATCCGTTCAATTCACTAGACTCAACCCGAACTATTCCATCATTCGGACATCTCAAATCAATAGTCTTTCTTTTACAATTCACAATAGCATCATTCAATGTCAACAAATCCATACCCAGAATGATATCAAACTCATCAAATGGTAATAGCATTAGATCAACAGGAAAACAGGTATCTCGAAACATTAACGGACAGTTCTTGCATACTTTATCAACCATAACACTTTTACCTAAGGGTGTAACATCCTAGAATTGGGGGTTCTGCATTTTGTGCTATTCTATGTGTTTGGCTCGTTTAGCTTGTTATTTTGGTGTGTTTGGGGGTCTTGGGGGAGGCTCGGGTTTGAGCCAGAACTTTGGTAAAATTTTGCTTTTTAGGGCACTTTAGGGGGAGAGCTAGTGGATGCAGGCCTTAAGTATGTTTGGTTGTAATTTGATGTCACAAGGAGCAAGGTGGCTTAGTGGTTGGCGTCACAAGGGAGCATGGAAGGGGGAGTGGGTTCGAATCCCACATGTTGTTTTTGGAGAGTTGTTTTTGTGCCAGGAAGGGAGAGTGGTGGAGTTAGCGTTGGACTCTCCTAGGAAGAGTTTGAATTGGTCAAATAAATTCAAATGATGGATGGAGAGGACTTGGTGGAGTGAATTGTGGAGAAAATCAAGGGATGTGGTGGAGGGATGAAGTTGGCCGAAAGTGGGAGACTTGAGTAGGGGGAAAATTTGGTCAAAGTGTAAGGGAGTGTAGGGGATTTTGGGTGGCATTTTCGGTAATGGGAGAGTAGTGTGCCGTTTGTGTCAAGAGTGGCTAGGTGAGTTTTGTTTCCTTAGCATTTTCGGTTATAGAATTTTGGGGATAACATTGCTCTCTTTCCTTTACCGAAACCTGGAGTGACTATTCTCTTGGTTTTCATCTTTTTTCTTTTCTCTCTCAAGCTGTGTAGCTGAAACTTCAACCTTCCCATCCTTCTCTTCTTTTTCTTTCCTTCCTACTTTTTCTTCTTCACCACAAGCCAAATTCTCTTGAAGCCACTCTTTGCCGAACCATCCTCTTACTATTCTCTTTTGATTTTCACCATAGCCGAACCTTCATTCTTCTCCTTTACTTCTCTATTTTCTCCATTAAACCAAAACCCCTACTCCTTTGTTTTGTTTAGTTTTTCTCCAAAGCCGAATTGTGTTCTCCTTCTATACTTCTTCATTCTTTTCTATATTCATTTTCTTGTGCTAGCCGAATCCCCTCTTGTACCGAACTAAATCTATTCTTTCATCTTCTGCTGTTAGTCGAACATCAAGAAGCAAGGTGCTAGGATCTTTTTGTCTGCCGAAAGTCTCTCTTCAATTGGTTTGTGCTTGTTGCAAGGGTCGAATCTCTCTTCAGTCAACTTTAAGGTTTCCTTTGGTATAATCCATAGTCGAATCTGGTGTTGTGCGACTTCTTGTTAACCAAGGTAAGGAGTTCCTCTCTAGTTCTTTGCGATTAGACTCTATCCATTTTATTCCGCCATAATAAAACCTCCCTATTTGACAACCATCGTTTCTCTCTGAAACTATTGTACTGATCAAGACTCTCTTCATGGATGCGAGTGCTAGCCGATCCAAGGAGGGTGCGTTAAAGGAGCTTGAGGGGAGTGGACTTGTAGTCTCTTCTCCCAAGTTCAAACGTCGTGCTGTGTCGACGGTTCGAGACTATCTGCCGGGTTGTGGTAGAGAGCCGACATCTGCTTGGGATAGGCAGATAGTGGTTATTCCCACTAGTGAGAGTAGAGACAATCAAGAGTGTTTAGTTCTTCGTGTAATCAGGTGTGTAATTCTCACAGCTTTCCTTGTTTGATTAGTAACAAATATGTGTATTGTTTAAAAGCCGAAATATCTATAACGACTGTTGAGTTACCCTTGGGGGGGTAAAATCGGAGATACAAGGTTAGTTACCTTTTGATTATGTCATTTAAATAACTCAGCATGAATATGTGTATGCTCTGATTATTCGATGTACATTGATATATGTTGCACTCATCACATTATGATAATATGTTGCATGGGATTGGGATATGATATTGATGAAAAGGGGCACTGTATATCGGTGACTCTGTCACATTGTTTCGGTGGCTAGGCCATATATATATCGGTGACTCTGTCACATTGTTTCGGTGGCTAGGCCACTTATATCGGTGACTCTGTCACATTATATCAGCTTTGAGCAGCATGACTGTCAGCATGACAGCCAATGAGGGGTGTAGCGGATGGAGGGTTGATTGTAGAAATCCCCACAGGTGTGTTGAGGTTGGACATATGGAGCGGTGTGTAGCAGATGGAATACTAGGATGGGCTGGGTTGCATTGCATTCACTATCTAATATGCAATGTTGTTAGGGCTACGGCCCAATTCGATACGTATGGGCTTCAGCCAAATTTGTGACTGTGGGGGCTAAGGCCCAATTTGTTTCCGTGGGCTTAGACCAGATTTCGTTCGTAAGGGGAATTACACACTGAGTTCTCGTAACTCACCCCTCTGCTTAATTTTGCAGGTAATCCCTAGTTCGAGGATTTGGAGCCAAGGAGGACTCTGCGGTGGCCATGCGTTACTTCTTTCGTAAACTCCGTTTTTCTTTATTTTAAACTTATTTTAAATTTGGGAATTTTTTATGTAATAAGGCCTCCGGGATTTAATTTGGTTTTTGATTTAATACGGTTATTTTATATTATGAGATGTTAAATACGGAGTTCTTTCTAAAAAACTTTATAAACAATCCTTTTTTTCCAAAATATTAACAAACGGATCACAAGCAATAAATAATTAAACTCGGGTTTTTTCTTAGAAGTACAAAAACTGTTTCAAAAACAAAACTCGGAATTTTTAAACGATCACAAAGGTTCTTTAACAACCTTTCCATGTGACATGCCAGATCCGGTCGTAACGTCTAGCCCGGGTTTGGGGTGCTACAAAGGGGTTCGATACTTTTATAACAAACTTAGTAGACTCTACAGGCAAAGTCTTATTGGATACCAAATTCATGCATATATACGAATGAGTAGAACCAGGGTCTATCAATGCAATCACAGAAGTATCATAAAGAGTAAATGTTCTCGTTATAACATCCGGAGATGAAGCTTCCTCACGAGCTCGGATGGCATACGCTCTGGCAGACGCTCTAGCTTCAGATCTCAATATAGTGTCTCTCGTAGTTCTCTGACTACCACTGACGTTTCTTGTATTTTGAGTAGGTCTACCTCTCACTAAAACATTATCGGATCTCAGATTCTGAACAGTCTCTGGCTCAGTAGACTCTGGGCAATCACGAATAAAATGATCTAACGATCCACATCTGAAGCAAGCCCGATCATTCAATCTAAAACTTCCCAGATGTCTTTTACTACAATGCTTACACTCAGGTCGTTCGGATCGAACATTTCCAACACTTGACATTGATGTTGCCGGAGCTTTGGAACTCAAATGTGATCTAGCTCGATCTCTATTAGAATGTCCCACATTAACTCTCGAACGACTTTGTTCATCTCTAAATTTCTTTGAAGCAGACTGAAATGATTTGCTCAGAAATCTCTTTCTCGCATCCCTGACTTCTGACTCAGCTTTTCTTTTATCTTTTCCGAGTGCCTCAGCTTTGCACGCTCGATCAACAAGCACAACAAACTCTTTTATCTCCAAAATCTCGACTAGCAAACAGATATCTTCATTAAGGCCATCTTCAAATCTTTTACACATTATTGCTTCCGACGATACACATTATCGGGCATACTGACTCAGTCTCACGAACTCTCATTCTTATTCAGTGACAGACATGCGGCCTTGCTTCAATTCTAGAAATTCCTTTCGTTTCTGATCTATAAATCTCTGACTAATTTATTTCTTCCGGAATTCAATCTGAAAGAAATCCCATGTGACTCTCTCTTTCGGAACAACAGAAATCAAAGTCTTCCACCACTGATAGGTCGCGTCTCGTAACAAAGATACAATACATTTTATACATTCTTCCGGTGTCAGTGACATTTCATCGAATACTCGGATAGTGTTTTCTAACCAAAACTCGGCTCTCTCAGCATCGTCATCACTAGTGGCCCTGAACTCTTCAGCCCCATACTTGCAGATTTTGTCAACCGGAGGCTTATTTAATAGATTCAAATTCATAACCGGAGGTACAACTGTTGTCTGAGGGGGATTAGGCGGGGGCGGACGTTGTGAAATGGCTGGATTGTTTCTCACAAACTGAGTAAACCACTCACTTATCATCTGGAAGAAAGCTTGTTTAGCTTCTCCCTCTTGACCGCTCGTAGCCGGTCTCGAATCAGATGGCACTGTCCCTTGCGCGGGAGCAGGCGCATTACTTTCTACATCGTCAGCTACGGCTCTTTTGGGATCCACTAGTATACAAAAATCACATTTTACACGTCAGGATTCATCACACTATCACAGTTCAGATATATGGCATGTATAGCTAGACTCTCACACGCTACGTTAGTCCGAGAATCAACTAAACCGTAGCTCTGATACAAACCAAATGTAACACCCCTAACCCGTATCTGTTGCCAGAATAGGGTTAAGAGGCTTTACCGAACGAACGGAGATTTTAATGGACAATTACATAGTCATCAATCACAATCAAAGTGTCCCTTTTATAGTTTAACGAGACCTTAATCATGCTTTAGAATAGGGTCGGGACTAAACCGAACACATACAAAAATTCTCAAAAATTTAAAACTTTTCTAAGTTATAAAGGTCACACGCCCGTGTGGGCAGGCCGTGTGCCTCCCACGGCTACTAAACACACCCATGTGTCCTGGCCGTGCCAAAACAGACCATGTATACTGACTTATCCACACGGCCACCAGACACGCACGTGTGCCATGGCCGTGTAAAATTAGGCTAGCTACTGACTTGTTCCAACGGCCACCAAGCACGCCCGTGTGCCACGGCCGTGTAACCTACTCAGGCACACTTCGAAGTGGCCCTTGAGCCACACGGAAGAGACACACGCCCGTGTCTCTTGGCCATGTATGCAAAATAGGCCATTTGCAAGGCCAAAATGCCACCCACACTTGGGTCATCCCTACAAGCATAAACAAATACAATGGCAACCAAAAACACACCAAATGGTCATCATATTATCCCATTCAATCTCATTTCTAAACATGCCAATTTGCACAATCAATTCACATGTAAATCCAAGCATAACTCATCTACAACTTCACTAAATCACTATGGCATCAATTCATCAATAAGCTTACCTTTCAGAAGGCCATTTCATTGCCATCAAGCCATACCAAAACATGCATCATAAACCATATTCACTCATGCATATTACCAACATTTATCTAGCCAAATCACATGGCTATTTACATCTCAAACTTATACCAAATGACTAGCCTATACATGCCATATTTAGCTATATTCACAACTTCAAAATACCAAAACAAGTTGGAGTAGTGTGATGATGATCCTCGACGGTCCCCGAGCCTCTAGTAGCTTTGACTATCTGTTACAGAGTAAACACACACACAGAGTAAGCTTTCCTAAAGCTTAGTAAGCCATATACAAATAAGCTTAGCTTAAATCATTCATAAGCATAGCCATTTGAATTCATTAACATATCATCTTTACAAGCACATAAATAATCTCTTTGGCTCACTTGATCTGCCATTGCTTACCAATTCACCATATCACAAATATCTCATTTGCTCATATCTCAAACACACATATATCTCAAATGTTTCTCTGCATCAATGTACATATTTACTCACCTTTCATGCTTATACAAAGCATACGTATCAACGTACCTGAAATAGATGTATAACTCACATAGTCATTCATTTTTCAGACTTGCCCGTTGAACCGTTCAAAATCTAATAGGATACTTAGAGTGCTCAGAATATTCGTACAATGCCAACGTCCCAGACGAGGTCTTACATGTACTCAGATATCGATGCCACTTTCCCAGACAGGGTCTTACACAAATCAAATACGATGCCAATGTCCCAGACATGGTCTTACACGTAAATCTCATATCGATTCCAACGTCCCAGACGTGGTCTTACACGAAATCTCAAATCAATGCCAACGTTCCAGACGTGGTCTTACATGATATCACGTATCAGACACCTATGTCATGACATATACTATCCTATCTATTCCTAGGTTCAAACGGGGCTTCTCGAACATTCATATTTAGTCGATACCAATTCTCGGATTTCACATATATCTCATCTCGAGCATATTCATAGCAATTCAAATTTCATATATGCACAATTAAGTCAATTCTAGTACATTTATTTGTATATTGACTTACCTCGGATTTGAATAGTTGATCGGATTCGGTTATTCGACTACTTTCGCTTTCCCGCGATCTAAGTCTGTTTTCTTCGGTTCTTGATCTATACATAATCAAATTTAATCCTTTTATTCACTAATTCATTCAATTTAATCCAAGAACACATATTTAGGGCAATTTACGAATTAGCCCTCATATTTTCACATTTGGACAATTTAGTCCCTATTTCACAAAATCACAAAATACATAAAATTATCATATACCCATGCTTAGCCGAATACACATGTAACATCCTGAAAATGGGCCTATGCATTTTTGATTTAATTATACGAAATGGCATGTCTTATGTGTTATGAATGTATTGTGAACATTTTTGGAAACTTGGAAATGTAAGGAAATGCTTTGGAAATGTTAAGTTTAAAAGAGGAAAGTGAACATTTTTGGAAACTTGGAAATGCAAGGAAATGATTTAGAAATGTTAAGTTTAAAAGAGGAAAGTGAACATTTTTGGAAACTTGGAAATGTAAGGAAATGTCATAGAAAGTGTTAAGTTTAAAGTTTAAAAGGGAAACTAAGACAAGGTGGCCTTAAGAAAATTTATAGAGGAAATATGACAAACAAATAGCCTTGGTAAAATGGCTACAAGGCACCACTTAAGGGCCTAGCAAGTGACGCCACATGCAGGAGCAAAAGGGTCTTGAGTTCGAGTCACATGGGAAGCAAATAAAAGAATTTTTATTTTGCTACAAGGAGCAGAGAGGTGGACGACATTAAGGCTCTTAAAAGAGGAGTTTTATTCTCTTTAAATTTCGGCTAAATAGGGGATAAATAATGGATTTATTTTTAGATTATTTTTAAGAGAGATAAATGAGGATTTATTCTTTAATTTTAAAAATTTAAGAGATAAAGCTATCAAAATAAGGGAGAGTGGTGGCCAAGTAAGGGACTCTAGCTAGTAATTTCGGCTACTAGAGGAAAAGAGGCCATTCATCCATTCACTCTTCCTTCGCCGAATTTCCTAAGCAAATTCTCCTCTCTCTGCCGAAATTCCCTAGAGCCTCGTTCTTCTTCTTTTTTGTTAGCCAAAGCCGAAAATTCAAGATACCACCATAGCCGATTTCTTTTCTTTCCAATCCATCAAAAGCTGAAACCTCTTTGATCACTATCTAGTCTCCATAGCCGAATCTTTGTGGAGCTTCAAGCAAGAGTGGGTCGACTTCTGTAGTAAGGGTAAGGATCTATCCTTATATTTCTTTTCTTCAAGCCCAAGATTAAGATTCTAATGCCATTTGTATCTCTTGGCCGAAACTACAATAGATCTTTCGGGATTTTGTATATTGTCGACTACCAGGGAGAAGAGACTACTTTTCAGGATTTAAAGAATCAAGGTAAGATATGTGAATATTCGGCCAAAGGCCATTTATTATGTTTAAGGATGAAATCGAATCTAATATAAGTCTATAGGTATTTCGACAACTCCCTAAGCAAGTGATTCTTTTCGGGATTTTAGAATCCACAAGGTAAGCATATGAGGTATTCGGCCAAGGCCTATTTTTGGTATTTAGAACTGTTTCTTATTTATTCAAAAGCCGAAAGCCGACATAGCTAAGTGATTTGGTGGCTAGCCGATTTCAAGAAGGAACTCAAAGAAGGTTTGGGATTTGATTTTTAATCCAATCGGCACAAGGTAAGTTTTGGTTACAATAATCCTTCGGATTTAGTCTTATGGCCGAATAGGCTTTTACTAAATAACAAGTGATTGATCAAATTTAGGAACTTAAGATCTAAATCAGTAGATCGGTTTCGGGATTTCAAGGAATTTGTTAAGCATATCAGTGTGTACCCCACACTAATCTTAATAGATTTATGGCATTAACTTGATATACGTGTTAATATGAAAGTGTAAGAATGTGGCTAAGGTACCATGTTATGGTACAAAGTACTCAGCACGTTTCCTACTCCTACTAGGATTATGAAATATGTTATGTTTAACATGTGATAAGTGATAAGAATGTGAAATGTGGCATGTTAATGCATAATATGTATGATATGGGGCATATGGGCTATTGAAAAGGGGAAGTGAATATGGTGACCTAAGACCACGATATATCGAATGTGGTGACCTAAGACCACGATATCGAATGTGGTGACCTAAGACCACGATATCTGAATGTGGTGACCTAAGACCACAAATATTTATAAAGGCGATGAGCACGTCATTGCAATGCGCGCCGATGATGTGTAGCGGATGGAGGGTTGACTTAGTAGTCCCCACGGTGTGCGAGGTTGGTACGGGTGATGTGTAGCGGATGGTAACTAGGTTTGGGTTGGGTTTGCATCATATTATTTAAATGTTATATGTACATGTATGACTTGTATGCTGAGTTTGTTAGGACTTAGTGTTGTGGTTACACATTGAGTGCATTGACTCACCCTGTTGTGGGATTACTTTTCAGGTGATGGACGGTGATGGACCGGGGGTGAAGCTTAGGGATGGCCATGCTCGGCAAGGAATTTATTTTATTTGGACTTTTTATTTTAAGTACTTTGAATTTAATTTTGGGTTTTATTTTGTTGTAATAAGGCCGTTAATATGAACTGCATTTTATGCATGCTTTTATTGGATTTTATTACTATACGATTAAGTTTAAATCAAGGTTAAATGGTTTTTCTTAAAAAATATATATCTACAAGGTTTCCAATTGAACCCAACACAAGCAAATCCATCTTCAAACCACACGAATTTTTCCTAAGTAACAAACGGACTTTCAAATGTTTTCTCAAGGAACATACCAGATCCAATCAGGACTTGTGGGCCGGGTTTGGGGTGTTTTGAAACAGTATCGAGCCGGTTCAAAACTCGGCTCTGGGGTTTTGGGCTCCAAAATGTTTTCTAAAAATGGGCTCTTTAAAGGATAGCAGTGCATTAGCTCAAAGATGGCACCTAAGTCTCCGACCAGAAGTCCGCGGTAAGTACCCTAAACCATTGTGTGACATACATGTGGGCTTTATGGGCTTTATGGGACGTAGACTAGTTTAAATAGACTACGATGGACTATAGGCTTAGTTTAAACCACTTCTTAAATTTTCATAAGACTTAATTTCACTAAACAAACCCGTTAATGAGCGCAAGACTAGGGGTGTGGTAGCAGTCATACGCATGTCTAGGATTGGATCCGGAAGAGCTTGGTATTTAAGCGGTCCTAGTGACTCACCTCCTCTTCTTTGGAATCCTGCAGTGCGTAGTGGACTATTCACCTTAGTCGAGTTAGGGTGTGGCAATAGGCGACGCATGCCTAGGAGTGGATTCGAGGAGAGCTTGGTATTTAGCGGTCCTAGCGACTCACTTCCTCTTCACTGGAATCCTACACAGTGCGTGGTGACTATTCACCCTAGTTATGAGGACTCGTTGATGGGCTAAACCCTATAATTAAAACCCGAAAGGGACCAGCCACCCTAGTTTGAATTTTACCAAAATACCCTGATTTCAAAATTACAGAAATACCCTTATTTCATAAAATCACCAAGGAACCCTGAATTGAAAAATTTGTGAAATTACCCCGATTTAAAAAATTTTAAATTGACCCGATTTATTACCAAAATACCACAGAGGTGAAATGACGAAAATACCCCTAGGATAGGAATAAGACGAAAATGTTTGAATGATGAATGTGTGTTGAATGAATGTGCTACTTTAAATTAGGATAGAAGACTTGAAACTTTGATCGATCGAAAGAACTACTTCTAAACTTCTTTCATAAAATTTCTTCGCGGATAAACAGTGGAACAAAATACTAATGCATAAAAATTCCTTAATCAGATTAAAGCGCGATTGTAGACATGAGTTCTAGGGGACGTGGTCGTAATGTGCGAGGACGTGGTAGAGGTAGAATGACCGTGTCGGAACCCGTTAGGTCTGGACAAGGGTCTGAAAATGAGGTACCACCACCTCCACCACCAGCTGTTGGTGTTGAGCAGCAAGATCAGATGGGGGATGATGCTGTGTCACAGGCTGTGCTGCGAGTTCTTGAGTTGGTGGCTAGTGCAGGAGGAAATTCGGGAGCTCGTGAAGTCGGTACTGAGCGACCGTGTAAACGAGTGAGGTGTTCCGTGGAGTATACGGTTTGGCACCCGATGCGTGAGTATTGGTTGGAATCAATTGAGCGGATTATGGATGAACTAGATCTGACCCCTGAGGAGAAGCTGAAAGGAATGGTGGCATTCCTACGCGATGAAGCGTACCAATGGTGGCTTACAGTTCGTGATGGTGCCACAGCTGAGGATCTGAAGTGGGACTATGTTAAGGCGGCCTATCGGAAGAAGTATGTCGGTGCCGGATATCTTGATGAAAAAAGGAAGGCATTTATGGAAATTTGGTTCAAGGAACAAGTCCGTGGCGAATATGAAGCCGAGTTTCGAGGTGAGCCGTTATGCTCGAGAAATGGTGGCTACGGAGCATGAGCGGTGTGTCCGATTTGAGGACGGTTTGAGGATGATTTTAATTTGTTGATAGCTCCGCATCAGGAACGGGAGTTTTCTGCTCTAGTAGAGAAAGCTAAGGTAGCTGAAGGGATTAAGGACTCTACAAAGCAAAACTTCGACCGAAACAGGAAGAAAAGAGGCTTTGGATCATCAGGATCATTTGGGAATAAAAGGCCTAGAGTTGATGGGCCGCGAGGTCAGCAAACTGGTACATGAGGGCAGTATCATACTTGTGATCAGTGTGGGAAGAGGCACCTAGAAGAGTGTTGGAAGAGGATAGGGGGATGTTTCAAGTGTGGGTCCAAGGACCATATGATCAAGGATTGTCCTATGAAACCAGATGGAAATCGGCCGTAGCTCAGAATGTTAATCAAGCGGTAGAGGTAGAGTGCAGCGACCTCGGCGAGGTCGTGGTCCGAATAATAGAGGTAATGGTCTTTGGCAGAGGACGTGGAACAGGCAGAGAGTCTTTGCTAATCTTCGAGGCAAGGCAACCGGGTTTGGTTTATGCATTTCGACGGAGGGAGGATGGAGACGCGTCGGACGTTATAACCGGTACATTCCTTGTATTTGGAAAACCTTATTATGCTCTGATTGATGTGGGCTCGACTCACTCCTATGTTGCATGTAGTGTAGTGGAAACACTAGGCCTAGACTCTAAACTTTACGATAGGGAGATGATCGTAGTAAGCCCACTAGGTCAACTGTAGTGGTGAATGAGATCTTCGGAGTGTACCCTTGGAAATCCAAGGCGTAGTATTTCCTGCTAACTTAATGGAACTACCCTTCGGAGAATTCGATCTCATACTTGGCATGGACTGGCTAGTAGAGCATCGAGCCGTGTTGGATTGTGCGGCTAAGCGAATGGAGTTAAGGACCCCGGAGGATGAGGTGGTCATTATGATAGGAGAAAGGAGAAATTACATCTAATGTAGTTTGGCGTTAAAGGCGAGAAAATGGTCCGGAAAGGGTGCAAGGCATTTTTGGCCTTCGTTAGTCTTTGTGGGCGCAAAAGAAGGGGGAATTAGTGGAGTTAGAGCGGTAAAGGACTTCGTGGATGTTTTTCCGGAGGAGCTACAGAATACCCCGGATAGGGAGGTGGAATTTGGAATAGACTTGCTACCGAGAGCGACTCCGGTGTCAATCGCTCCATACCGAATGGCGCCAAAGGAGTTGGTGGAGCTCAAGGCTCGATTCAAGAATTCTTTGGATCGTGGGTTTATTCGACCCGGTGTGTCTCCGTGGGGAGCAGGTCTGTTTGTGAAGAAGAAGGGCGGAACTATGCGAATGTGCATAGATTATAAATCGATTAAATAAGTGACCATCAAGAACAAGTATCCTTTGCCACGGATAGACGACTTGTTCGATCGACCTAAGGGGCCGCCGTATTTTCAAAGATCGATCTAAGGTGCGGATATCATCGATTGAAGGTGAAGGAGGCAGATATCCATAAAACGGCCTTTAAGACAAGGTAAGGCCATTTTGAGTTTGTGGTAATGCCATTTGGGTTGACAAACGCCCCAGTCGCGTTCATGGATATGATGAACCGGGTTTTTCAACCCTACTTGGATCGGTTCGTTGTTGTGTTCATCGACGATATCCTAGTATACTCCAAGTCTGAGGAAGAACATGACGAGCATCTCCGGAAAGTGTTGCAAGTGTTAAGGGAGAAGAAGCTATATGCCAAATTCAGCAAGTGCGAGTTTTGGCTTAAGGAGGTTGCATTCTTAGGGCATGTGGTGTCTGCGGAAGGAATAAGGGTGGATCCTAGGAAGATCGAAGCAGTGTTGGATTGGAAACCACCTAGGTCCGTGGCTGAGATTCGTAGTTTCTTAGGTTTGGCAGGCTATTACAGAAGGTTCGTGGAAGGGTTCTCGTCAATAGCCGCGCCTTTGACAACGTTGTTAAGGAAAGAAGTACCCTTTGTATGGACGGATAAGCAATAGGAGAGCTTCGAGAAGCTTAAGAGGGTTTTGACCGAGGCACCAGTTCTGATTCAGCCTAAGGCAGGAAAGGATTTTGTGGTGTACTGTGATGCTTCGCATACGGGATTAGGCTGTGTTCTAATGCAAGATGGAAAGGTGGTAGCTTATGCGTCTCGACAACTAAGGCCTCACGAGGTTAACTACCCGACGCATGACTTGGAGCTGGCGGTAGTGGTCTTTGCTCTTAAGGTGTGGAGGCACTACCTTTATGGAGAAAAGTCGGTGATCTACACGGACCACAAGAGCCTCAAGTATTTGTTGACCGGAAGGAGTTAAACTTGAGGCAATGAAGGTGGGTAGAATTATTGAAGGACTATGATTGTTCATTAGAGTATCATCCGGGCAAGGCAAATGTAGTGGCGGATGCTCTAAGTCGAAAAGTAGTGTCGGATCTGAGGGCGTTGTTCGCACACTTGAGTCTGTATGATGATGGCAACCTATTGGCGAATTGCAAGTCAAACCAACATGGTTAAATGAGGTAAAGGAAAGTCGGTTGGTGGATGAGGATCTAAGTGTTAAGTTACAACAAATGCAGAACGGAGAGTTAGAGGATTATGGTGTTAATGATGAGGAGTATTGTGCTTCAAGGGAAAGGTATGTATGCCTAAGGACAAGGACCTAAGACGGAGGATTCTTGGGAAGCACATAGTAGCCCTTATGCTATGCATCCGGAGGCACTAAGTTGTCTGAGGATCTAAGGAGCAGTTTTGGTGGCACGATCTTAAGCGGGAAGTTACCGAATTCGTGGAAAATGTCCGACGTGTCGCAAGTTAAAGCTGAACACCAAGTTCCATCGGGAGTACTTCACCAATCGAGATTCCGCAGCGATGGAAGTGGGAGAGAATCACCATGGACTTCGTTAGTGGGCTTCCCCTTACGCCTACTAAGAAGGACTCGGTATGGGTAATAGTGGACCGTTTGACCAAGTCCGCGCACTTCATTACGGTGAGAGTCAACTATTCTCTTGAAGTTGGCAAGATTGTGCGTGGCGGAAATTGTAAGGTTGCATGGAGTGCGGTGTCAATTATTTCGGATAGAGACCCAAGATTTACGTCTTAGTTTTGGAGGGCACTTCATCAAGCGTTAGGCACTAAGTTGGATTTCACTACGGCCTTTCATCCACGATCGGACGGGCGATCCGAGCGAGTAATCAAGTGTTAGAGGATATGTTGAGGGTGTGTGATGGACTTGAGAGGAAGTTGGGAGGAGTATTTGCCTTTAGCGAGTTTGCATACAACAACGGCTATCAAGCCGAGCATTCGGATGGCACCGTATGAAGTGTTATGCGGTCGGAGGTGTCGAACTCCTACGTGTTGGGGTGAGTTAGGAGAGCGTCGAGTTTTGGGTCGAGTTAGTGGCGCGAATGCGAAGAGAAGGTTGAGACAATTCGGGCACGCGGTTGAAGGAAGCATCGATAGATAAAAGTCATCACGCGGACCTCAAGCGGAAGGAAATAGAGTTTGAAGTGGGGACCAAGTGTTTCGAAATTCTCGCCTTGGAAGAAGGTGATGAGGTTTGGTCGCAAAGGAAGTTAAGCCCAAGGTTTATAGGGCCCTATCGAGTGTTGAAGCGAGTTGGACCGATGGCGTATCGATTAGAGTTGCCACGGAGTTGAAGCGGATGCACGGCGTATTCCATGTTTCCATGCTACGTCGATATCGATCGGATCCATCTCACGTAGTACCGGTTAAAGAGGTGGAGCTAAGGCGGACTTATCCTACGAAGAAGAGCCGATTCGAGATCTTGGAGCGAGGCGTGAAAGTGCTACGAAGGAAATCGGTTCCTCTAGTTAAAGTGTTATGGCGCAACCATGGATTGGAGGAAGCTTCGTGGGAGCCAGAAGAGGCAATGCGACAACAATACCCTCAATTATTTTAGCTAGGAAATTTCGAGGACGAAATTATTTTAAGGGGGTAGAACTGTAACATCCTGAAAATGGGCCTATGCATTTTTGATTTAATTATATGAAATGGCATGTCTTATGTGTTATGAATGTATTGTGAACATTTTTGGAAACTTGGAAATGTAAGGAAATGATTTAGAAATTTTAAGTTTAAAAGAGGAAAGCGAACATTTTTGGAAACTTGGAAATGTAAGGAAATGTCATAGAAAGTGTTAAGTTTAAAGTTTAAAAAGGGGAAACTAAGACAAGGTGGCCTTAAGAAAATTTATAGAGGAAATATGACATACAAATAGCCTTGGTAAAATGGCTACAAGGCACCACTTAAGGGCCTAGCAAGTGACGCCACATGCAGGAGCAAAAGGGTCTTGAGTTCGAGTCACATGGGAAGCAAATAAAAGAATTTTTATTTTGCTACAAGGAGCAGAGAGGTGGACGGCATTAAGGCTCTTAAAAGAGGAGTTTTATTCTCTTTAAATTTCGGCTAAATAGGGGATAAATAATGGATTTATTTTTAGATTATTTTTAAGAGAGATAAATGAGGATTTATTCTTTAATTTTAAAAATTTAAGAGATAAAGCTATCAAAATAAGGGAGAGTGGTGGCCAAGTAAGGGACTCTAGCTAGTAATTTCGGCTACTAGAGGAAAAGTGGCCATTCATCCATTCACTCTTCCTTTGTCGAATTTCCTAAGCAAATTCTCCTCTCTCTGCCGAAATTCCCTAGAGCCTCGTTCTTCTTCTTTTTTGTTAGCCAAAGCCGAAAATTCAAGATACCACCATAGCCGATTTCTTTTTTTTCCAATCCATCAAAAGCCGAAACCTCTTTGATCACTATCTAGTCTCCATAGCCGAATCTTGTGGAGCTTCAATCAAGAGTGGGTCGACTTCTGTAGTAAGGGTAAGGATCTATCCTTATATTTCTTTTCCTCAAGCCCAAGATTAAGATTCTAATGCCATTTGTATCTCTTGGCCAAAACTACAACAGATCTTTTGGGATTTTATATATTGTCGACTACCAGGGAGAAGAGACTACTTTTCGGGATTTAAAGAATCAAGGTAAGATATGTGAATATTCGGCCAAAGGTCATTTATTATGTTTAAGGATGAAATCGAATCTAATATAAGTCTATAGGTATTTAGACAACTCCTAAGCAAGTGATTTTTTTGGGATTTTAGAATCCACAAGGTAAGCATATGAGGTATTCGGCCAAGGCCTATTTTTGGTATTTACAATCTGTTTCTTATTTATTCAAAAGCCGAAAACCGACATAGCTAAGTGATTTGGTGGCTAGCCGATTTCAAGAAGGAACTCGGCCAAGGTTTTGGGATTTGATTTTTAATCCAATCGGCACAAGGTAAGTTTTGGTTACAATAATCCTTGGGATTTAGTCTTATGGCCGAATAGGCTTTTACTAAATAACAAGTGATTGATCAAATGTAGGAACTTAAGATCTAAATCAGTAGATCGGTTTGGGATTTCAAGGAATTCGTTAAGCATATCAGTGTGTACCCCACACTAATCTTAATAGATTTATGGCTTTAACTTGATATACGTGTTAATATGAAAAGTAAGAATGTGGCTAAGGTACCATGTTATGGTACAAAGTACTCAGCACGTTTCCTACTCCTACTAGGATTATGAAATATGCTATGTTTAACATGTGATAAGTGATAAGAATGTGAAATTTGGCATGTTAATGCATAATATGTATGATATGGGGCATACGGGCTATTGAAAAGGGGAAGTGAATGTGGTGACCTAAGACCACGATATCTGAATGTGGTGACCTAAGACCACAAATTTTTATAAGGGCGGTGACCACGTCGACTGCAGCGACTGCCTTCGATGATGTGTAGCGGATGGAGGGTTGACTTAGTAGTCCCCACGGTGTGCAGGTTGGTACGGGTGATGTGTAGCGGATGGTAACTAGGTTTGGGTTCGGGTTTGCATCATATTATTTAAATGTTATATGTACATGTATGACTTGTATGCCTGAGTTTGGTAGGACTTAGTGTTGTGGTTACACATTGAGTCTGTTGACTCACCCGTTGTGGGATTACTTTTCGGTGATGGGCGGTGATGGACCGGGACGGCAGAAGCTTAGGGATGGCCATGCTCAAAGCAAGGAATTTATTTTATTTGGACTTTTTATTTTAAGTACTTTGAATTTAATTTTGGGTTTTATTTTGATGTAATAAGGCCGTTAATATGAATCATTTTATGCATGCTTTTATTGGATTTTATTACTATACGATTAAGTTTAAATCAAGGTTAAATGGTTTTTCTTAAAAAATATATATATATACAAGGTTTCCAATTGAACCCAACACAAGCAAATCCATCTTCAAACCACACGAATTTTTCCTAAGTAACAAACGGACTTTCAAATGTTTTCTCAAGGAACATACCAGATCCGGTCAGGACTCGTGGGCCGGGTTTGGGGTGTTTCAACACACTATACTCATATCAATCCATACATTTCATTTATTTCACAAATTAGTCCTTCAAAATTTCAGTTTCTCAATTAAATCCAATTTACTCAAAATCACAAAAACTCCAAAGACAAACTATGTTAATCAAACATATATCTTCCAAATTTCATCATCAAACATCATAAATCCCATAAATTCATCAAGAGCTCATTTAAAAAACATTATCAATTCTCCAAATTAAGACATGGGTTTCAAAGTTTACAAAGCAACGATTGCAAAAACATAGAAGTTATCGAAAACCGATTAAAAACATACCTTGAATTTGACTTGTAAGTAGCCGAATATGCAAAGCTCAAACCCTTGTTTTCTTTCTCTTATTTTCGGTCATAAGAACAAAAGATGAACATGGCTTTCAATTGTTTTTGTTTAATATGAAATACATTATTTATTCTTTTACTAAATTAACCTTCCATTTAACAAATAAAACATATATATAATAAGGTTATTTTGTCATTTAACTAACCACTAACTAAATAATGGATTAATTGCCTCATAAGGCCACAACATTTAAAAGCCACAACACATAGGTGCTTTAAGAAATAGCATGCAAATATTGCATTTAATGCAATTTAACCCTTTTCTCAATTTAAACATACAGACGGACAAATTAACTTACAGAAATTTCACACATACTGATTTGCATATCAGAAACATGGAAAATAATATTAAAATATTTTACTGACTCGGATTTGTGGTCCCGAAACCACTGTTCTGACTAGGGTATAAACTGGACTATTACATTAGTGTCATGAAGAGAAAATGTATCGGTGATAACATCTAATGATGACGTGTCTTCACGAGCGCAAATAACGTAAGCTCTAGCAGGTGCTCTCGCTTCAGATCTCATAGTCAAATCTTTTGTCGTGCCTCTACTACCTGTCACATTTCCCGTGTTTCTAGGTGGTCTTCCTCTAACAGCTATATTACTCGATCTTGTACTCTCATATTTGTCTTTCTCGAATAACTCAGGACAATCTCTAATAAAATGATCTGGCAAACCACATTTGTAACAAGCTTTATTACTTTTATTCCAACATTCTTCAAAATGTCGTCTCCCACACTGTTGACACTCGGGTTTATTATTTCTCACACTGTCAATACTCGATACTGGTGTAGCTTGAGCTTTAGGACTTGAGTATTGCTTTCCTCGATCTCTACTTGGATATCCCACTGAAGCATTTGAACGAGTATACATGTCTTTGAATTTCTTTGACGAAGATTGATATGGTTTATTCATCGATCTTTTTCTCGAGTCTCTAGCCTTTGAATCTGCTGTTCTCTTTTCTTTGCTAAGCTCCTCGGCTTTGCAAGCTCTATCAACCAAGACAACAAATTCTTTCAATTCTAGAATTCCTACTAGAAGTTTGATATCCTCATTTAACCCATCAACAAATCGTTTACACATGATTTCTTCAATAGAAACATACTCCCAAGCATACTTACTTAATCTTACAAATTCTCTTTCATACTCAGTCACAGTCATACGGCCCTGTTTCAATTCTAGAAACTCTTTGTGCTTTTGATCGAGAAATCTCTAACTTATGTATTTCTTCCTGAACTCAGTCTGAAAGAATTCCCATGTGACTCTTTCTCTAGGTACCTGTAACATCCTGGAAAGGGCCTATGCATTTTCGGTTTAATTGTACGAAGTAACATGTTTTATGTACTAAGAATAAATTTTGAACAATTTTGGAAACCTGAAAATGTATGGAAATGTTAAGTTAAAAAAAATGGAAAGTGAACATTTTTGGAAACTTGGAAATGGATGGAAATGATTTGGAAATGATTCAAAATAGGAAAGTGCACATTTGGAAACTTGGAAATGCAAGAAAATGTCAAGTTTCTGAGTCGAACGAAAAATTTTGGAAACTTAGAAATGACTTAGAAATGTCGAGTTTTAAAGTTTAAAAGAGGAAATTAAGGCAAGGTGGCCTTAAAAGAAAAAGTTTGTGAAATTTGACACACAAACAGGCTTGAAAAAGTGGCTCAAGATGCCACTTAGGGCCTCTGGAAATGGCTCCACATGCAAGGTGTTGGGCACAGGTTCGAAGTCACTTGGGAAGCAAATAAAAGAAGTTTTATTTTTGCTTCCAGAGCCTCTGAGGTGGACGGCACAAGCCTTCTAGAAAGGAGGAGTTTTATTCTCTTTAATATTCGATTAATAAGGTGATAAATAAGGGATTTAATTTGGATTATTTTTGAAGAGATAATAAAGGATTATTCTCTAATTATTTTAAATTAAGAGATAAAGCTATCAAATAAAGAAGAGTGGTGGCCAAGTAAGGGATTTTGAGGAGTAGTTTCGGCTATAAAAGGAAGGAAATAGGGCTACTCATCAATTTTCTTCCTCCTCTCTCTCTGCCGAATTTCGAGTGCTCTCTCTCTCTTCTCTTCTCTTTTCTTTTGTCAAGCCGAATCTATAGTCCACCATTGCCAAAATTCTCAAGTTTCTTTTCCTTATTTTCGTGGAAACCAAATACCCCAAGAGAACCTCTAGTTGACTTCTCCATTAAATCCCAAAAGCCAAAACTTTATCATATAGTCATCAAGGCCGATTCTTTAAGGGGCTTTTAACAAGGGTGCTTCTGGAGATTTCTTAAAAGGGTAAGATCCAAAGTTTGGTTTCAATTCTTTTATATTTTAAACCTATCTAAAATTTAGGGACTAATCTCTATTATGGATTTTTGCGAGAGTTATGGAAGGGTGTTTTCAAGATTTAAGAAATTGTCAACTACAAGAAGGTATCTTTCGGAACTTCTAAGATCTAAGGTAAGTTATGAATATCATTTCGCCATAAGCTATATTATTATGATTTAATGTTAGATTGGATCTAACATGGGTACATAGGGATTTCGACTGACAATAAAGAAGCAAGGATCCAATTCGGATTTAAGATTTGGAAGGTAAGAACAAAGGTAAATTCGGCCAAGGCCTATTTTAGTAGTAGATCTATTATTATGTGTTTTAAGCTAGAAAACTAACCAATTCAAGGGATTTAGTGACTAGCCGATTTCAAAGGGGAAAAATACGAGTTTCGGGATTTGATTAAATCATCAAATCGACACCAAGGTAAGCTTTAAGAATACAAATCCTACTAGGATTTGGTTTTCTAGCCGAATAGGCTTTGTGCTAAATAGTAAGTGATTAATCAATTGTAGGAACTTGAGATCTAAGGCGATGAGATCGATTTTGGGATTTCAAAGTGAAGTGGTTAAGCAAATCAGTGTGTGTACCCCACACTACTTCTTAATATGTTTCATGGCTGTTTTATTAAAATATGTGATATTAAGAATATGAAAGTGGCTAGGGTACCATGTTATGGTACTAAGTACTCAGTGCACGTTTCCTACTTCTACAAAGAATATGAAAAGGTCATTAGTAACATGAGAATATGATAAGAATGTGAACTCGGCATATTTATGCATATCATCATTATATGGGGCATATGGGTTATTGAAAGGGGAAGTGAATGTGGTGACCTAAGACCACGAACAAGGTGACCTAAGACCATGGTATCCGAATGTGGTGACCTAAGACCACGATGTCCGAATGCGGTGACCTAAGACCGCGATATCGAATGTGGTGACCTAAGACAACAAATGCGGTGACCTAAGACCGCGATATGGAGTGTAGCGGAAGGAGGGTCGACTTAGTAGTCCCCACGATGTATGCAGGTTGAGTGCGGGAGTGTAGCGGATGGCTTATTAGGTTTGGGTTTGGGAATGCATCATAATTTGTATGCTATGATATGAATGCGTAACATTTGTATGCACGATTCTATTTTGATTTAGTCTTTGTATACACATTGAGTCTGTTTGACTCACCCCGTTGTGGGACCATGTTTGAGTGATGAGCAGTGATGGACCGGGACTGTGAGAACTTGTGGTGGCCATGCTCAACATGAAGTTTTTATTTTATGAACTACTATTTCTATTTAAGTACTTGAATTACTTGGAAATTATTTGATGTAATAAGGCCATAAGGCCATAGTTGAATTGTTTTCCATTTATTTCTATTTATTACGATTATGAGTTTTACCTATTAAAGTTTAAGTAAAATTTTTAATATAAAGAATTGAATTCGTTTTCAACACAAGCCCAACCCAAACAATGTTTTTTTTTCAAAATCGCACAAGTTTTCTCTAGGTAACGAAAGAATTTTGAAATCGGTTTACTTGAGGAACATACCAAATCTTGGCAAATCTCGTGGGCCGAGTCTGGGGTGTTTCAGTTTGGTATCAGAGCCCAGTTTTAAAACTCTCGGCCTGTGGGCCAAGGCCCAAAACGTTTTCAAAGCGAGCCCAAATGAGTTTTTTTGAAAATATTTTATGAAACAAGCAGGTTTTCTGGCATGGCACCTAAAGTCTCCGACCCGCAGTCCACCAGGTAAGTACCCCTAACTATTTGTGTGATTATGTTATGATGTGTAGATGGGTAGAAATGGAATGGAACGTAGATTAGCATGATAAGTGCTTGAACCCTAGGACTAGTCTACTCAAACACAAACACATAAGACTTAAGGAACGTTAAACAAACCCATGGCTAAGTCACTAAGTTAGGGTGTGGTAACCCCTGTGCGCATGTCTAGGATTGGATCCGGAAGAGCCTGGTATTTAAGCAGTCCTAGTGACTCACCTCCTCTTCATTTGGAATCCTGCAGTGCGTAGCTTCGGTTCACCCTAACCAAGAAGACTCGTAGGTGTGGCAACCTGCATGCGCATGTCTAGGAATTGTTTGGTGGGAGCTCGGTATTTAAGCGATCCGCGTGACTCACCTCCTCTCCACTCGAATCCTGCCTGGTGCGTAGCTTTGGTTCACCTACGACCAAGAGGACTCGGTCATAGGCTAAACACAATAACTAAAACCCGAAGGGAATTAGCCGTGTTTTTATAAAAACAACAAAACCCTAGTTTTAGAACTCTTAAAACTTTCTTCTAAATTCATGAAAACCATCTTTACAAAATTTTCCGAAAGATTTTCGATTTATACAAAAATGCCCCTAGTGGTAAAATTATCAAAATACCCTTGGTTTATAAAATGACCAACTACCCAATAGTTTTGCCAAAATTTCATTATTTTATCAATGTTCAAAAACCCTAATTTGCAAATTATCAAAAATACCTTGAATTTTGGAAATTTCAAAATTGTCCCTAACTTATAAAATTACCAAAATGACCCTGATTTCCAAAATTTTCGCAACATCACCGTTTTGAAAAGTACAATTCTCAAAAAGAACCCTTAAAGTTTTGCAACCTTTGAAATATCCCTGATTTATAAGATTTTACAAATTTACCAGGCTTGGAAAAAATCACCAAAATACCCCCGAGGTCCAAAATCACGAAATACCTGGATTTCAAATTTTTTCAAAATACCCGGAAATTTAAAAATACCAAAATACTTTATGACAAAATCACCAAGGAACTTTTTTCCTTTTGAAAAATTACGAAAATACCCTGTGGGACGAATTACGAAAATACACTGGGTAGTGGAAGAAAAAAACAATAACAATGAAAACTACAACCTTTCTCCGAATGAACGAGAGTTCATGATTGTTTGATGGATGTATGGATGAATGAATGGAAAGGCTGTGTGCATCTGAAAGAACCACTCCTAAAACTCTTTTCATAAAATTTCTTCGCGGGTAATCAAGGGAAACAAAGACTAATTCATAAAACTTCTTAATCGGATCACGACGTTAGAAATGAGCTCTAGAGGACGTGGTCATCGTGGGACGAGGTAGAGGAAGGATGGCGGTGTCGAACCCGTTAGATCGGGTCAAGGGTCCGACAATGAGATACCACCACCACCACCACCCCGGTTTGTTGGTGTTGAGCAAAGCAAGCTCGGGCGGGGATGATCTTTGTGTCGCAGGTGTGCCGCGAGTTTTGGAGTTGGTGGTGGTGCGGGGAGGAAATTCGGGAACCCGTAAGTCTGTGCCTGAGCGACTCTGAGCTAATGGAGCTGAAATGTTTCGTGGAGTATCGGGTGTGGCACCCAGTTCAGCTGAGTACTGGTTGGAAGCAACAGAGCGCATCATGGATGAGCTTGACTTAACCCACGAGGAGAAGTTAAAAGGAATGGTGGCTTTATTCTGCGATGAAGCGTATCAGTGGTGGTTGACTGTTCGGGATGGTGCCATGGCTGAGGATCTAACCTGGGAATATGTTAAGGAAGCATTTCAGAAGAAGTATGTGGGAACCAGGTATACTGATGAGCAAAGGAAGGCATTTCTGGGGCTGGTTCAAGGGAACAAGTCCGTGGCGGAGTATGAGGTGAATTCGAGGTTGAGCCGATATGCTCGAGGAGTAGTGGCAGCCGAGCATGAGCGCTGTGTGTCCGTTTTGAGGACGGGCTAAGGGATGATCCGAGACTATTGATAGCACCGCATCGTGAGGCGGGAGTTTTACGCTTTGGTAGAAAAGGCCAAGGTGGCTGAGGGAATCAAGGATTCTACAAAGCAGGCTATGGATAGGAATAGGCCCAAAAGAGGTTTTGGAGCGTCGGAAAGGTTCATAAGAGGCCTAGAGTTGATGGGCGCAAGGTCGCAAGTTGGTTCGGAAGGGACAGTATCGACCTTGTGATGTGTGTGGAAAGAAGCACTTAGAGAGAGTCTTTGGAAGAAAGCAGGAGGATGTTTTAGATGTGGGTCTAAGGACCATGTGATCAAGGATTGTCCTAAGCAATCGATGAAAGCCGACCAATAGCTCGAATGTTAGTCGGTGGTAGAGGAGGATCACGGCCTCAACAAGGTCGTGGTTCGAGTAATGAGGTAATGGTCTTTGGCAGAGGCCGTGGAACACAAGGCGAGAGGTCTTTGCTAATCTTTGAGGCAAGGCAACCAGTTTGGTTTATGCGGTTTGTCGAAGGAAGATGGAGACGCGCGCGGACGTTATAACCGACGTTCTTTTTTTTTGACAAGCCCTATTTTTCTCTAATTGATGTGGGCTCGACCCATTCCTATGTTACATGTAGTGTAGTGGAAACACTAGGCCTAGACTCTGAAACTTCTGATAGGTAGATGACTGTAGTAAGCCCATTAGGCCTAACTGTAGTGGTGGATAAGATCTTTCGGAATGTACCCCTAGAGATTCAGGGAGTGAACTTTCGGGCTGACTTAATGGAACTACCTTTCGGGGAGTTTGAACTTATACTTGGAATGGACTAGCTAGTAGAGCACCGAGCCGTGTTGGATTGTGCGGCTAAACGAATGGAACTAAGGACCCCGGAGGATGAAGTAGTAGTAATGATCGGAGAGAGAAGAAACTACCTGTCCAACGTAGTTTCGACGTTGAAGGCTGAGAAAATGGTTAAGAAAGGGTGCAAGGCGTTCTTAGCCTTCGTAAGTGTGTTAGGTGGAAAGGAAGAAGGTGTCAGTGGAGTTAGAACGGTGAAAGACTTTGAAGATGTATTTCCGGAGGAATTGCAGAATACCCCCGGATAGGGAGGTGGAGTTTGGAATAGACTTACTCACAGGGAGCAGCTCTTGTGTCAATCACTCCATACCGAATGGCGCCAAAGGAGTTAGTTGAGCTCAAGGCTCAAATCCAAGAGTTGTTGGATCGTGGGTTCATACGACCCAGTGTGTCTCCATGGGGAGCACCGATTCATTGTAAGAAGAAGGGCGGAACTATGCGTATGTGCATAGATTACCGTCGATTGAATAAGTGACCATCAAGAACAAGTATCCTTTGCCAAGGATCGATGACTTGTTCGATCATTTGAAAGGGGCCGTAGTATTCTCAAAGATAGACTTAAGGTCGGGATATCACCCGATTGAAGGTGAAGGAGGCGGATATCCATAAGACCGCTTTTAGCACAAGATACGGCCATTTTGAGTTTGTGGTGATGCCATTTGGATTGACAAGCGCTCCGCCCGCGTTCATGGATATGATGAACCGAGTTTTCAACCTTACTTGGATAGGTTCGTCGTTGTGTTCATCAACGATATTTTGGTGTATTCTAAGTCGAAGAGCGGCATGATGAACATCTCCGAGTGGTGCTACAAGTGTTAAGGGAGAAGAAGCTCTATGCCAAATTCGGCAAGTGTGGATTTTGGCTTAAGGAGATGGCATTCTTAGGGCATGTGGTATCCATGAAGGAATAAGAGTGGATCCTAGGAAGATCAAGCGGTGTTGGTTTGGAAACCACCTAGGTCCGTGGTGAGATTTGAGGTTTCTTAGGTTTGTGAGGCTATTACTGGAAGGTTCGTAGAAGGATTCTCGTCAATAGCGCGCCTTTTACAAAGTTACTAAGGAAGGAAGTACCCTTTGAATGGTCGGATAAGCAGCAGAAGAGCTTTGACAACCTTAAGAAGGTGTTGACAGAGGCTCAGTGTTAATTCAGAGGAGGTGGGAAGGATTTTGTGGTGTCTTTGTGGCGCTTCGCACACGGGATTAGGATGTGTGCTAATGCAAGAAGGAAAAGTAGTCGCTTATGCGTCTCGGCAACTAAGGCCTCATGAGGTTAACTACCCAACTCATGACTTGGAACCGCGTGATGGTTTTCGCCCTTAAGGTTTGGAGGCACTACCTCTATGGAGAAAGGTCGGTGATCTACACGGACCACAAGAGCCTTAAGTATCTATTGACTCGAAGGAGTTGAACTTGAGGCAACGAAGGTGGGTGGAGTTGTTGAAGGACTACGACTCGCTCGATAGAATATCATCCGGGCAAGGCAAATGTGGTAGGTGATGCCCTAAGTCGGAAGGTTGTGTAATCGGACCTAAGGGTATGTTCGCTCACTTAAGTTTGTACGATGATGGAAGCTTTGTTAGAGAGTTGCAAGTCAAGCCCATATGGTGAAGGAGGTGAAAGAGGGACAGTTGGTTGATAAGGTTCTAAGTGTTAAGTTACAACAAATGCGGAAGCAGGGGAATTAAAGGATTATGGCGTTAATGATGAAGGAGTATTGTGTTACAAAGGAAAAGTCGTATCTTAGAAGGACAAGGAGTTAAGACAAAGGATTCTTCGGGAGGCGCATAGTAGCCCTTATGCTATGCATCCTGGAGGCATTAAGCTGTACAGAGATCTAAGGATTCTTAATATGTTTCATGGCCTGTTTTATTAAAATATGTGATATTAAGAATATGAAAGTGGCTAAGGTACCATGTTATGGTACTAAGTACTCAGGTACGTTTCCTACTCCTACTAGGAATATGAAATATGTTATTTGTAACATGAGAATAAGAATGTGATCTTTGGCATATTAATGCATATTACAAAATGGGGCATATGGGTTATTGAAAGGGGAAGTGAATGTGGTGACCTAAGACCACGAACACGGTGACCTAAGACCGTGGTATCTCGAATGTGGTGACCTAAGACCCACGATGTCTGAATGCGGTGACCTAAGACCGCGATATCGAATGTGGTGACCTAAGACCACAAATGCACGGTGACCTAAGACCGTGATATGGAGTGTAGCGGAAGGAGGGTCGACTTAGTAGTCCCCACGTGTACAAGGTTGAGTGCGGGAGTGTAGCGGATGGCTTATTAGGTTTGGGTTTGGGAATGCATCATAATTTGTATGCTATGATATGAATGCGTAACATTTGTATGCTGATTCTATTTTGATTTAGTGTTTGTGTACACATTGAGTCTGTTTGACTCACACCCCGTTGTGGGACCATGTTTGGTGATGAGCAGTGATGGGACGGGACGGCAGAACTTGTGGTGGCCATGCTCAACATGAAGTTTTTATTTTATGAACTACTATTTCTATTTAAGTACTTGAATTACTTGGAAATTATTTGATGTAATAAGGCCATAAGGCCATAGTTGAATTATTTTCCATTTATTTCTATTTATTACGATTATGAGTTTTACCTATTAAAGTTTAAGTAAAAATTTTAATATAAAGAATTGAATTTGTTTTCAACACAAGCCCAACCCAAACAATGTTTTTTTTTCAAAATCGCACAAGTTTTCTCTAGGTAACGAAAGAATTTTGAAACCGGTTTACTTGAGGAACATACCAAATCTGGGCAAATCTCGTGGGCCGGGTCTGGGGTGTTCCAGTACCACTGATACTAGAGTATTCCACCACTGATATTCAGTTCCCTCAATAACGAAATGGAACATTTTAAACACTCAGCTGGCGTGCACGAAAGTTCATCGAATACTCGAATAGTATTTTCAAGCCAAAATTCAGCTCTATCATTAATAGTAGCTCTGAACTCTTCAGCCCCATATTTCTGGATCTTATCAACTAGCGGCTTATTCAGTCGTAGAAGTTCTACACCTTGAGGGGTTACGAGAACCGATTGGGGATTAGGTGGGGGTGGAGGTTGTTAAGCAGTCGGATTTGTTCAAACAATCTCCGTAAACCATTCGTTCATCATCTGGAAGAAGGCTTCTTTAGCCTCTCCTCCCTGGCTACCCGATACGGGTCTCGACTCAGATTGCGCTACTCCATGAACGGAGGCAGGCGCATTACTTTCTACATCATCAGCTACAGCTCGATTGGGATCCATTTACTATATGAAAACACAGTTTAAATTATCAGGAGTCATCACACTATCACAGGTTATATAGATGGCATGTATAGCTAGACTCTCACACATGCTACGTTAGTCCTAGAATCAACTAAACCGTAGCTCTAATACCAATAAATGTAACACCCCTCACCCGTATTCAACGCCAGAACAGGGTTACAGAGCATTACCGAACATACTATACAATTACACATAAATTTTCAATTTCATGTAATTATCAATCAATAACATTCATATCATCCCTAATACGAGCCTACGAGGCCCAAAACATGCATTCGGGGTGGTCCGGGACTAAATCGATAACTTTGAAAACTTTAATAACACTTAGAATTTTTTTGCCAAAAATAGGGGACACATTCCCGTGTGTCTCACACGGCCAAAGACACGCTCGTGTCACAGGCCGTGTGGACATTCGAAATGGAAGCACATGGCCGTGTCCCAGCCCGTGTCCGACCTAGTGTAACTCCCTGACTTGGGTCACACGACCAACACACACGCCCGTGTGCCCTAAAAATGGCCATACACGCCCATGTGCCACACGGCCGTGTCAATCCTGTAGGGTATACTGACTTATGCCACACGGTCAAGTCACACACCCTGTGTGAGGCCGTGTGGAGCATACTGACTTGGTTTCTAATTCAACACCAGGGGACACACGGCCGTGTACATGACCGTGTGTCACACACAACTGAGACACATGCCCGTGTCTCTGCCTGTGTGGACAAAAATAGGCTATTTACCAAGCCATTTTGCCACCCAAACTTTTGCACACCTACATCAATCCAATTGACACCAATACCTAGCATAATTTGGCATTTAAACCAACCAATACAAGCCTAATTCATGCATATTCTATACCATTTTAATACCAACCAATCTAAAACACATCCATACCATAATATGCCACTCAATTCATATCAAATCTAATTAACTCAAAACATCAACATGAACACTTTCAAATTTTGCGTCATTTAGCCTAATCTCATAAACATGCTAAGTTCATTTCTCATCCATTTAGTACTTCTAATTTCCAAATACCAACTAACATCACATTACCATATTCAAGCACATAAAAAGAACCATATACACAAATATATATATATCCAACCAACCCAACCAACTCTCATGGCTATATATATACAAACCAAAACATGGACATTTACATGCCAATTCAATGGCAAAATTCACTACCAAACTACATATCAAAATGACCAAAATCCTATACATGCCATATGACCAAAGCTTAGTTTCAAAAGTACCAAGGTGATAGCTGGATAGTGTGACGAAGTCTCCGACGATCCCCGAATCTGAGCTAGCTTTGAAATCACTATAAAACACAGAAAATTAAACAAAGTAAGCTATAAAGCTTAGTAAGCTCGTATGAAAATAATAAGCAAGTCTCACCATTCATTTACCATTCAAATTAAATGACATATTACGCAACAATGCATTAATCTCAAGCTAGCATGAATTTAACCACATACTTGATCATAAACTCACAACTTCCTTTAACTCATTGCTCGTATAGTTTTCCGTACATACCTGTACTGACACGTATCTATTTCTCACCATTTCACATCTTCAATATACCTGTTGAACCATTCGGAATAAAATTCGGATACTTGGAAGTCTCGCACCCTAGGTGCCAATATCATAGCCCGAAGCCAAATCAATGTAACTCACACCCGAAGTGTTAATATCATGGCCCGAAGCCAACTCAATGAACTCGCACCCAAAGTGCTAATATCATGGCCCGAAGCAAACTCAATGAACTTGCACCCGAAGTGCTAATATCATGGCCTGAAGCCAACACAATGAACTCGCACCCGAAGTGCTAATATCATGGCCCGAAGCCAACTCAATGAAGATTATAATGACATGTCCTTCGTATCCTAATTTATTCCTAAGGTTCAACCGGGATTTATAATTCTGAATCTTCGTCGAATGTGTCCACAAGTTTGTAATTCACAATTTATGCAAAATCAAAACATTTAAAACACAAATATAGCAATGCTTATTACACACGAACTTACCTCGAATGTAAAAATGACGAAACAGATCGATTAGTTGAGTATTTTGTTTTTCCCTCGATCTAGATCCGAACTTCGCTTTTCTTAATCTATATGTAATAAAATTTAACTTATTTAATTACCTCACTATTCAATTTAATCAAAAACACTTATTAAAATACATTTACACTTTTGCCTCAAGTATTTCACTACTTTTATAATTTAGTCCTTATTTCATAAAATTACAAATTCATACAATTCCACCCAAACCCATGCTAGCCGAATTTCAATTAGGTCCCTAGAAGCCCATATTTTTCATTTATTTCACATTTTAACCACAAAGTTTCCACATTTCACAATTTAATCCCTAATTTGCATTTTCACTAAAAATCACTTAACAAAACTTGTATAACTATCATCAAACATCCATAATCTATCATTAAACATCAAAATACTCATGTATTCATCAATGGAAACATCTAAAATCTTGAACAATTTTCAAAATAGTCCCTGGGCTAGCTAGACCTAGTTGCAACGATCTCAAAAATATAGAAATCAATAAAAATAGAACAAAAATCATACCTAATTGAAGGAATTGAAGATAGCCGAATCCCTAGCCCTATTTTCTCAAGAAGATTCAGTTTGGGGAAGATGAATGAATGAATAATTTCATTTGGTTTTATTTAATTTACCTTTAATTACCAATTCACTTATTTAACCTTTAAAACATTTATTAATTACACCAAATGCCATGCCACTATCAGCCACTATGTTATAAATGGGCTAATATCCACATAAGGACCTTTATTCTGAATTTCTATAGTTATTAGACACCTTTAACTAATAGCACATAACTTTTGCACTTTACGCGATTTAGTCCTTTTAATCAAATTGACCACTCAAACAATAAAATTTCTTAACGAGATTTTCACACAATCATAATATCATGTTGTAAACATTAAAATAATAATAAAATAATTATTTTGACATCAGATTTGTGGTCCTAAAACCACTGTCTTGATTTGACTAAAACTGGGCTGTTACATAATGTATGAACTTACCTGACAAAATCGTAACGGTTTGACTATCAGGGAATAGTCGATAATTTTTTTGTTTCCTCGTACATCCTCCGGTCGTTGAGATTCTTGATCTAAAGTATAATTTGATTTAATTAACAAATCCAAACAACAAAAACAACACATAAGAATCATGTTCTAACTCAATTTCATCTATACTAAAATTCCTCAACTTTTGTATTTATCACAATTTAGTCCCTAAATCGAAACTATTATAATTTTCACATTTGAGTTTCGATTTAAAAATCACTCTCAAATTAATCCTCCAACAGTCCACTACAACACATAAATTTCAGAATTTCCATACACATTTTGAAAAAAAATACATTTTAGTCCTTAAGTACAAATATAACAACTTTTACTTTACAAACTAGTCCACTAACATACATGTAACACCCCTTACCCGGGTTCTACGCCAGAACCGGGCTCGAGACGTTACCATACTAAAACCTCACGGTCGCCGCTTAGGCTAATCGTGACTACTCTCTTTAGTCACCTCAATCACCTCATTCTCGACTTACGAGGCATCACTCATACACACGAGGGCTCTCGAGACTAATCCGAAACTTTTACGATTCTTAAAATTTTCTCTTCAAATCTGAGGCTCACTGCGCCCGTGTAGAACGAGACACGCCCGTGTGTAGACACACACGCCCATGTTCAACAACCATGCTTAAAAACCCAAGCATTCTGCCAAATGCCCCATGGTTAAGGCACACGCCCATGTGGTTTGAGAACACGCCCGTGTACTCTATTACATGTCTGTGCCTTCAACCTGTGGTCAACACTGACTAATCACACATGGTCTTGACACGCCCGTGGGCCTAAACCATGTGCTATACCTTGATATACTGACTTATTCAACACGGCCTAGGCACACGCCCATGTCTTTGGGCGTGCGTATCACATGACTTGAACAAGCGGCCGTGTGATCGGCCCGTGGTCTATTCGACTTAAGGTACTAAGGTGCGAGGGTGCACCACGGCCTGAACACTGCGCCGTGTGTCTATCCGTGTGGGCACTTAGAAGCTATCTTACCAAGCTTTTTACTAGTCTTGTTTGCATACATTCATATACTACTTCAAAACATTCTCAATCATCCATTAGAACACATGAATGAATACATTTAATCCTTAAAGAGTTAAGGTTTTCATCCTATACACTAGGGAGAACTTTATCAAATACATTTACAACCAACTCTAGGTTCTCTTAGGCCAATACAATTTGGTTACATCAATTAGGACTTAATCAACCTTAAAATAATCCATATACATGCCATGACTCATAAGGACTTGATACCTCATACCAAGTGTCTGTTCGATAGTGTGAAAGCATCTCCAGCGGTCTCCAACCCGAGCTAGTTAATATAACCTATAAGAGATGAGTAAAGTAAAGGAGTAAGCAATAATGCTTAGTAAGCTCATATGCAATAAGTGTCAACATTGATATTCATTGTATACTTAGTTACATAGTATCATGAAAAGTTTCTCTCATAAACTCATGGTTACTTACTCAACTATTCTTGAAACTTACTCATTCAACCTCTTACCACATTCTTACCATGTCACAAGCCAATTGCTCATTTAATTAGCATACATTCCTGCATTGATCACCACATGATCATATAAAATAACACATCAAGCATTTTCAATAAGTCGCTCGTACTACTAATATCTCGGTGGTTACGCACTTAGCCCACCATTGAATCTCTTACAGGGTGGTATCGCACACAGCCCACCAATCATTTATACCTAAGGTGATTTCGCACTTAGCTCACCAATCATTTATATCTACGGTGATTTCGCACTTAGCTCACGGTCATTTATAAGCGATGGTATCGCACATAGCCCATTAATTAATAATCAATCGGTGGTAACGCATTACCTGACCCACCAATAAATAATACTGATTGATGGTATACTTTGACCCATCACCACCATCAATAAGGTGATATCACACATAGCTCACCATTATTTACATTCATGGATAATAATCCACAAGTATATCTCTATTTCAAATGTTCATTCGAGAACATTCTCACATGTTTCTATTCTTACTTAACTTTCTACGATACTCGTTCTCATTCACACAGTGCATCAACTACACAAACACCACTAGGGGTTCATCATATAATGAATTCATCTCAACTCAGTTCTACACATACTTGTGTTATTCATGGTACAACCACATACATTGAATCATGCGAATTGTTAAATAACTCTCTTGAGTCTCATGCACATAGTTCTCATCGTCATCATACCCGAATTGGGTCTTACATACATTAACATATCGATGCCATGTCCCTGACATGGTCTTTTACTAATTCTTACCCCGAGGCCATATTCCTATATGGTCTTACTCGAGACTTTAACCATCATCCTATCATGCTATACACCTTTCCCATTACTCTAAATTCAATTCCATTCACATCTCATCAAGAGACATTTCATACATTCATATAATAATATACATTCCATACAACATTGGAATGCTAAATAAGCTCATACGTAATTGCAACATTCGCACATGAACTTACCTCGATGTCGAAAGAGCCGAAAAGGACTTTTTGCCCACATTTATCTTTTCATCCGTTCTAGGTCCGAAACTCATTTTCTTTGATCTAGAACAATGAAATTTACTGATTTAATCTCTTATAAATCATGATATACCCTAATCTAAACTTTAGGAAAAATGACTATTTTGCCCCTACACTTTGGTAAAATTACCATTTTGCCCCTAGGCTCGTAAATAAATTTTCATCACATTTTCTTGTTAAACTAGTCTAGCTGAACATTTTATCCTCTTACAACTATCCACAATTCCATCTATTTCATGCCTTTATGAACAATTTACAACTTTTGCATTTTAGTCTCAAATAGGTGTTTTCATGAAAACATCTTTCACAAAAGTTGCTTCTCATCATTCTATCATTCATTTTCTTCCATAAAACTCATCAAACAACATGAACTCTATCATGGAAAGTCCTTAGACTTTCAACCGTTTTGTAAACTAGTCCCCTCTTTAGAAAGCTTAAGCTTTGGGGACTCCAAAAGTACAATTTTTATCAAGAAAGATCATCAAAATCACTTACTTGTGAGGAGAATTGCTTGCTGAAATTTTAAGCTTCAAAAACCCCTCCCATGGCTGCTATTTTTTTGTGGAAGAAGAGAAGAAATAAAAAAGATGATAGCTTTTGCTTATTTCATCTTTTTTTTATTCATTTGTCAACTAATATCACCAACTTTTGACCAAAATTTAATGCTCTTGTCCCCTTAACTTTCTATGGTTGGCTAACACATTTAACAAGGCCAAATTGCACATTTGGGACCTCCAATTAATATTCTATGACTATTTGGCACCTCTAGCAATTAAAATAGAACTTTCGCACTTTATGCGATTTAGTCCTTTTTCACAATTTAGCTAGAATTCGCTAAAATTAAGGCACCAAAATTTCCATGCATCCTTATAAACATGTTATATCACATAACATATCATGAAAATAATTTTATCTAACCTCAAATTAGTGATTCCGAGATCACTGTTCCGACTAGCCCCTAAATCGGGCTGTTACAATTCTCCCCCTTAGGGATTTTCGTCCCCGGAAATCTTATCAGAAGGAGTTACTACTAACACTCTTAAAACATTTCCATCAACTCTTCAAAATCACGAATTCACCTATCCTCAAGTTTCTCTTGACACGACTCTTAAGCTGTGATACACAAGGTCGAGCATAACTTGAGACCTAGGTTATTCTTTCTCTAAGGTATATACTCAGAAATCCACCAATTTGGAACTCTATATATGTCCAAATGATCGTTCAGATCTTTACTGGTTGACTTACCACTATTCAAATGACATTTCCCTTTCTTGGAAATTTTGTCAAACCAAAATTAAAATCTATAAGGTTCATCTTACTTTCTCATTAAAGCATTTACCGACTGTAGAAATCTTGACTTGTACGTTTTGAAAACTCAGCTTTTAGTGGTCAACTACTCACGACCATAATCTCAATCATCTTTGCGAAATGTACTCTATTGTCAAAACATTTATCCATATAACTGTACTTCCTTATTCTTGCTTTATTAGATATGCTACTACTAAATCTCATACCAAAGCTCTGTATAAGTTCTGGATTCATCATCAACAACGGAAAACTTATACAACCTGTATTTACCATATCAAATAAACTCATTCGGAGCTTATCTAAAATACCATTTACTATATCTCTTCTGAACCCTTTTTGTTCTGAAAAGAAAACTCGCTCTAGTCATTAAACTTGCTGAAGCTAAGATGTTACCAACTAGGGTCAACCGAGTAACTAACTCGCATTGCTTAACATGGATCTTTTCATAACATCTAACTCACAACACAGACACAAAAGTGATTCTCTCTGGATCACCAACCTGTCAACTCTTTCTCTTGATTCAGACTGATCTCAGTACTAGAACTTACAAATAAACAGTTCTTTTAATAGCTTACAACTCAACTATCATGGTTTGAACATTTCAATGAGCATATCTTTATATTATGCTCCCCTACTCACGCATACACCACGAATTTTATTCTCTTTCTTGATTCATGCGTGAATATACACAGAACTTGAATCATATCTCAATACCTTAATCTACTCTTTTCTCCATCGAGAACATATTTTAAGCACACTCTCATCTGAGTTTCTCTTGCTATGCCAATCTAGAACCTTTACGATCGTCATATCTCACGATAGCGGGGACATCTCGATCGAATTTGTTAACTCTATTAAACACCCGAAAACCCATCACTAACGTGAAACTTGTGATTTCACCTCTTATACACGAATCATCACCAATTTCCTCCTCAAGGTACCCAATTAAGGTTACGAGGAGATAAGGGAAATGTCAATTTCAATTAACAAAATCGACAGCCGTTTTGTCTAATTTTTACTATCAGCTAACATTCTCACACAATCACAATTTATGAAAAGAACAACTACATCATCCCTGAAGGGAAACATGTATTAGTACATAATACTAAAGGAGATCATTATAATCCTATCCATGGCATTAACTAACCATGCACAAACCACAGGCTTCGAGCCAACTTACTCATACTTGCCATTTATTTAGCACATATCGTGCCACACATCGTACTAGTTTCTTCATGATTTATTCATGAATA
Organism: Gossypium sturtianum; assembly: GCA_025698515.1. Taxonomy (NCBI): domain Eukaryota; kingdom Viridiplantae; phylum Streptophyta; class Magnoliopsida; order Malvales; family Malvaceae; genus Gossypium; species Gossypium sturtianum. Next base: position 42,549,865 of record CM046948.1, read on the forward strand.
TTTGCATTCACTCCTTCACATGACTTTAGTACTAATCTCTTTTATACTTCTAGACTCATCTATTTGTCCCATTGATCACTAGGGATAATCAAAGACGCAAATTCGTCGTCATTCATGTAGGCACGAAACCAATGCCACACCCCCAGGGTGGTCTTATATGGAGTCACCTCTAAATGCCAATGCCATATTCTAGATAAGGTCTTATATGGACTTCCACATCAAGTATCGATGCCATGTTCTGAATATGGTCTTACACGATTCTCATATTCATTACTGATGCCATATTCTAGATATGGTCTTATACGGAATCATAACTTGGTGCCGAGGCCATGCCTCAAACATGATCTTATATGAGACCTTGTCTATCTCATATCTCGATGATAGCCTTATCATTTTAGTCCTCTAGGACTTCAACCTCATGTTCAACAATGATTACTCTATTTAGTAGAGTATTATGCATCGATGTGATACAAATCATTCTCAAAATGCTAACATAAATCTTTGCATTAATCACATATAAACTTACTCAATTTAACTCTCATAACATCTCATCATAATTCAACGGTGGTAAGGAGTGAGGTTGCAAAGTCCCTTAGTCTAACTCTCGTGACTACATACATATGATTTACTACTCATTGTCAATGAAATATCATCATAGTCACACAACTCGCCTCGAGGCAAGTTTTCATACTTACTCATGTTACAATGGTTTCTATCACCCATAATTTGACGGTGACTTCACTTACTCAAGTTCCACCTTAATGTCTACTCAAGTACTCAACATTAACCTCTAATTCCTCTTACTATTTCTTATTAATCTAGAGAATGTCTTACGGGTTTTGAGTACGTCGTTTACTTGATTGCCATAGTCCAACTATGGTCTTACTCGTATCACAACATCATAGCCTAGCTATTGCTTTACATGTCGCCACGATGCCATAGCCTCGCTATGGTCTTACACGAAATCTCATATCAACACCAATGCCATATCCCAGATACGGTCTTACATGGAAACTCATATCGATGTCGATGCCATATCCCAGATATGGTCTTACACAAAATCTTATACCGAAGCCAGGTCCCAGACGTGGTCTCACACGGGATTACTATTTGATGCCGATGCCATATCCCAGATATGGTCTTATACGGGATCATGTATCGATGCCAATGCCATGCCCCAGACGTGGTCTTATATGGGATCACATATACCGCCATGGTCCAACCATGGTCTTATTCATCATTTTATCATTGAACGACCGTACTCATCTCCTGCATTCTACTTGGTCAAACTTTTCAGTTTTAACTTCCACACCATAATATGTGTGGCTTCATAACAGATTCATAACAGAGTCATAAAACAAAACATCATGCATTCTCTACTTTAACAGTCACATGTGAGATTTAACCATGTGGACATATTTATCATAAACAATGGCATCACAAACTCAAATGCTTACTTACTCTTACTGCTTCTCACATGCATCATGGTACTTACTAGTCTCATGTTTGTAAGGTATACAAGGTACCTGTAACACTTGATCACATAGATCAGTATACTTTACTATAACAAGCATAATCTCTGATTTATCATTCATAACAAGAATAATACTCATTTTCAACTTGATAATAACTTTGCTTACTCAAATTTCTTGCTATCTCACTTTAACTTTACTCATTTGCTCGATGAATTTCTGCGAATAACCGAGGATACTAAATCTCTTCACATGAACTTGATGCCAAAGCCATATCCTAGATACAGCCTTACATGGAATATCTCATCTTGGTTTCGAGGCCATGTCTTGACATGGACTTATACGAAGTCTTTCTTGTTCTCACCAATGCCATGCCTTGGCTTGGACTTACATGGGATCTCCTTCTCTTGATAGCTTTTCAATGCCAAGCTTGCCTTGGACTTACATGATATCTGTTCAATGCCAAGCTTGCCTTGGACTTACATGATAACTTGTTCAATGCCAAGTTTGCCTTGGACTTACATGATAACTTGTTCAATGCCAAGCTTGCCTTGGACTTACATGATATCTCTGGTTGATTAACGATGCCATGCCTTGGCTTGGTCTTATACGGACTTTCTAATCTCATGTGGTAGATCGAGTATCATGGGAAATTCCATCTTCAATCGGGACATGCTCGTATTTAATCTCATTAATTTCTTTGTTTAGCAAAACATTAAGCATTCCATGATAATAATGTACATTATACTAAGCAATTCAATAATAGAAATCATAAAGCTTAGAAATCACACAAACTTACTGAAATTAGCTCGGTTGGGAATCATCTCTGTCTTAACAAAACAATTTCGTTAGAGCCGGGAGACATCACACTATCATTATCCACATATGGCATGTATAGCTAGACTCTTACTCGTGCTAGGTTAGTCCGAGAACCGACTAAACCATGCTCTGATACCACTAAATGTAACACCCCTTACCTGGGTTCTACGCCAAAACCAAGCTCGAGACGCTACCGTACTAAAACCTCACGGTCGCCACTTAGGCTAATCGTGACTACTCTCTTTAGTCACCTCAATCACCTCATTCTCGACTTACGAGGCCTCACTCATACACACGAGGGCTCTCGGGACTAATCTAAAACTTTTACGATTCTTAAAATTTTTCTCTTCAAATCTGAGGCTCACTGCGCCCGTGTAGAACCAGACACGCCCGTGTGTAGACACACACGCCCATGTTCAACAACCGTGCTTAAAAACCCAAGCATTCTGCCAAATGCCCCACGGTTAAGACACATGCCCATGCGGTTTGAGAACATGCCCGTTTACTCTATTACATGTCTGTGCCTTCAACCCGTGGTCGACACTGACTAATCACACACGGTCTTGACACGCCCGTGAGCCTGAACTGTGTGCTATACCTTGATATACTGACTTATTCAACACGGCCTAGGCACACGTCCATGTACTGGCCGTGCGTATCATACGACTTGAACAAACGGCCGTGTGATCAGCCCGTGGTCTATTCTGACTTAAGGTACTAAGGTGCAGGGTGCACATGGCCTAGACACATGCCCGTGTGTCTATCCGTGTGGGCACTTAGAAGCTATCTTACCAAGCTTTTTACTACTCTTGTTTGCATACATTCATATACTACTTCAAAACATTCTCAATCATCCATTAGAACACATGAATTAATACATTTAATCCTTAAAGAGTTAGGGTTTTTATCCTATACACTAGGGAGAACTTTATCAAATACATTTACAACCAACTCTAGGTTCTCTTAGGCCAATACAATTTGGCTACATCAATTAGGACTTAATCAACCTTAAAATAATCTATATACATGCCATGACTCATAAGGACTTGATACCTCATACCAAGTGTCTGTTTGATAGTGTGAAAGCATCTCCGGCGGTCTCCAACCCGAGCTAGTTAATATAACCTATAAGAGATGAGAAAAGTAAAGGAGTAAGCAATAATGCTTAGTAAGCTCATATGCAATAAGTGTCAACATTGATATTCATTGTATACTTAGTTACATAGTATCATGAAGAGTTTCTCTCATAAACTCATGGTTACTTACTCAACTATTCTTGAAACTTACTCATTCAACCTCTTACCACATTCTTACCATGTCACAAGCCAATTGCTCGTTTAATTAGCATACATTCCTGCATTGATCACCACATGATCATATAAAACAACACATCAAGCATTTTTAATAAGTCGCTCGTACTACTAATATCTCGGTGGTTACGCACTTAGCCCACCATTGAATCTCTTACAGGGTGGTATCGCACACAGCCCACCAATCATTTATACCTAAGGTAATTTCGCACTTAGCTCACCAATCATTTATATCTACGGTGATTTCGCACTTAGCTCACCAGTCATTTATAAGCGATGGTATCGCACATAGCCCATGAATTAATAATCAATTAGGTGGTAACGCACACAGCCCACCAATAAATAATACAGTTGATGGTATCGCACACAGCCCATCACCACCATCAATAAGGTGATATCACACATAGCTCATCGTTATTTACATTCATGGATAATAATCCACAAGTATATCTCTATTTCAAATGTTCATTCGAGAACATTCTCACATGTTTCTATTCTTACTTAACTTTCTACGATACTCGTTCTCATTCACACAGTGCATCAACTACACAAACACCACTAGGGGTTCATCATATAATGAATTCACCTCAATTCAGTTCTACACATACTTGTGTTATTCATGGTACAACCACATACATTGAATCATGCGAATTGTTAAATAACTCTCTTGAGTCTCATGCACATTGTTCTCATCGTCATCACACCCCAATTGGGTCTTACATACATTAACATATCGATGCCATGTCCCTGACATGGTCTTTTACTAATTCTTACCCCGAGGCCATATTCCTATATGGTCTTACTCGAGACTTTAACCATCATCCTATCATGCTATACACCTTTCCCATTACTCTAAATTCAATTCCATTCACATCTCATCAAGAGACATTTCATACATTCATATAATAATATACATTCCATACAACATTGGAATGCTAAATAAGCTTATACGTAATTGCAACATTCGTACATGAACTTCCCTCGATGTCGAAAGAGCCGAAAAAGACTTTTTGCCCATATTTCTCTTTTCATCCGTTCTAGGTTCGAAACTCATTTTCTTTGATCTAGAACAATTAAATTTACTGATTTAATCTCTTATAAATCATGATATACCCTAATCTAAACTTTAGGCAAAAATGACTATTTTTCCCTTACACTTTGGTAAAATTACCATTTTGCCCCTAGGCTCGTAAATAAATTTTCATCACATTTTCTTGTTAAAAAAGTCTAGCTGAACATTTTATCCTCTTACAACTATCCACAATTCCATCTATTTCATGCCTTTATGAATAATTTACAACTTTTGCATTTTAGTCTCAAATAGGTGTTTTCATGAAAACATCTTCCACAAAAGTTGTTTCTCATCATTCTATCATTCATTTTCATCCATAAAACTCATCAAACAACATGAACTCTATCATGGCAAGTCCCTACACTTTCAACCATTTTGCAAACTAGTCCCCTCTTTAGAAAGCTTAAGCTTTAGGGACTCCAAAAGTACAATTTTTATCAAGAAAGATCATCAAAATCACTTACTTGTGAGGAGAATTGCTTGCTGAAATTTTAAGCTTCAAAAACCCCTCCCATGGCTTCTATTTTCGGTGGAAGAAGAGAAGAAATAAAAAAGATGATAGCTTTTGCTTATTTCATCTTTTTTTATTCATTTGTCAACTAATATCACCAACTTTTGACCAAAATTTAATGCTCTTGTCCCCTTAACTTTCTATGGCCGGCCAACACATTTAACAAGGCCAAATTGCACATTTGGGACCTCCAATTAATATTCTATAACTATTTGGCACCTCTAGCAATTAAAATAGAACTTTCGCACTTTATGCGATTTAGTCCTTTTTCACAATTTAGCTAGAATTCGCTAAAATTAAGGCACCAAAATTTCCATGCATCCTTATAAACATGTTATATCACATAACATATCATGAAAATAATTTTCTCTAACCTCGAATTAGTGATTAAGAGATCAGCATTACGACTAGCCCCTAAATCGGGCTGTTACAATACCTAAGCTTCAATCCCAACCAAATAACCACAAAAGCTTCAAGAAAACATCTATGAAAACTTTAATAAACTTTAACAGTTTCGGGAAATAGTCCTTGGGTTAGCTAAATCAAGTTCGCAGGATTCAAAAAACATAAAAATTACAAGAAACCAATAAAAAATGGCTTACCAATTGAAGCTTGAGGCTGGACATAAGTTGAGTCTCATTATCCCCTTTTTGAATCGATTATAAGATGAAGAAGATGAATAAATTATGTTTCTTTTCTTTTAAATTTTATTTTAAACATATTTTATTTCTAATTTAATTAATTAAATTATATAACTTTTAATAATCTCACTTAATAAAAAGCCACCATCGTACATGCTTTCTAAAATATAGCTAATTTCAATTTAAAGCCATTCAAAATTGTTTTTATAAAAAATTAACTCGGTAAATTAGTAGCACCTAACTTTTATGTCTTTTACAATTTAGTCCTTTTTCCTTAATTAACTAACTAAACGTCAAAATTACAAAAAAAAATTGTAATACGACACTTAAATAACTTCATAAATATTAAATAAATAATATTTACTAATTCAAACATTGAAATTGTGGTCTCGAAACCATTGTTTTTGACACCACTAAAAAATGGGTTGTTACACAAACATAGTCACACAATTCGCCTGAACATTGAATACCTAAACCCGAACGGCATCATACAACGTTGAAAAGTTGTCGAGGCATTACATAACCCGAATGGCATTCGTCTGAACGCAAAAGTACCATATGGACATGTGAAAGTTATATTCTCTTGGTCATTGGGGGCTATGGTAATCTGATTATATCCCGAATAACCATCCAAAAAATAGAAGAAACTTTTCTCAGCTAACCTATCCGACATCTTATCAATGAATGGTAGGGAAAATGGTCCTTCCTAGTTGTAATCCATACATACTCTCCATCCCATGACAGTGTGAGTTGGTATGAGCTCATTGTTGCCATTACTTACCACTGTGACATCTCCTTTCTTGGGTACACATTGCACAGGACTCACCCATGAGCTGTTTGTAATCGGGTAAATGATGTCAATTTCAAGTCACTTAATAATCTCTTTCTTGATAAATTCTTTCATGATCGAATTCAGTCTTCTCTGCTATTAAATGGAATTGCTAGGGCAATCCTCCAAAAAAATCTTATGCATCCAGAATGCAGGGCTACTTCCCTTTATATCAGCCAGGGTCCATCCCAATGCCTTCCTAAATCGTTGAAGAACTTCTAACAACCTTGCCTCTTGCACGAGTGTCAGCTCCACAGAAATTACTACTAGCAAAGTACTATTTTTTTCCGAAATTGCATACTTTAAATGTTGCAGGAAATATTTTAACTCCAATGTAGGAGGTTCCTCTATAGAAGGTTTAAGAGGATTGAAAGGTCGATATGATAAATCCAAGGGTTCAAACCTCTTCCCTACTCTATCTACTATCTGCTTGGCCTCCATAAATTCACTGAATTCCTTAAAACATACTGTATCACTCTGCTCAAGTAAGTCTTTACTACTGTCGGAATTACTATGGCAATATCTGGTAAATTCTTCCACTGCTATTTCTATCAACCTAATGGCGTGACATTCATCATTAACATCAACACATTTCAAATAATTAAACACATTGAAGGTAACCTATTGATCAATTAACCTCACGATCAGCTCACCTTTCTATACATCAATTAAAGTCTTGCCAGTAGCAAGAAAAGGTCTTCCAAGAATAATGAGCACATCTTGGTCAGCTTCACATTCTAAACTAAGGAAATCCACAGGAAAGATAAATTTATCTACTCTTACCAGCACATCTTCAATTTACCTTCCGGATGCACGTAGAATCGGCTAGCCAGTTGCAACGTAATCGTAGTAGGTCTTGCTTTTCCAATTCCTAGCTTCTTGAAAATAGACATAAGGATTAGATTTATACTCGCTCCTAGATCAGAGAACGCCTTACCAACATAATGATTTCCAATTCAACATGGGATAGTGAAACTCCCTGGGTCTTTCAACTTCGGAGATAATTTATTTGTCAATATTTTTGTGCACCCTTCAGTGAGAGTGACAGTCCCAAATTCTCCTAATCTGCACTTCTTAGACAATATATCTTTCATAAATTTCACGTATTTGGGCATTTGCTCCAAAGCTTCAACCAGTGGTATGTTGATATGGAGTTGCTTCAAAACCTCCAAAAATATTTTGAACTGAATATCCTGTTTAGAATTATGAAATCACTGAGGAAAAGGTAAAGGTGGTCACCTTTCAGGTTGTTGATATTGTTTTATCGTGGCATTTTTGTTAACAACATGTTCTGATTCTGCCACAACATTTGGCTGCTTACTTTTTTTAGGTTTAGTATATTTTTCAGATGTCTCTGGGATCTTTACCTGGTTGTTATTCGAGTTATCCTCTTCTGTCGTGGCATCTTGAGAAACATCATCAAGCTGAGTTCCACTTCTAAGAGTGATGGCCTTGCGCTACTCCTTCCGTTGTGATCTCAAATTCTCGGTATCACTTGACAATGCTCCTTGTGGTCTTGAATTTAAAGCATTCGCTATTTGCCCCACTTCATTCTCAAGACCTCAGAAAGGTGCAGCCTGACTCTGAATTAAAGCATCATTCTTGGCAATATATTTCTTCAGCAAAGCTTTAATAGATGATGATGATGATGACATCGATGATTGACCTTGCTGGACATTTTGCCTCGCCATATGTTGAGTATAACCAGGAGGTGCATTGATGGCATTTTATCTTACCGTATTGTTAAAATTTGTCGTACCTTGATTATTCCAACTAAAGTTCGGATGTTACTTCCACCCAGGATTATACGTGTTGGAATATGGGTTATTGTGCTAGTTGAAATTACCCATGTAGCACACAGATACTGGATTTGATGGGCATTCATTAAACACATGATCTTCACCATAATAAACACACGATAGTTCGGCTGATTTTATCTACTAGACTACAGTAGGCCTTTTCATTATTTTAATCATATTAGCCAAAGAAGATACCTGGGCTGTCAAAGAAGTGATTGCGTCCAGCTCTATAGTACCAATAGCTTTCTTGCCCATGTAATACCCCAAACCTGGTCAAAACGCTACGACCGAATCTGGCATGTCATATGGGAGAAAACATTTCTGAAAACCGAGTTATTGTCTTGAAGAGGAAAGGAAACCTTGGAATTTATAGAAACAGAGTTTGTATTGAGTGATTAGTTGAACCATTTTGAGATTTAGTTTGAAAAGCTGAGTTGTCTTGTTATCAATACTCGATTGCTAATTACCCAATTGTAAAATCTTGAAAATCACGCGATTATTTAAGTTTTGAAAACATCCATTTCATAATCTTTTAGGCATGCCTTAATGATCAAAGCAAAATTAAGAGAATTAACAAAATAAATAAATCCAAGTTAAAATTTAGATGGCCTTATTACATTACCCAAAATCTAACTTAAAGTAAAATAAATCTGAAATAACTGAAATAAAAATCGAAATATCGTGCATGGCCACCTCGAGTCCACTTCGGCTCCATATCCGCGATCTAAGGATTACCTGCAAAAATAACGGAAGGGTGAGTTTCTGAGATTCGATGGGTAAATCCGTCAATCGAACTTAGACTCTCCCACAGATTCATATGCAAAATATGTATGTCATGCAACCCAACCAACCTAGATATCCATCCGCATCTCCTGTGTCTACCCAACATTTGTGGCACCTAGCCACTGGTGGTACCTAACCACTGGTGACAAAAGTCACAATAATAGTATGTGGGGCCAACCCACTTGTGGTACCTAACCACTTTGGTGACAATCCCTAATATCAATACGTGGGGCCAACCCATTGTGGTACCAAACCTGGGACGAGTCACGAAATATATGTGGTACCTAACCCTTTGGTGGTTCCAAACCACTTTGAGACTTAGTCACAAAATGATAATATGTGGGGTCAACCCACTTGTGGTACCTAACCTTTGGTGACAATCTGAAAGATCATGTTTCCTTCCTCTTCATCTCATATCCCAAACTCATGTACAACAATTAATATGATATGATCATGCTTAACGATTAGTTGTCATGGCACATTCGAGTTTTAACGTATGCATTTATTGATAGCGAACATAATAGACTTACCGGAATCCTCGCTTTTACCCATTAAGGGTATTTCGGTGACCAAAACGTCGCCGGCTTTCGGACATACTATCAACTAATAAATTAACACATGAAGTGTGTGAGAGTTACCCACCTGATAACGCGTAATACAATACTTTCTACGTCGACACTATCGTTGACAGGCACTACCGCTATCTGCCTACTACTCTGCTCAGAAGCCAGCCCACAACCCGGTGGCCAATCTCGAACTGCTGACACTGCTCACTTCTTAAACTTAGGGGCTAGGTTTACAGGTCCAACCCCCTTCCTAGAATCGCTGGCATTTGAGTCCATGGAACAGATCTTTGGTCAGAAGACCGAGTTAACACGTAGAGTAAGATATGAATAGATCTTACTGAATAGATCTTCACGCTTAACTGAATAGATCTTCTTACCTAGATCGATAAAAGTTGAGGCTTTAGGCTTGATTCACAAGTCAAATGAATCCCGAAAGTCTCCAAGAAGAAAGTGACACCACTTCCACCTATATTCGGCCAGGCCAGTTAGCCATTTCGGCTTTGGCATGAAAACCCGAAAGAGTGATAACGAAATAAGAGAAATCGCCCCTTACCTTAACCTACAGATTCATTCAACACCTAGGAAGAATCGACACCATACCACCCTAGAGAAGACTCGGCAAAGGCTAGAGTAAAAGAGAATTAGATAAAAAACCCGAAAAAAGAAATAAAGATCTTCAAATGGAGGCTTAGGTGTTTCGGCTTTTAGGGAAAAATGGAATAGGGAATGGAAGTTTGAGGTTTTAGTTTTGAGAATAACAAATAGAGAAGGAAAAAGATGAAAAACAGGTTTCGGCTTTTAGGGAGATTGAGAGAAAATGCAAGAGAGAATGGCTAGGAGATTCGGCTTTGGAAAAAGAAAGTATGGGGCAAGGGGTGTTCGGCTCTTGCAAGAAATTAGAGATGAGAAGATAGTTAGGGGGTTTCGGCCCTAAGAAGAAATTAAGAGAAGAAAAAAGAAACAGAATGAAAGGAGGGTTCGGTTCTAGCAGAAAAGAGATGAAGAGAAAGTAGGAACTTCAAAATGCCAAAAATGCAAATGCCGAAAATGAGAAAAGAACTCCTACTTGGCTAGACAGAAATTCAGCACACTCTAGCCACACAAAAACCGATCCTCCCCTCTACTAAGAGTTTGAAATTCGGCCAACACTACCACCCCTTACTCAATCCCTTATTTTTCTCCTTAAACCACTCCTGACCACTTATTTGAAACATTTTGAACATTCCAAGCTCCACTTTTTCCTCTCTGCCAACCATTCAAATTATTTGACTCAGTCCACTCCCCTATCCTGAGGTGTTTCAGTCGATTTCTGCCTCTGCTCCCCTTGACACCAAAAAAAACTTCCAAAATGAACTCCTTGCGACTCGAACTTGCTCCCTCTCCCCCTCTCTGTGGCGTCACTTACCAGCATCTTAAGTGGCGGCTCCTTACCACTCTGCCATCCCTTTTCTTGTGTCACCAATCGCAACCTAAAACCCCTTAAGTCCTACTCCTATTCAGCTCACCCCTAGAGTGCCCAAACGAAAATTTTCACTAAGGCTCCCGCTACCCCTAAGTCATTCCTAGACCCTAAAGTACCCTAAACTAACATGACAAACATCACATTCACATACAAACACGTAAAATGCAAAGGCCCTAATTTAGGATGTTACAGCCCGTCCCAGCCCTTGTGGTGGGATATTAATAATCATTGTTGGCAATCTTTTCCAAAATCTCATATGCTTCATTATAATATTTATCCAATAAAATACCATTGGCGGAGGTATCAACTACCATCCTCGTATGTGCATTCAGCCCACTGTAGAATATACCCATCTGAGTCCAGTGTTGGAATCCATGCATCGGACATTTCTGAATTAAGTCTTTAAATCATTCCCAAGCTTCATATAGTGTTTCATCCTCCAATTGTCGAAAAGATTTGATGTCATTTCTAAGCTTGACATTCATATTTGGGGGATTATACCATAGCAAAAACCTCTAAAAAAGATCATTCCATGATCCCACTACTCTCGATGGCAAAGCATTCAACCATGTTCTCGCACGATCTCTCAAAGAATATGGAAATAGTTTAAGTTGCAGAGCGTCTTCAGGAACACCCTGCTGCCTAAACGAGTCACAAACTTTTAGAAAAAGTCATAAATGTAGTCTTGGATCTTTAGTGGGTAAGCCACCAAACTGTCCTACTATTTGCAACATCTAAAACATTATTGGTTTTAGCTCAAACTGCTGAGCCTGTATTTGTGGTTTGACTATCCCTGGATTCAGGTCATCCAAAAATGGCATAACATGCTCTCGGATTGGTCTATCTCGATCATCTATCACCCCACGAACATGAGCATTGGCACCCTGACCATTCAAATTATCATTTAGATCAGGTATCACCCTACGAACAGGAGGATTAGCATCTTGACCATTCAATTTATCAATGAGGCTAGGATCATTCCTGTTCTTAGCCATTTTTCGTAGTTCTTTCCGTCTTATTTGTAAAGTTCTTTCAATCTCTGGGTCAAAAGGATATTTTTTGTTAGCAAGACTGACTCTTCTCATACTCTTATGGAAAACCTGTAGAAATTAAATTAAACTAAGTTAAATAAATTAATGAAATTAAGTAAAATAACCAAACCAAATTACATGAAATTGTCGATCCTCGGCAACGGTGCCAAAAACTTATCGCGTGTGAATATGATATGCAAATTGCACAAGTATACACGTCGAATCAAGTAATAAAGTGATAAGTGAGATCATCTCCACAAGGATCGAATTAGGTATAGAAATGGTCAAGTTATTATAATGATTAATGTTATGGAAAAATCGAGTTAAGTATGCAGTGGTAAATTAAAATAATAAGGATAAGTGTAAAACGTATACTGACTAATAGTGGAAAATGTTAAGGCAAAGCAAGAGAAAAAATGCAATGGCAATTATGAGAATAATTACGTGAATAAAATGCAAGCGAATAAATAATAACTAAGAATGCTATAACAAAGATATTACGGAAAAGGATAGAAGGTCTACGATGTTGATTGGAAGGTTGAGATTACTAAGAATCTGCCCTTACTTTCAATAATGCCTCAACAAAATTGAACTTAACCTACTGCTCAAAAGAGACCTAAAGTGACATGTGTAATAGCCCATTTTCAGTGATATCAAAACAGTGGTTTCGAGACCACAAATCTGATGAGTAAATTATTATTTTATTATTTTAATGGAATTGAATGGTAATTATACCATATATGTTGATAATGGATGTACAAGGATAGGTTTTAATGTAATTGTGATATTTGTTAAAGGTTAATTTAGTAATTTGGTAATTAAAATATAATTTAATAACAAAAGATGATCCAAATTTTGTCATCATCTTTTTGTTCTTTTGAACCCTAAAATATCCACTGGAGAGGATAATTATTCGATCAAGCTTAGGGTTGATGCATGGTGAGTTTTCAAGCCCTATTTTTAATGATTTTTATGTTTTTGAGGTCAGTTTATCTTAATCTAGCTAGCCAGGAGATCAATTTGTAAAATTGTTAAAGGTTGAGGATTATGCCATGAAAGTTATTGAATGGTTTTTGATGTTAAATTATAGATTATGAACCTTTTTTGAGAATTAAACAAGTTTTGTGAAGTGATTTTTTATGAAATTTTCATTTAGGGATTGGTTTGTAAAAATAGTAAAAATTCATGTTAAATTTATGAAATAATAATTTATTTGGGTTGGTTTAAGTCCCTAAAGAATTTGGTTAGCCTATAAGAGGGATTAAAAAGCTTAGATTTCAATTTATGAGCTAAAGGACTAAATTGTGAAAAGTTAAAATGCTAGGGGCAAAATGGTAATTTTGCATAAATATAAAATGTGGATTGAATTGAATGTTTAAAGTTAATTGAAGTACTTAATTGAATATAATTATCTATTTATGTAACACCCCAAACCCGGCCTAGACGTTATGGACGAATCTGGCGTGTCACATGGAACTGTCTTTCGAAAATTGGACTTGCTGGTAAAAACTCGTTTCTAAGTTTAAAACCCCTTTATTATTATTTAACAAATCATCTAGTCAAAACGCTTGCCTTATTAGTTGCTATTGTTATAATAGGTTGATTTAAAATCTCGGAAGCTTTTGAAAACTCTAATGTTTAAATTTTGTGTCTTCGAAAACAATAATTATTTTGAAAATTCGTCTTCTCCTAAACTAGTAGTTTAAAATAAGTAAGAAAAAGCCCAATTAAAAATTTAAACAAACAAAAATGGCCTTATTACATAAACAAAACCCAACACAAACTTTAAATTTAAATGAAAGCAAGTGTAGAACCGCTGAAGTTGTGTGGCCACCTCCGAGCCCCTCACAGCACCAAACCTTCTATGGCTGAGGATTACCTGTACAGTTAAACAGAGGGGTGAGTTTACAAAAACTCAATGTGTAATCCCCTAACAAGCAAACAGTCAATTAAACAGTAGATAAATGAAGTTTGGGCCTAATCCCGTTACAATAATGATCCGATTCGGTGTGGGCCTAAGCCCTTTCTTGTAATAAGAAAAGGTGGGCTTGAGCCCAAAGATAATGCCCGATGTCGGTAGGGCCTTTGCCCGATTTTGATATTAGTATCGGTGGGGCCTTGGCCCGCCGCGATGTGAATATCGGTCATGCAAAGGAGCGGTATGTAATATCATTAATCGATGCGAGAATGATGCAAAGTATCATTAATCGGTGCAAATATGCAGTCAGAAATCCTACCCAATCCAGCCTCTACACACCACTCTGTCCCGCCAAACACACCATGTGGGGATAAAATCGACCCACCCAGCCAGACACACCAAAATTAGCACCGGTTGCGGCACTAAGCGATATTGCGGCAAAGGCGCGAGAAAAATAAAGCGACATATAGCCATCGGTAGGTCCACGATGCGTCTTGGCGACCCGTCTTCAGTAGCACCCCAAACCCGGCCTAGAAGTTAGGCCCGAATCTGGCGTGTCACATGGAAAAAAAATTGCTTGAGAAATACAGCCTCTTTGTTAAAACCAAAAACACTTAAGCAATTGTTAACTACTTGAAAACGTAATAATCTTTAAAAAAAACCTTTTTAGTAGCGAAAGCATATTTGAAATGAACAAAATAAAAATGTGATGTTTAGAAATAGAGTTGCAAAAGCATTTTGAAATCGTTGCGGAAACGTAGATAAAATACAAGTATTTCTGAGAGATTGATTGATGAGTCAACAATCAAGGTAGTGAACTTTAAAACCGTGTCTTTTGAAAATATCATTTGAAAGTTCGAGTGAAAACTTCCGTGTTAAAATATTTATAAAAGTTTATTATGAAATCCATTTGTTAATCGATTTTGGAAAACCTTTATTTAAGTTTTTAGAAAATTCTCATTTTAAACAATTTAAGAAAAATAATAAGTATAACAACCATAAAGCAAATAATAAAACACACTCCAGAGGCCTTATTACAACTTAAACCAAAATAGCAAAATAATAAAATAAACAGGAATAGAAATTTAAAATTTCATTAACACCATTTCAAGTATGGCCTCCATCGAGTCATCCATGGGCCCAAGTCCTCATTACGGAGCATTACCTACAAGGGTTAAGAAAAGGGGGTGAGTTACAAGAACTCGGTGTGAAACCCCTTACAGTCATCCACTGGGCCCGAACCCATATAGCAACATCTTGGTAGGAGCCCACTTGCATAACAGAACATATATATATGAAGCAAATGTATGCAACCCAACCCATCCATCCAATCTCTCCCCGTGCCGGCCGGTCTCTCTGTGGGGATCAAATCAACCCCCCCCGCTTGGTCTCTCCAATTTACTGATCAAGTCGCCATTTATACTATTTGTGGTCGAGCCACGATTCATATAAGGTAAAATGATCGACACAGTCGTTAATTCATATGTTAGGCACATAGCCATTATCGAATTTGTGGCAATGCCACCGGTCTATACTTCTCTTCATTCAAATTTTCCCATCCCATGCAATATGTAAAGATGCATCGTACATAATCGTAAAACATCCATACAAAAATAACATCCATTAACCTATTGAATACTTTTTATGAATCAGCCCATTAAAGCAATACGATCATTTGGCCCATAGGGGCATTTCGGTAAATCGGTAATTTTACCCACTAAGGGTAATTCGGTAGTCTCGCAACCCAGGGGTATTTCGGTAATTTACCCTCTAAGGGTATTTTGGTAATTTCGCAACCCCGAACTTAACTACTAATTTGGGCATATAAAATTGAAATTGTCCATCTGCGTCATACTAACTAAATTGACTATAACTCGAGTTAGAAAATTCGAAATTTAAATCCATAAATTTTCCTTGAAACTAGACTCATATATCTTCTTACTAAAATTTTTCCAGAATTTTTCGCTTAGCCGTTTAGTACAGTTTATTCCTTAAATTTTCCCTTGTTTCACTATCCAACGATTCTGACCTCTCTTAGCTTAATTTCAAATATCTCACTGTAAGGTTTTCATATACTTCTCCCACTTGTTTCTATTGAAAATAGGTTCTCTAAGGAATCCATACATATAACTTATAACTCATAACTCACTTTGTATAATTTTAACCAATTTTTCCAAGACAGAACAGGGAACCACAAAGTCCATCAGAACCAGTCTCACTAAAATTAAGATATCCCAGAATATAAACTTTCTCATCCTCCTCCTTTTATTTCATATAAAAATAGACACAGTAAGCTTTAATTAGATATCTTTTTTGCTTACTAATTCCCTTTATCCTATTTTTCGTGATTTTTCCAAAATCACGTCACTGCTGCTGACCAAACTGTTTCTTTGCAAAATATGGTTACTACTATGAACATACGCACTCCCGAGTGGTCTCGGATGCCGGTTTTCGGTTTTCTTCGGTATTTCGACCAAATCACAGAATATTTCATGCAAACTTTCAGAGAAGTGTGAGATTACACACCATTTCAAATATGTATACGGAAGGGTACGGGATTACACACCTTGATTACGAGTTGTGCTTTCTACTGATTTCAACACCTATAATGATAGTTGATAGAAGGTTAGTCTCAACTTTGATAATCGTAACTAGAAACACTTTATTAGGCTAACTCCACTTACCACGAATGTGATCTCCCTTAGTGCACCAAAAATCGATCCTATCCTTTGACTACTGAAATCCCGTCCTAACAATATTTGGTGAGCGAAAGAGTTGTTAGCAATTATCCCACCTTTGGCCAAAACAAATCTCATAACAACGTTCTTACCCCACTTGCTTGACGAGTCGATGATAACGATTTGGTTAATACAAATCACTTGTGCTCCTTCACCTTGTTGAAAGCCCTAAATCCAACAATGGCCATATCACAGAAAAGAATGTAACTCATACCCAACGAGAGAGAAAGAAGAACACTCGATTATTAAGGAAAAACTCGGATGAAACAAAGTTATTGACAAAGAGAGAACTACTACTTACCGATTGTTAATTTCCTTGTAGCGCCACTAACTTAAATCACTACGAAAAGAGGATGATTTGATCACAAGGTAATGTCGAATTAAGAATAGAGAAAATGTTGATGAAAAGGTCAAAAGAAAGAATGGATGGAGAGAAGAGTGCTAGATTGTTTTGACTATCTAAGGGAGATGAACAAAAGGTGAGTGATTCGGCCAAACAAAGGAGAAAGATGTACACTCAAAGCTTGAAGATTCGACAAGAAGGAGAAGGAAATTTTGAGAGAAAAGAAAAATGACACAAAAGTTGCAAATAGGAGTTTTTGGCCAAAACAACACCAAAACTTTTACCAATTGCCAAAGAAAATTCAGCTACCTCCCTCTACACCCAAAACCGTCCACATTCATGACCATAATGGTTAAGAATTTGCCAACCATACTTTCCATAACATTTCCCTTGAAAAAGGCCACATGTTCCCCTTACTTTCCCCTTTCTCTTGATTTCTTTCCTCACCTTCATCCTTTCCTATTTTCCTTAGCCATCTTGCCAAAAATAAAAAGTCCACCTTGCCTTATTTACATTCTTGGCCGACACTTAGGGAAAGAATGCAAAAATAATAGTCAAAATTTGCACACAATGGGATTTGAACCTCTTCCCTCAAGGTACTTCATGTGGCGCCATAACCTTCTTACCAATTGTTCAATTATGCTAGAAATTTACTCATTTATTTCCATAAACATTGAGGTCACTTACTATCTCTCCTTAAAGTGCTTAAACACAAAATTCTTCCTATAACTTAACTTGAACCCGGAACTTCCTAGAAACCTCGTAACTCTCCAAAATCACCATCCTAATAAGTCCAACTTGAAAAAATGCCGTTCTCTTATTCTCAAAAATTTTTAAAACGCTTCTACGCTCAAGGCCCAATGGGCCCAATCCTACTAGGCCCAATTTCGGGTCGTTACAATTCTACCCTCCTTAAAGAAATTTCGTCCTCGAAATTTCCAACCAACAACTAAACGCATCGCTCAAATCACACCACTATGCTTTCGCTGCGCACTCTGATCTTACTAACACTAATGTACTTTTAACAAAATCTTGAATCCTCTTTCACACAACCAAACATCTAACCATAGAAGCAAGCAGTTATCTACCACTTATACCTAAAATTTTCTACATTCAATCATCACGTCCAACATTAACATACCTGACTTGATGGTGATGAAACAATCCCCAGCCTTATGCTCCTTAGACCCGCATCTCAAGCATGCTCCTGACCTCCTCCAGCATTCTCCAGGATGACGCCTTCTACAATAATCGCAAGCCAGAAAGTTTGGACGTGCCTTAACACACTTCACAGAATGAGACTGCGGCCCTAGAGTACCGCGATCTAATTTCTTCTTACAGCTCACAGACCCAACTCGAAGCGCTTCACCGATTCCTTTAACCTCCTCCAATACTTCATTAACTATCTGAGTTAGCTCATCAACCCTAGCTCGATCATGAGATCCCGTCTCAACTACTGGCGATGCCAACACCTCCCTTTCGAAAACATGCCCCGATGCTGAAGATCTAGTCCTAGTACCTCGGCCTCTAGCACATCCACGTCTACTACGTCCACATCTTCTAGTGCTCATGTTTACTAAATCGATTTAATCTTATTACGAGTCTTATGAATCAGTATAATTTTTCAATGTTTATTAAACAATGTTTTATGGAGTATAAGAAGTAAAGTCGTTTTCGCAAAACGTATCCTATAGTCTCAATCTCTATAATTTCAGCTCCTAAAACTAAAAGTTCTAGAGTATTCTATTTTGCGGAATTTTCTTACCACAGTACTAACACAATAATCATAAATTAAAAACACATGCTTACTTGACTTAATGCCGGATACCCATGGTGCCATACTTCCTTTAACACATATATCTATAATTTAAAATTCATACAGCTTTTGAAAATGCTTTTGAACCCAAACCACAGCCGAGTTTTGCAACCTGGCTCTGATACCATAAAATGTAGCACCCCAAACCCGGCCTAGAAGTTAGGCCCGAATCTGGCGTGTCACATGGAAAAAACTTGCTTGAGAAGTACAACTTCTTTGTTAAAACCAAAAACACTTAAGCAATTGTTAACTACTTGAAAACGTAATAATCTTTAAAAAAAACATTTTTAGTAGCGAAAGCATATTTGAAATGAACAAAATAAAAATGTGATGTTTAGAAATAGAGTTGCAGAAGCATTTTGAAATCGTTGCGGAAACGTAGATAAAATACAAGTATTTTTGAGAGATTGATTGATGAGTCAACAATCAAGGTAGTGAACTTTAAAACCGTGTCTTTTGAAAATATCGTTTGAAAGTTCGAGTGAAAACTTCCGTGTTAAAATATTTATAAAAGTTTATTATGAAATCCATTTGTTAATCGATTTTGGAAAACCTTTATTTAAGTTTTTAGAAAATTCTCATTTTAAACAATTTAAGCAAAATAATAAGTATAACAACCATAAAGCAAATAATAAAACACACTCCAGAGGCCTTATTATAACTTAAACCAAAATAGCAAAATAATAAAATAAACGGGAATAGAAATTTAAAATTTCATTAACACCATTTCTGAAGTATGGCCTCCATGGGTCCAAGTCCTCATTACGGAGCATTACCTACAAGGGTTAAGAAAAAGGGGGGTAAGTTACAAGAACTAAGTGTGAAACCCCTTACCGTCATCCACTGGGCCTGAACCCATATAGCAACATCTTGGGCCGGAGCCCACTTTCATAACAGAACATATATATATGAAGCAAATGTATGCAACCCAACCCATCCATCCAATCTCTCCCCCGTACCAGCCAGTCTCTCCTGTGGGGATCAAGTCAACCCACCCCGCCAGTCTCTCCAATTTGCGGTCAAGTTGCCATTTATACTATTTTGTGGTGAGCCACAGATTCATATCTGATAAAATGATCGACACAGTCGTTAATTCATACGTTAGGCACATAGCCATTATCGAATTTGTGGCAATGCCCATAGGTCTATACTTCTCTTCATTCAAATTTTCTCATCCCATGCAATATGTAAAGATGCATCATACATAATCGTAAAACATTCATATAAAAATAACATCCATTAACCTATTGAATACTTTTTATGAATCAGCCCATTAAAGCTATAACACCCCAAACCCGGTCAATACGCCATGACCGAATCTGGCATGCCACGAAGGAAAACATTTTGAAGAAAAACAAGTTAACGATTAAATTTTAGTGAAAAACTTTTTGTTGTTCTAAATTGTAGAAAATTAAGTTGAAAATCGATATTTTATTTTGAAATTCGTAAATAGATTTTTTAAAACTTAGTCGCATAACTTAGATTAAGTAAACCATTTATAAATTAAAGAGAAACTAAAGCAATTAGGTTGAAAATCGTATCTAATAAAAATTTGGAAACTTAAGTTTTTGGAAAATAGTATGAATTATCGAAAATACTTAAGTTGTTAAAAATTATCAATTTATTTAGGTTACCCGATGGTAACATTTTAAAACCATCGCGCTTTGTATTTTAAAAACTTTGTTCACATATCATTAAATAAATCATGTAATTTGCAAGTTATTCTTAAAACAAATCCAAAGCATATAAATAATCCAAAAAAACATAATTAAAGAGGCCTTATTACAAACCCATAAAAATGAAAACCAAATTAAAATAAAGTACCCAAGCGGAGTTCATGTAAAACCAAATTTCATTACATGGCCTCCTCGAGTTCATCCGGCTCCTCATCCGCGAATTTCTGAATTACCCGAAAAAGTAAGGGAGAAGGTGAGTCACCAAGACTCGAGTGCATATTCCCTCTCCGGGTAAATACCACATACTTACACAAATTATAACCAAGCAATGTATATATATATATGATGCACCCAACCTAGCCATCCATAACCCCTTTTCTACCCCGTGTGGTACCAAACCACTGGTGGTGCCAAACCACTGGTGACCAAAGTCACGATATTCAATATTGTGATACCAAATCACTGGTGACCCAAAGTCACAAATAATTAAGTTGTGGGGCCAACCCACTTGTGATACCAAATCACTGGCGACAATCCCATATCTTAAAAGTGGGGCCAACCCACGGTGGTGATAATCCACAGGGACGAGTCGCTATGAGGTGCCAAACCTCTGGTGTCCCAAAGACACAAATGTGATACCAAATCACTGGTGACCAAAGTCACGAATAATCAAGTTGTGGAGCCAACCCACGTGTGATACCAAATCACTGGCGACAATCCCATATCTCAAAAGTGGGGCCAACCCACGGTGGTGTTAATCCACAGGGACGAGTCGCTATGAGGTGCCAAACCTCCGGTGTCCCAAAGACACAAATGTGATACCAAATCACCGGAGGTGCCAAACTTACGGTGTCAGAAGACACGAATATCAATCTTCCCCCTCCTCTCATATTGCCCATACCAATGCAATATTTGTACAAATCATGTCAACATACTTTATTATGAAACACATAACAAATATATCATAAATCGTAGATCATGATTTCAATCCACATGTATTAACAACATATAGAAACGGACTTACCCGAATCCTCATTCATACCATCATAGTATCATATCAAGATCTCTTCATTTTCCACTTTGATAATATGATTAGTAAATTATATATACATATACATAACCGAGTTATAAAGTGTGTAAGGTACACACCTGACACTACCGCAAGTACTAAAATCCGAAGACCTGATCTACCGCACTAGATCACCTTGTCCTACAATCGGCCAATATTTAAATTATAAACAAAGGCCATTCGACCATACCACTAAATCCCAATGAGTTATCACTTGAAATACCAAGTCTTACCTAAAGCTTACCCAAAAGCGATTTGACAAAGAAGCGAGGCTTAGATTGATTGCTTCCAACGTCGAGGAGCTTAAAAGAAATCGGTTTCTAAGAATGATTAGAACCTTGCAACAATTGTCCAAAATTCGGCCTTTGTCCACAAGAGGAACAACATAGAAACAATAAAAAGACTAAGGAAAAACGGCCATAACACTTACCTATCTTCCAAAACCGTTTGAAGAAAACCAAATGAAGTCCTACCCTTGAAGAAATTCGGCCAAGACAAATCAAATAGGATATGAGAGTTTCGGCTATGATTTTGAAAGAAAACAATTGATATTCGGCTCAAAAGAGATGAAGAATTAGTATGGCAAAGAAGAAAAGAAAAAAATGAAAAGGGAAGAAGGATGATTCGGCTTTAGCAACTAATGAAAGAAAAATCAAGGGGAAAGGGGAAGAAAGAGATTCGGCCAAGAAGAAAGTAAAAGAAATGTTGTGATTTTGAACAATATTCAAAAGAAAGAAAAGAGAGAAAATGGGATTAAGAGATTCGACCAACACCTATTTTACCAAAGAAGAAAAGTGCACAAAAATGCACAAAGTTCAAATGTAGTTTTGGTTTCAAAAGGAAAAATGAGAGAAAGAGAATGGTATTTGGTTCAAAACAAAAATGAGAGCTAAAATCCAAAGCAAATTTGCACAAAAATGCCTAGGTACATTCGGCCAAAGAAGGAGTTTTTGGAGAGAAAAGAAACAAATGCCAAAAGGTGCACAAATGCTAAAGTTGGCCAACTATCCTTCCCCAAACCTCCTATCAATATTCGGCCACCCCCTAGCCATACATGCCGTCCACATACATGCACTAAAGGCCTTGGAATAGTTTCCAATACATCTCCCTTAAGCCAAGCCTTGAAATCCTCTACATTCCCAAAGTTGAAGAAATTTTATCCCCAAAATCTAGCAATTCTATCCCTTATTTCATGCTTACCATAACCTTAAGTCTTCTTGCCATAAAAAGAAAATTGTCCATCTTATCCATATATATAGTTGACCGACACTTAATGCTAGGATGTACAAAAAATAAAATCCTCAATATGCTTTCCATGCTACTCGAACCACTTCCCTCAAGCAACCTTTCAAGCTCCTTATCCACTATGCCACTAACTCCTCATGTGCTTTAATTTAACACTTAAATTAACTTAAGTGTCAAGCTCACTTAATCCACTTCACTAAATTTTCCACACTAAAAATTATTCTAGCTTAGCTAATATTTCCAAGCCTTCACACAAATATACTAAGCACACAATAACAATCATATCCGAGCTAATACAGATAACAAGATGATACTCTAATATTTTTAGGATGTTACAAAAGCAATACGATCATTCGGCCCATAGGGGCATTTCGGTAATTCGGTCCATAAGGACATTTCGGTAAATCGGCCCATTATAATAATCTATCAAATCGGCCCATAGGGGCATTTTGGTAAATCGGTAATTTTACCCACTAAGGGTAATTCGGTAGTCTCGCAACCCAGGGGTATTTCGGTAATTTACCCTCTAAGGGTATTTTGGTAATTTCGCAACCCCGGACTTAACTACTAATTTGGGCATATAAAATTGAAATTGTCCATCTGCGTCATACTGACTAAATTGACTATAAATCGAGTTAGAAAACTCGAAATTTAAATCCGTAAATTTTCCTTGAAACTAGACTCATATATCTTCTTACTACAATTTTCCCAGAATTTTTGACCTAGCCGTTTAGTACAGTTTATTCCTTAAATTTTCCTTGTTTCACTGTCCAACGATCCTGACCTCTATTACCTTAATTTCAAATATCTCACTGTACAGTTTTCATATACTGCTCCCACTTGTTTCTATTGAAAACAGGTTCTTTAAAGAATCCATACATATAACTTATAACTCGTAATTCACTTTGTACAATTTTAACCAATTTTTCCAAAACAGAACAGGGAACCACGAAGTCCATCAGAACCAGTCTCATTAAAATTAAGATATCCTAGAATATAAACTTCCTCTTCCTCCTACGTTTCTTTCATATAAAAACAGACACAGTAAGCTTTAATTCGATCTCTTTTTCGCTTTCTAATTCCCTTTATCCTATTTTTTGTGATTTTCCAAAATCATGTCACTGCTGCTGACCAAACTGTTTCTTTGCAAAATATGGTTACTACTATGAACATACGCACTCCAGAGTGGTCTCGGATGCAGGTTTTCAGTTTTCTTCGGTATTTTGACCGAATCACAGAATATTTTATGCAAACTTTCAGAGAAGTGTGAGATTACACACCATTTCAAATATGTATACGGAAGGGTACGGGATTACACACCTTGATTACGAGTTGTGCTTTCTACCGATTTCAACACCTATAATGATAGTTGATAGAAGGTTAGTCTCAACTTTGATAATCGTAACTAGAAACACTTTATTAGGCTAACTGCACTTACCATTAATGTAATCTCCCTTAGTGCACCAAAAATCAATCCTATCCTTTGACTACTGAAATCCCGTCCTAACAATATTTGGTGACCGAAAGAGTTGTTAGCAGTTATCCCACCTTTGGCCAAAACAAATCTCATAACAACGTTCTTACCCCACTTGCTTGACGAGTCGAAGATAACAATTTGGTTAATACAAATCACTTGTGCTCCTTCACCTTGTTGAAAGCCCTAAATCCAACGATGGCCATATCACAGAAAAGAATGTAACTCATACCCAACGAGAGAGAAAGAAGAACACTCGATTATTAAGGAAAAACTCAGATGAAACAAAGTTATTGACAAAGAGAGAACTACTACTTACCGATTGTTAATTTCCTTGTAGCGCCACTCACTTAAATCACTACGAAAAGAGGATGATTTGATCACAAGGTAATGTCGAATTAAGAATAGAGAAAATGTTGATGAAAAGGTCAAAAGAAAGAATGGATGGAGAGAAGAGTGCTAGATTGTTTCAGCTATCTAAGGGGAGATGAACAAAAAGGTGAGTGATTCGGCCAAACAAAGGAGAAAGATGTACACTCAAAGCTTGAAGATTCGGCAAAAAGGAGAAGGAAATTTGGAGAGAAAAGAAAAATGGCACAAAAGTTGCAAATAGGAGTTTTTTGGCCAAAATAACACCAAAACTTTTACCAATTGCCAAAGAAAATTCAGCTACCTCCCTCTACACCCAAAACCGTCCACATTCATGACCATAATGGTTAAGAATTTGCCAATCATACTTTCCATAACATTTCCCTTGAAAAAGGCCACATGTTCCCCTAACTTTCCCCTTTCTCTTGATTTCTTTCCTCACCTTCATCCTTTCCTATTTTCCTTAGCCATCTTGCCAAAAATAAAAAGTGCACCTTGCCTTATTTACATTCTTGGCCGACACTTAGGGAAAGAATGCAAAAATAATAGTCAAAATTTGCACACAATGGGATTTGAACCTCTTCCCTCAAGGTACTTCATGTGGCGCCATAACCTTCTACCAATTGTTCAATTATTCTAGCAATTTACTCATTTATTTTCATAAACATTGAGGTCACTTACTATCTCTCCTTAAAGTGCTTAAACACAAAATTCTTCCTATAACTTAACTTGAACCCGGAACTTCCTAGAAACCTCGTAACTCTCCAAAATCACCTTCTTAATAAGTCCAACTTGAAATAATGCCGTTCTCTTATTCTCAAAAATTTTTGAAACGCTTCTACGCTCAAGGCCCAATGGGCCCAATCCTACTAGGCCCAATTTCGGGTCGTTACAATTCTACCCTCCTTAAAGAAATTTCGTCCTCGAAATTTCCAACCAACTACTAAACGCATCGCTCAAATCACACCACTATGCTTTCGCTGCGCACTCTGATCTTACTAACACTAATGTACTTTTAACAAAATCTTGAATCCTCTTTCACACAACCAAACATCTAACCACAGAAGCAAGCAGTTATCTACCACTTATACCTAAAAATTTCTACATTCAATCATCACGTCCAACCTTAACATACCTGACTTGATGGTGATGAAACGATCCCGAGCCTTATGCTCCTTACACCCGCATCTCAAGCATGCTCCTGACCTCCTCCAAAGCATTCTCCGGATGGCGTATACGCAATAATCGCAAGCCGGAAAGTTTGGACGTGCCTTAACACACTTCACAGAATGAGACTGTGGCCCTAGAGAACCGCGATCTAATTTCTTCTTACAGCTCACAGACCCAACTCGAAGCGCTTCACCGATTCCTTTAACCTCATCCAATACTTCCTTAACTATCTGAGTTAGCTCATCAACCCCAGCTCGATCATGAGATCCCGTCTCAACTACTAGCGATGCCAACACCTCCCTTTCGGAAACACGCCCCGATGTTGAAGATCTAGTCCTAGTACCTCGGCCTCTAGCACGTCCACGTCTACTGCGTCCACATCTTTTAGCGCTCATGTTTGCTAAATCGATTTAATCTTATTACGAGTCTTATGAATCAGTATAATTATTCAATGTTTATTAAACAATGTTTTATGGAGTATAGGAAGTAAAGCCGTTTTCGCAAAACGTATCCTATAGTCTCAATCTCTATAATTTCAGCTCCTAAAACTAAAAGTTCTAGAGTATTCTATTTTGTGGAATTTTCTTACCACAGTAATAACACAATAATCATAAATTAAAAACACTTACTTACTTGACTTGGTGCCGGATACCGTGGTGCCATACTTCCTTTAACACATATATCTATAATTTAAAATTCATACAGCTTTTGAAAACGCTTTTGAACCCAAACCACAGCCGAGTTTTGCAAATGGCTTTGATACCATAAAATGTAGCACCCCAAACCCGGCCTAGAAGTTAGGCCCGAATCTGGCGTGTCACATGGAAAAAAACTTGCTTGAGAAATACAGCCTCTTTGTTAAAACCAAAAACACTTAAGCAATTGTTAACTACTTGAAAACGTAATAATCTTTAAAAAAAAAAACCTTTTAGTAGCGAAAGCATATTTGAAATGAACAAAATAAAAATGTGATGTTTAGAAATAGAGTTGCAGAAGTATTTTGAAATCGTTGCGGAAACGTAGATAAAATACAAGTATTTTTGAGAGATTGATTGATGAGTCAATAATCAAGGTAGTGAACTTTAAAACCATGTCTTTTGAAAATATCGTTTGAAAGTTCGAGTGAAAACTTCCGTGTTAAAATATTTATAAAAGTTTATTATGAAATCCATTTGTTAATCGATTTTGGAAAACCTTTATTTAAGTTTTTAGAAAATTCTCATTTTAAACAATTTAAGCAAAATAATAAGTATAACAACCATAAAGCAAATAATAAAACACACTCCAGAGGCCTTATTACAACTTAAACCAAAATAGCAAAATAATAAAATAAGCGGAATAGAAATTTAAAATTTCATTAACACCATTTACAAGTATGGCCTCCATCGAGTCATCCATGGGCCCAAGTCCTCATTACTGAGCATTACCTACCGGGGTTAAGAAAAGGGGGTGAGTTACAAGAACTCGGTGTGAAACCCCTTACCAGTCATCCACTGGGCACTGAACCCATATAGCAACATCTTGGGCCGGAGCCCACTTTCATAACAGAACATATATATATGAAGCAAATGTATGCAACCCAACCTATCCATCCAATCTCTCCCCCGTACCAGCCAGTCTCTCCTGTAGGGATCAAGTCAACCCACCCCGCCAGTCTCTACAATATGCAGTCAAGCTGCCATTTATACTATTTGTGGCTGAGCCACCAGATTCATATACGGTAAAATGATCGACACAGATTCGTTAATTCATATGTTAGGCACATAGCCATTATCAGAATTTGTGGCAATGCCACCGATCTATACTTCTATTCATTCAAATTTTCCCATCCCATGCAATATGTAAAGATGCATCATACATAATCGTAAAACATCCATATAAAAATAACATCCATTAACCTATTGAATACTTTTTATGAATCAGCCCATTAAAGCAATACGATCATTCGGCCCATAGGGGCGTTTCGGTAATTTGGTCCATAAGGACATTTCGGTAAATCAGCCCATTATAACAATCTATCAAATCGGCCCATAGGGGCATTTCAGTAAATCGGTAATTTTACCCACTAAGGGTAATTCGGTAATCTCGCAACCCAGGGGTATTTTGGTAATTTACCCTCTAAGGGTATTTTGGTAATTTCGCAACCCCGGACTTAACTACTAATTTGGGCATATAAAATTGAAACTGTCCATCTGTGTCATACTGACTAAATTGACTATAAATCGAGTTATAAAACTCAAAATTTAAATCCGTAAATTTTCCTTGAAACTAGACTCAAATATCTTCTTACTACAATTTTCCCAGAATTTTTGGCCTAGCCGTTTAGAACAGTTTATTCCTTAAATTTTTCCTTGTTTCACTGTCCAATGATTCTGACCTCTCTTACCTTAATTTAAAATATCTCACTGTACGGTTTTCATATACCGCTCCCACTTGTTTCTATTGAAAATAGGTTCCCTAAGGAATCCATACATATAACTTATAACTCATAATTCACTTTGTACAATTTTAACCAATTTTTCCAAAACAGAACAGGGAACCACGAAGTCCATCAGAACTAGTCTCACTAAAATTAAGATATCCCAGAATATAAACTTTCTCTCCCTCCTCTGTTTCTTTCATATAAAAATAGACACAGTAAGATTTAATTCAATATCTTTTTTGCTTTCTAATTCCCTTTATCCTATTTTTCGTGATTTTTCCAAAATCACGTCCTTCTTCTTGACCAAACTGTTTCTTTGCAAAATATGGTTACTACTATGAACATACGCACTCCCGAGTGGTCTCGGATGTCGGTTTTCGGTTTTCTTCGGTATTTCGACCGAATCACAGAATATTTCATGCAAACTTTCAGAGAAGTGTGAGATTACACACCATTTCAAATATGTATACGGAAGGGTACGAGATTACACACCTTGATTACGAGTTGTGCTTTCTACCGATTTCAACACCTATAATGATAGTTGATAGAAGGTTAGTCTCAACTTTGATAATCGTAACTAGAAACACTTTATTAGGCTAACTCCACTTACCATGAATGTGATCTCCCTTAGTGCACCAAAAATCAATCCTATCCTTTGACTACTGAAATCCCGTCCTAACAATATTTGGTGAGCGAAAGAGTTGTTAGCAATTATCCCACCTTTGGCCAAAACAAATCTCATAACAACGTTCTTACCCCACTTGCTTGACGAGTCAACGATAATGATTTGGTTAATACAAATCACTTGTGCTCCTTCACCTTGTTGAAAGCCCTAAATCCAACGATGGCCATATCACAGAAAAGAATGTAACTCATACCCAACGAGAGAGAAAGAAGAACACTCGATTATTAAGGAAAAACTCGGATGAAACAAAGTTATTGACAAAGAGAGAACTACTACTTACCGATTGTTAATTTCCTTGTAGCGCCACTCACTTAAATTACTACGAAAAGAGGATGATTTGATCACAAGGTAATGTCGAATTAAGAATAGAGAAAATGTTGATGAAAAGGTCAAAAGAAAGAATGGATGGAGAGAAGAGTGCTAGATTGTTTCAGCTATCTAAGGAGATGAACAAAAGGTGAGTGATTCGGCCAAACAAAGGAGAAAGATGTACACTCAAAGCTTGAAGATTCGGCAAGAAGGAGAAGGAAATTTGGAGAGAAAAGAAAAAGGACACAAAAGTTGCAAATAGGAGTTTTTGGCCAAAACAACACCAAAACTTTTACCAATTGCCAAAGAAATTCGGCTACCTCCCTCTACACCCAAAACCGTCCACATTCATGACCATAATGGTCAAGAATTTGCCAACCATACTTTCCATAACATTTCCCTTGAAAAAGGCCACATGTTCCCCTTACTTTCCCCTTTCTCTTGATTTCTTTCCTCACCTTCATCCTTTCCTATTTTCCTTAGCCATCTTGCCAAAAATAAAAAGTCCACCTTGCCTTATTTACATGCTTTGCCGACACTTAGGGAAAGAATGCAAAAATAATAATCAAAATTTGCACACAATGGGATTTGAACCTCTTCCCTCAAGGTACTTCATGTGGCACCATAACCTTCTTACCAATTGTTCAATTATGCTAGCAATTTACTCATTTATTTCTATAAACATTGAGGTCACTTACTATCTCTCCTTAAAGTGCTTAAACACAAAATTCTTCCTATAACTTAACTTGAACCCGGAACTTCCTAGAAACCTCGTAACTCTCCAAAATCACCTTCCTAATAAGTCCAACTTGAAATAATGCCGTTCTCTTATTCTCAAAAATTTTTAAAACGCTTCTACGCTCAAGGCCCAATGGGCCCAATCCTACTAGGCCCAATTTCGAGTCGTTAAACGTGTGACCTTATCAGTACAGTACACTTCCTCCAAATATAACAACCCATCCCCATGAAATATGTCGTGACATAATATCATACGTGTATGCAAAATGTCATGCTCAATCATAATCATACATATCATAGAGCAAATCAGTCATACATAACATAAGGCCATAACAGTCATTTCATCTCATAGGGGTATAACAGTCATTTTACCCTATGGGGGTATTTCGGTCATTTTATCTTATGGGGGTGTTTGGGTCATTTTACCCTAAGGGGTATTTTGGTCATTTTACCCTATGGGGGTATTTCGGTCATTTTACCCTATAGGGGTATTTCGGTCATTTTACCTTATGGGGTCTCGGTGCAGATATCGACCTCTCGGAAGGTCCACAGTCGCCCCGAGCGACTCCGGTAACCTAAATGGTCATAACAGTGTAAATGGGCCCAAGGCCCATTATTCTGCCCAAGTGGGCCCACACACTCGTGCGGCCCGATCAGCCCAGATTTTGCCACGGCTATGAGACCTTCATAGCCCAATCCAGTATTTGCCACAAATCATGGATTTCATCCGTGTGGGGCCCACGAGCCCATTGGGCCCACACGGCCCCTTTCGGCCCAACGTGGCCCATTACGGCCTAAGCCCATGAAAATGCTCATAGGGGCCTCTACAGTCTATCGCCCATGATTCGTGGGTTTGGCTTACTACACGAGTGATCGCACGCTCGTGTGGTCTCAAACGCCGTATTTTTGGCTTTTCGGCTTTTGCCGTTCCACAGTTACAGTGGAGTGTTTACACACCTCCTTCTGAAAACGCACCAAGATCCACGAGCACCAAAACCTCGATTGAAAATGTGGCTTAGCCCACTTATACCACTGAAGAAGGTTGACTACAATCTCTTTAACGGATATCTGCATTACAAACGGATTTTATTAAACAGGATTGTTTATTCATGTTGTTTAAATCCACACATGATAACTTACAGAATCGCAGAAAGCATTCGGCCTACACTTTAGAATTCTAGCCTACATACTTACCTTTGATCGAGTGATGAGAGGAAGGTTTCGGCGACTTTAATCTCACCTGAAACTCTTTCACTCCTCGAGGAATTTGAACCGTCAGAGAATAGTTGTCAAGCCGAAAACAAAATTGAAGAGATAAAGGGGGAGAGAAAAGCAACATTCGAAAAATAGTTGACCAAAAAGGGGTAGAGGAAGAAGAGCAAATTAGAAGAAAAATGCAGCACAAAACTACTCAACACTATTCGGTCAAGGCTCAGGAAAGTAGAGGAGAGAAAAGAAACAACAAAGAGAAGAGGGGAAGAGAAAAGAAGATTCGGCAGAGGAGAGAACCAAAGAGCTATTTGGCCAAACAAAAAAAAAGGAATTAAAGGAAAGAGCAGAAAAAGAAAACGAACAAACCCGAGAGGTACTCGAAGTCTTAGCCAAAATTCGGCACCCAAAGCAAAAGGTGAAAACAATGCTGACCGAAACCGAAGTAGACAGATAGAAAACAACCCAAAAACCCCCAAAACCAGTATCTGAGTTCCTAGAGACCAAATTCGGCACAAACACTTCCTCTCCATCAAACTCTTTGATTTTCTCCTCATATCTCACCCCTTATCCCTCCTTGAATTACTCCACCGATTTCTCCTCAACTCCCCCAACAACTCTATTCAACTTCTACTCAAACTCCCCTTAGTTGTGTTTCAGTCCAACTTCACTACCTACACAGCTCAAGTAGCAAAATAAATACTCCATTGTGCAACCCAGAACTTGAACCTCAGACCTCACAGTTGCACAACACGCCACCTTGCCACTAGACCACAAGCTCTTTTGTGTCATAAAACCAGCACTATTATTGATAAGGCCTATATGCCAGTGTCCAGATTCATTTAAGAGAAAAACTAAAAATTTTGCAAAAGCCAAGACTTGAACCCAGGCTTCTCAAACACTCCCACACACACCCAAATCACTTAGCCATTAAAGCAAGCAAGCAATTTGTGTCAGTTACTTGCACAACT
This sequence comes from Gossypium sturtianum, assembly GCA_025698515.1. NCBI lineage: Eukaryota > Viridiplantae > Streptophyta > Magnoliopsida > Malvales > Malvaceae > Gossypium > Gossypium sturtianum. The sequence goes on from CM046948.1 coordinate 42,582,312, forward strand.
AAATATTTATGTGCAGTCTCCTAACTATTCCCTTGTTCAAAACCTATTTATTCTAGGCCCAAAATTCGGGGCATTACAGTTCACCCCTCCTTAAAGAAATTTCGTCCTCGAAATTTCCAATTATCAGATCAGTCGCATAACACAGACTCAACCACTACGCTTCCGCTGCGCACTCTAGTTCCAAATTAGGTAAATGGCCAATCGACGAGGACCCAACTCGAGCACCTCTACAGCCTCTACCATGGCCTCTTGTACCTCATCCGTGTGTACCTCTTGTGATCATTGTCCATTCGCGTTTTATCTGAATTAACAATTTTATGCAGATCAGTTTACAGTTCTAGTTGTTTATTAACAGATGTCTTATGAAAAGCAGTAATCAGAGTTTTATTTTTGCAAATCAAGGTCTCCCTACAGTTTCCAGTATCCTACAGTCTCAGTTTACTCTAACTAAAGAGTTTCAGTACAGTCATACTATCTATAGTAGTCTCTCAGTGTATTTCAATTCAAGCAGTCTACAGTATAAAGAAAACTTATGGATTCGACACTGGAGACTCGGTGTGCCACACTTGTAAACCTTCCAAAACACTTCAAGAACAGTTTTCTAGAAATTCCAAATATTTTCAAAACCCATTCCACAGCCGAGTTTTGCAACTTGGCTCTGATACCACTAAATGTAACACCCCAAACTCGGCCTAGACGTTATGGATGAATCTGGCGTGTCACATGAAAGTGTCTTTCGAAAATTAGACTTGTTGGTAAAAACTCGTTTCTAAGTTTAAAACCCCATTATTATTTAACAAATCATCTAGTCAAAACGTTTGCCTTTTAGCTGCTATTGTTATAATAGGTTGATTTAAAATCGCGGAAGCTTTTTAAAACTCTAATGTTTAAATTTTGTGTCTTCAAAAACAGTAATTATTTTGAAAATTTGTCTTCTCCTAAACTAGCAGTTTAAAATAAGTAAGCAAAAGCCCAATTAATAAATGGCCTTATTACATAAACAAAACCCAACACAAACTTTAAATTTAAATGAAAGCAAGTGTAGAACTGCTGCAGTTGTGTGGCCACCTCCGAGCCACTCACAGTACCAAACCCCCTATGGTTGAGGATTACCTGTACAGTTAAACAGAGGGGTGATTTTACGAAAACTCAATGTGTAATCCCCTAACAAGCAAACAATCAAATGAAAGTGTCTTTCGAAAATTGGACTTGTTGGTAAAAACTCGTTTCTAAGTTTAAAACCCCTTTATTATTATTTAACAAATCATCTATTCAAAACATTTGCCTTATTAGCTGCTATTATTATAATAGGTTGATTTAAAATCGCGGAAGCTTTTTAAAACTCTAATGTTTAAATTTCGTGTCTTCGAAAACAGTAATTATTTTGAAAATTTGTCTTCTCCTAAACTAGCAATTTAAAATAAGTAAGCAAAAGCCCAATTAATAAATGGCCTTATTACATAAACAAAACCCAACACAAACTTTAAATTTAAATGAAAGCAAGTGTATAACCGCTGCAATTGTGTGGCCACCTCCGAGCCCCTCACAAAGACCAAACCCCTATGGTCGAGGATTACATGCATGATTAAGCAGAGGGGTGAGTTTACGAAAACTCAGTGTGTAATCCCCTAACAAGTAAACAGTCAATTAAACAGTAGATAAATACAGTTTGGGCCTGAGCCCGTTACAATAATAGTGCAGTTTAGTGTGGGCCTAAGCCCTTTCTTGTAACAGTAAATGATTGGGCTTGAGCCCAAAGATAATGCCAAGAATCGTAGGGCCTTTGCCCGATTTTGATATTAGTATCAGTGGGGCCTTGGCCCATAACAGCAACAGATATCAGTCATGCAGTGAACAATATGTAATATCATTAATCTATGCAAGAATAAAGACAAAGTATCATTAATCAAATGCAGAGATATGCAATAAAAATCCTACCCAATCCAGCCTCTACACACCACTCTGTCCCGCCAAACACACCATGTGGGGATAAAATCGACCCACCCAGCCAGACAAACCAAAATTAGCACCGGTTGCGGCACTAAATAGTATTGCAGCAAAGCTGCCAATAAAATAAATGGCATATAGACATCAGAAGGTCCACAGTCTCTTGGGCGACCCATGCGACCTTATCAGTACAGTACAGTTCCTCCAAATATAACAACCCATCCCCATGCATTATGTCGTGACATAATATCATACGTGTATGCAAAATGTCATGCTCAATCATAGTCATACATATCATAGAGCAAATCAGTTATACATAACATAAGGCCATAACAGTCATTTCATCTCCTAGGGGTATAACAGTCATTTTACCCTATGGGGGTATTTTGATCATTTTACCCTATGGGGGTATTTCCGTCATTTTACCCTATGGGGGTATTTCGGTCATTTTACCCTATGGGGTCTCGGTGCAGATATCGACCTCTCGGAAGGTCCACAGTCGCCCCAAGCGACTCCGGTAACCTAAATGGTCATAATAGTGTAAATAGGCCCAAGGCCCATTACTCGGCCCAAGTGGGCCCACACACTCGTACGGCCCGATTAGCCTAAATTTCGCCACGGCTATGAGACCTTCATAGCCAAGTCCAGTATTTGCCACAAATCATGGATTTCATCCGTATGGGGCCCACGAGCCCATTGGGCCCACACGGCCCCTTTCGGTCCAACGTGGCCCATTACGGGCTAAGCCCATGAAAATGATCATGGGAGCCTCTACAGTCTATTGCCCATGATTCGTGGGTTTGGCTTACCACACGAGCGATCGCACGCTCGTGTGGTCTCAAACGCCGTATTTTCGGCTTTTCGGCTTTTGCCGTTCTATAGTTACAGTGGGGTGTTTACACACCTTCTTGTGAAAACGCACCAAGATCCACGAGAACCAAAACCTCGATTGACAAATGTGGTTTAGCCCACTTATACCACTGACAAAGGTTGACTACAATCTCTTTGATGGATATTTGCATTATAAACAGATTTTATTAAACAGGATTGTTTATTCATGTGGTTTAAATCCACACATGATAACTTACAGAATCGCAGAAAGCATTCAGCCTACACTTTAGAATGCTAGCCTACATACTTACCTTTGATCGAGTGATGAGAGGAAGGTTTTGATGACTTTAATCTCACCTGAAACTCTTTCACTCCTCGAGGAATTTGAACCGTCAAAGAATAGTTGTCAAGCCAAAAACAAAATTGATGAGATGAAGAGGGAGGGAAAAGCAATATTCGACAAATAGTTGACCAAAAAGGGGTAGAGGAAGAAGAGAAAATCAGAAGAAAAATGCAACACAAAACTACTCAACACTATTCGGTCAAGGCTTGGGAAAGTAGAGGAGAGAAAAGAAACAGCAAAGAGAAGAGGGGAAGAGAAAAGAGGATTCGGCAGAGGAGAGAACCAAAGAGCTATTCGGTAAAACAAAAAAAAGGAATTAAAGGAAAGAGCAGAAAAAGAAAACGAACAAACCCGAGAGGTACTCGAAGTCTTAGCCAAAATTCGGCACCAAAAGCAAAAGGTGAAAAGAATGATGACTGAAACCGAAGCAGACAGAGAGAAAACAACCCAAAAACCCCCAAAACCGGTTATCTGAGTGCCTAGAGACCAAATTCCGCACAAACACTTCCTCTCCATCAAACTCCTGATTTTCTCCTCGTATCTCTCCCCTTATCCCTCCTTGAATTACTCCACCGATTTCTCCTCAACTCCCCCAACAACTCCATTCAACTTCTACTCTAACTCCCTTTAGCTGTGTTTTAGTCTAACTCCACTACCTACACAGCTCAGGCAGCAAAATAAATACTCCATTGTGTAACCCAGGACTTGAACCTCAAACCTCATAGTTGCACAACACGCCACCTTGCCACTAGACCACAAGCTCTTTTTGTGTCATAAAACTAGCACTATCATTGATAAGGCCTATATGCCAGTGTCCAGATTCATTTAAGAGCAAAATTAAAAATTCTGCAAAAGCCAAGACTTGAACCCAGGCTTCTCAAACACTCCCATACACACCCAAATCACTTAGCCATTAAAGCAAGCAAGCAATTTGTGTCACTTCCTTGCACAACTAAATATTTATGTGCAGTCTCCTAATTGTTCCCTTGTTCAAAACCTATTTCTTCTAGGCCCAAAATTCGGGGCGTTACAAATTAGATCAAGATAAACCATGTACGGACCTAGATCGAGGCAAAGCAAAAGCTTTGAATTAACTCGATATAAATTTCACGCCCCTAGTTGTCGAGGTAAGTTCGTATGAATGGTTATCGTATTAATGCTATTTAAATTGTATGTTATTATGTTACTTATAATGTTAATTGAACGATGTATAAGCAAATCAATGCTGTGACGGTATCGAGTCTCGGTTGAACCCTAGGAATCTGTAGGATACAAATGACATGTCATTAGGGATTTCATGTTTCGGGTGCTGGTCTTGAATGTCCTACTTGTAACAGCCCATTTTTCAGTGGTGTCAGAAATAGTAGTTTCGGGGCCACCAAATCCGACGAGTAAGTTCGTAAATATTATTATTTAATATTTACGAGTCAAACATGGTGTTTAAAAGGTTTTTTATTTGATAACTTGTGTTATATAAGCGATTTATTAAGTTCAAGAGGTAAGATCGGTCAAGTGGTTTTAGAAAATGAGGTATCGGGACCTTGTTTCTATAAACTGAGCCGTAAAATTTTTTATAAATATTTACGGAGTGTCATTAAGGTGGTATTAAACTTTTGTTGAAATTTTTTAACATTTCAATAGTTAATTAATTAAAAAGGACTAAATCGTAAAAGATGTAAAATTTGATCATTATTTGATTTGAGTGATTAAATGGTTATTTGAATTAAGGAAAAGGGACTTAAATGGTAATTAGACCATTCAAGGTGTTAGTGGACAATAATGGACATGAATATGATGTTTTATTTAATTATTAACTAAGGTTAATATGGTAATTTGATAATTATATTAAAATAAAATAAAACCAAAATGTTTTATCATCATCTTAATGTCTTCTTCACCGATTTTGAATGGAGAAAAACTCCATGGAAGACCTTGAAGCTTCGGCTTACCTTGTGATGATGCATGTAAGTCCATTTTAGCCCCGTTTTCAATAATTTTTATGTTTTTGAGATCGTTGCAACTAGGTCCAGCTAACCCGTACCTTCAATTTTGAAAATTGATGAATCTAGTGATTTTTTATGATAAATGATGAATTTGAAATATTAGTTGGTATTTAAAAGTATTTTGTTAAGTGATTTTTGATAAATTTTTTGATTAGGGACTAAATTGTTAAAATAGTAAAAGTAAAAGGATTTGATGTGAAATTAATACAAATATGGGCTGATATGGGTGCCATGAATATTCAGCTGTTATAATTTGGCATTAAAAATGGTTAATTTGCATGTTTTGGGCTTAGGGACTAAATTAAATAAAAGTAAAACTTTAGGGGCAATTTTGTAAAAAAGTCAAAAATGACCAAATTGCATGAAATACATTTTTTTTGCTATCTAAATTGATAAAATTGAATGAAATTATTAATTTAGATCAAGATCGGGTGGAAAATCGAGGAAAATAGAAAATTACCAAAATGCCCCTAAACTTTGATATTTCTACAATTTAGCCAGGTAAGTTCGTATGAACTGTATTATGTAAAATTTTGATTAAATTGAATGTTAATATATGATTATATTGTGATTAAATCAATATATATATATATGTTAGTATGCAATTTACCGTGTTATGGAACGCGTAAATCCAACGACGTACAACCACCACCGAGCCCTATTTGAACCTTAGGAATTCGTAGGATACAAATGACATGTCATTAGGGTTTACATAATTCGGGTGCTTGTCTTGAACGTCCTGCCAATGGCTAAGGTCCAGCATGTGTTGCGGATACTCCACAGCTCGTGTGAGCAACATCGTGTAGCTACGTTCTGACCCACAGCTCATGTGAGCAGGCCCATTTTCACAGCTCGTGTGAGCATTCTGATTCACAGATCATGTGAACATACATGTACAGGAATTGACAGATTACAGTTATATGAGTTAGCACACTATGTGTGAGCTATCCCTGGTATCCAACGGTATTCTAAATAGTTCAATGGGCATTATTCAGATAAGAAACGGTAAGAGAATGATATGTATTATGACATGTACATATATGAACATCTTTGATATGATGATACATGGAAATTATGTAAGTTGAGATGAGTAATAAACTCAAGTGGTACATGTTGAGAATAAATGGTTATCAATGTTGAATTTATATGAAATATGTTCAAGTATGCTAACATGTGTTGTTGTTTGATGCTTAGGCATGTGCCAAGCTATTGGTTGAATGGTATTTTTTTTACTTATAAGTTGCATTGAAATGGTAAGTGCTCAAATGGAAATATGCTTGTGTTCATGAAAAAGTGGTAGGGTTTAAATTATGCAATTTCTTATGAAATGGTTTATCATGTGATTAATTCGAAAAGAGCTATGTTTAAATGCATTAGCTTGTGGCTATGGTTGAATGATATGCTTATGTCTTGTGTGTTATGCATATGAAACGGGTGTGGAAAGGTAATGAAATAGTAAGTTCATACTTGAAGTGTAAAATGATGAAACAGGGAAAGATGTGTTGAATTGATGTTGTTATTTAAGTTAAAGAAAGTAAATGCAATTGAAAATCATGAAATGCAAATGAAAATAAGAAAATTTAAAAGGGTTTAATGTTTTATAAAATCCTACTATGGTAAGGATGATATGTATATGTGATGCTGTGGTTTTATTCACTTTGTGAGTTGTTGATTATGGTTTCATGAATCTTGCGGTGTTGGTATAGGATTATTCTTGATATGTATAAATTTCATATTTGAAATGGATTGATATGACTAAATTTATACGAGCTTACTAAGCATTCATTACTTACGTAGTTGTTTTTCCTTTACTTTTCAGATTATTGGAAGTTCGATCGGGTTGGAAGCTTGTCAGAGATCCATCACACTATCCATCGATTATATCGGTAGATTTTGATGTTTTGGTTAAGGTTATAATGGCATGTGTAGGTGGACTATGTCTAATGTTTAATTGATGAGTTTGGTATATATGTCATTTTGGTTGATGATTATGGCATGAAATGTTGCCTTGGATTTGAGGTACTTAAGGTACTATTGATAGCCTGTTGGTTGTGGTTAATATGGTCAAATTGGTGTATGTTTTGAAATGACCAAAATTGGTATGGTTGTTATGTATCAATTATGTTATGTTTTGGCATGAAAACAAGTTAAGTGATAATTGGTTAAATATGCACATCTATAGGTGTTTTGGTTGATGTTATAGCCATTATGTTTTGGCTTGTAATTATGGTATATATATGTGACCTTATGATGGTTGATTTTATGGTCTTTATGATGGTTAAATGATGAAAGTTGAAATGGTATTTAAAATGTGTGTAATGGAATGTTCTTTGACATGGTTGAATATGGTCATTTTGGTATTTGGAATGTAGTGGACATATATGGCTAAAATGCTAGAATAACTTAGTTATGGTTTTACTTAATCAAACATCTTACCGAGGCCTATAAAAACACAAATACAATTTTAATAACTCAAGTAGACGAAATGCAATCAACCTAACACGAATTAAATTTAAGCCATATCAATTAAATTAAACATATCAACATCACAAATATTCATAGACATGTTCATAACAACAACAATAAAATTAAAAGGATAAGGAACAAGAACCAAATCTGGTTTGCTCCGCTAGTTTGCTAGTTTGCTCCGCTCCTCCTTCTCCTCCTTCTCCTTCTCCGCTTGTTCTTGTTGAACCGAGGCTTCCACGAACACTTGAATGCTGCTCCAAATGGAGGTTGAAGGACTCTTTTTCAAGAGGTGAAATCAGTAAGGGAATGGGGAAGAAAATGAAGAACAATGAAGAGAGAAAAGTGAGAGAGAAGTGAAGAATGAATAGTTTTGAGATGTGTTTGAAGTGAGCACCCAAAGGGGGTATTTATAGGTTAAGAGGCTACTAAAAATAGCCAAAATCAGCAGCCAATGACTCCCCCCATGGCCGGCCACACATGTGGCATGTTTGAAGATTTCAAACATGCTATTTTTAGGTAGGGGAAAATCTTGAAAGGCATGAATAGTGGAGGGGTTTGAATGCAAATTGAAGGAGTCTTCAAGGGTCATTTTGCAAGCCAAATAATCAGCCAAACAAGCTTATTGGGTCAGCATGTGGGACGTTTGCAGGTTGTGTAACACCCCTAACCCGTATTCAATGCCGAAATAGGGTTACGAGGTGTAACACCCCAAACCCTGGTCTATGCGTTAAGACCAGATTTGGTATGTCACACAAAATGAACATACATCTAGTCATTTATTGATTTAAATAAAATAGATCATCAAAACTATTTTGGAATTGAAGTTAATTAAAAATCGAGGTTAATTTAAAATCTATGATTTAAGACATAAGAGTTTATAAATTAAAACTTAGAAATTAATTGGTAAAAATTTTACGAGAAGTTTAAAAGAGTTCAAAAGGAAATTTGAAAACAAGATTCTTAAAGAATTTTACAGAAAAATTTACGTGAATAAAATATTTAAGAAAAACCCCTTTTTGCACGAGAATTTAAGAAAACATTTATAAAAATAGAATAGTCCCATTTTAGTATTTAAACATAATTAAAATCCATCCACAAGTAAAAATCCATAAAAATAATACCAGAGGCCTTATTACATCATAGCTGAAATAGTAATTAAATAAAATACTTAAGAGTAGTTCAAAGTTCACAAAAACCATCATTCGAAGTATGGCCTCCACGAAGTCATCCCCCGGCCCAAGCCTCCATTAATGATCGTTACCTGAGATGGGTAAAGGAAACAGGGTGAGTTACTTAGAACTCACTGTGTAAACCACTTACCAAGTCCACTGGGCCGAAGCCATTTAAGCATTTAATTGGGCTTGAGCCTATTTACAAATGTACAATATAACAAGTATAAAATGCATGTGATATGCAATTCCCAACCAAGCCTAAATTTCCATCCGCTACACACCACCCGTACCAACTAGCACACCTGTGGGGAGCTTTAGTCACCCACCCCGCCAACACACCAACTGGGCATTAAGCCATATATTAAACTGGGCATGAAGCCATTAACTGGGCACGAAGCCATTAACTGGGCACGAAGCCATTAACTGGGCACGAAGCCATCTTCTCTTCGTCAATTATCCCAACCCATGTAATCATGTATATAAAATGCATGACAATTCATTCATATGATAATTCCATCATAAGGCCCATAAAAAAATTATTACAAATCTGGCCCATTTCACAATTTGGCCCTTTTCACAATTTAGCCCATTATATCTCATATCATACTTGGCCAATTTTATCAAATAACTCATATGGCCCATTTATCATATGGGGCCCAAAATGTCATTTTTTATCATTTTAGCCCATTAAGGGCGATTCCGAAATTTTCACGATTTTAATACCGATTACAAGCTCTTAACACTAAAGTGTTAATATACCATATTTTCCGATCTCACCAACTTTGCGATTTTTTTTAGACTAATGCTTAATTACGATAAAGTCATCTAACCCATGAGATAAGTGTGAGATTACACACTTGATTACGGTGAGGACTATACTTTCCCAATCGTCGATACCCTCGGAATCTCGAACAACTACTATTTGGCGATTCTCCCCGGTTGACGATTCCCAACCCGGTGGAAAATCCCGAATAGCTAATGGCTCCGAACTACGAACAACTTTGAATAATTGATTCTCCCCGAATGAGGGTCCACAACCCGGTGGAAAATCTCGAATTGTCGAAACAGCCCTTCGCTTGAATCTAGAGGGAATAGCGAATCTGCCCCTCTTCCGAACACTATTCACCACCCTTTTCGAACCTATCTTGCTTGCCTCCATTGAAAAAAGAATATTAGTCCAACTAATATTTTTGGAAATTAAGTTTATAGGTTTTAAGGGCAAAATCGGCTTACCACGAAATCTTACGTTCATGGGATGAAAATCGAGCGATAACGTTCCTAAGATAAAATCGATTAGTAACCCATCTTTGACGAAATAACGAGTAATATGGAAGTCCTTGATAGAAACCCTTACCTTAACACTTTGAACCGAATCCTAGAGATTCACGATGATTACGAATACTCCGAGTTTTGGCCTTCTCTATATCACTATAAAGACGAGAAAGATTGTCTACGAGAAAGAGATAGAGGATACTTTCGGTCAAAAGACCCTCCCAAACAAAAGTAGATTTGGCAAAAGAAAAGATGAAAAAAATAAAGAATCGAAGAGGGTTCTTACCGATTAATCAAAACGAATGCAAAGAAAATGGTTGATAAGAAAATATATATGAAGAGGAAGATTCGGCTAAGAAGAAAAATGGAAGAAAATGATATTAGCAATATTCGGCCATGGAGGAAAAGAGAAGAGAGAAAAAAATGGCTTTTGTGTTTTTGGTGTTTTCGGCACAAGGGGAAGAGTGACTTGAGAGGTTAGGCAAAATATGACCAAATGATCAAAAATAAATGACCAAAAGAAGAAAACAAGATGTTCACTAATGCACAAAATGCATTCGGCTAGGGAGAGAAAGATGAAAAGAAAAGTTTTTGTGAAAAGCACAAAATGACCAAAATGAAAGTGACCAAACTTGCTACACATTCTTACCAATACCTCCAACAACATTCGGCCACCCCCTAGCCCCCAAAACCGTCCAAGTTCATGGACAAAGTTTGGCCATTCCAAACTTTCCAAAACACACCCCTTAAAAAGTGCCTTGTGTTCCCCCTACATACCATAAGCTCATGATTCCTTTCCCTATGTTCAAATCTTGCCTTAAACCATTAGCCACCTTGCCATAAAAATAAACTCCAACCTACCAAAAATAGAGCTTGGCCGACACATGCTAGAAGTGTGCAAAAATTAAAGTCACAAAATGCATACTATGGGATTCAAACCTCTTCCCTCAAGCAACACTCATGGTGCCAACTCCACTTTACTACTAGCTCATCTTATGCTAACTTTTGTCACTTAATTTCCTTAAACATCAAGGTTACTTGTTCCACTTCAATAAAGTACTCATTACTAAAATTTATTCTAATTTCAAATAAATCCCGAGCCTTCTCAAGACTATATTAAACACACAAATTGAATCATTCACAAGCTAAGCACCATTATGCAACATATCGATACTCAATTTTTTTAGGATGTTACACGAGGTATTACCGATCAATTCACAACATATAGCATACATTCTCATAAATAATTCAACACAAACACATTGTCCTTTATAAGGGCCTACGAGGCCTTAAACATGCATTAGAAATGGTTTGGGACTAAACCGATAACTCGGGAAACTTTTCCACACTTATAATTTTTTTGCTTCAAACAAGGGACATACGCCCGTGTGGGCAATCCGTGTGTCTCACACGGCCACAAGACATGCCCGTGTGAAAACAGGGGGTACATACTGACTTGGGTCACACGGCTGACCACACGCCCGTGTGTCTAGCCCGTGTGCCCTTCGAAGTGGCCACACACGCCCGTGTGTCTTGCCGTGTACTAGGCCGTGCCAAACCTATAGGGTATACTGACTTATGCAACACAACCAAGTCACACACCCGTGTGCTAGGTCGTGTGCCAATTAGGGGGTATACTGACTTGTACCACACGGCCAGTCACACGCCCGTGTGTGAGACCGTGTGGAGCATACTGACTTCAATTCAACTTCAACACCAAGAGACACACGGCTGTATAACATGACCATGTGTCACACACGGCTGAGACACACGCCCGTGTCTCTGCCCGTGTGGACAAAAATAGGCCATTTACCAAGCCATTTTGCCACCCATTTTGCACATACCTACACAAGCACAAATGGTACCAATTCAAGGCACTAATATGCATCCAAATAACATTAACCAATGTTCAAATCATACCCTTTCTTTACCATCAATATAATTTACAAATATGCTACAATTTATCATCTAATTTCATACCTAATTCACATATTCAATTCAATCAACTAAACCATTCCATACATACATTATCAATCATCAATTCTCAAGCACATAGCTTTCCAAATTACCTAATATCATTTAGCATTATAGATTCAACTTCAACCACACAATATAGGTCAATTACCAAACTCAAAATAGAACGATTTACACATTTATAAACATCATCAAATTCATTATCATAAGCCAACTCAAATGGCTCAAAATACATGTTCATCAAACATACCAAAATGACTCAAGCCTATACATGCCATATACCATATATACACAACTCAAAAGTACCAAGTAGATGGTTGGATACTGTGACGTAGTCTCTGACGATCCCCGAATCTGAGCTAGCTTTGAATTCAATATAAAACACGGGAAAAACAAACAAGGTAAGCTACAAAGCTTAGTAAGTTCATATTAAATATATTCAACAAATCATAAAACACAAATCATCAATTTGAACAAGTTAATGTATAATTCATGATAATATCAAACCTTCCATAAGCTTATTCATATACTTATATGCAAACACATAACCTTTTCTATTTGAACTTCATACTTACATGTACATACCTGTACAAATTCATAACGACCTCATACCTTCTCGTAACACTGTCGAATACTCGATGTTTCGCACACTAAGTGCCATCGCATAGCCGAAGCTACTATAGTCCCGCACACTAAGTGCCTTATATAGCCGAAGCTATCTCAGTCTCACACACTAAGTGCCATATATAGCCGAAGCTATTCCAAATCTCACATTAAGTGCCATAAATAGCCGAAGCTATCTCAAATCGCACACTAAGTGCTAAACATAGTCGATTTATCGTCGAACATGACCGTAGTCTCGTGTTTATGCAATATCAAAGCATTAAAAAGCATAATTGTAACAATGTTTATCACGTACGAACTTACCTCGGATGCTAAAACGACGAATCGAGTCGTTTAGTCGATAGCTTTAGTTTTCCCCCGATCTAGGTCCGAATTTCACTTTTCTTGATCTATATAATATCAAATTTAGCTTATTCAATCACTACTTTATTCAATTTAATCCAAAACACACATTTGGGCACGTTTACACTTTTGCCCCCAAAATTTCACATTTTTACAATTTAGTCCTTATTTCACAAAAATCACAAATTAATGAAATTCAAGACTAACCCATGCTAGCTGAATTACCATAATGCCCCTAGCAGCCCATAATTTGCATTTATTTCACATTTTAACCACTAACTTTAAACTTTTCTCAATTTAATCCCTATTTTGCAATTTCACTAAAAATCACTTAACAGAACTTGTATAGCTCATAACAAGTATTCATATTTCAACATCAAACATCCAAGAACACATATATACATCAATGGCAACTCTCACAAATCTTAACAATTTTGAAATCGAAGGTACGGGCTAGCTAGATTGAGCTGCAACGATTACAAAAACATAGAAATCATCAAAAACGGGACAAAAACCATACCTTAATTAGCTATTGACAATGGTCGAATGAAAAACCTAAGAGAATAGTTTTCTTCTTCTTAAGTTCGGTTGAATATGATGATATTAAGTGATTATTTTATTTTTTTTATTTTAATATACTTAAATAACCAATTTACAATATTAACCTTTAATATAAACCATTAAAAACACCTTAATATATGTCCATCTTTGTCCACTCATATTTCCAATGGTCTAATTACAACATAAGGACCTTTACTTTAAGGTTCTATAGCTATTAGACACCTTTAGATATTAGAACTCAAGTTTTACGCTTTACGCGATTTAGTCCTTTTTATCAAATTGACCATTCAAACGATAAAATTTCTTCACAAAACTTTCACACATACATTCAATCATGTTATAAACCTTAAAATAATAATAAAATAAATATTTTGACCTCAGATTTGTGGTCCTGAAGCCACTATTTCGATTTAGCTAAAATCGGCCTGTTACAGGCTACCCAGTGCTCGGTTGGATTGGTTTTTCTTTGTTCAGCTCAACTGGGCCCCTTTTCATAACTAATTAATAATAATTTATTTAACCCAAATTAAATTGGATTAAAATTAAAATTAATTATATTATGAATTAATACACATAATTTGGACCGTCTTAGGCTGAATAATTAATTCGCCTTGATGCTTCAAAATTGCTTCTCGATTTTGCGCTTTTAGCAATGTCTACCGAGCCATTTTTCGCCCTTTGTGCAAATATTTCAAAAATAATCAAAATTAATCAAAATTTGATATAAAATTAATTAAAATTCAACATATTCATAATTTGAGTGCAATTTAATTATTTTATAATTATTATATAGTTTTTGACAAGAATTTTACCGAAACTGCATGAATTTGAGTTAAAACGGGCATGAAAAAATGTGTATATTTTCGTGTTTCCAAGAACCCTCCATGTTCAATGGCTCCCTGCAATGTTTCCATTAGTCTATCCGATAAATTCATTCTAAATGATTTACTATCACCTCTTCTTCCACCTCTTCTTCCACCTCCTCTTCCATCATATCTTCTAGGTCAGATGTGCCTAAGTTATCATCTACCGACTCCTTGTCGCTCAATCCAACTTGTTCATTACCTAAATTATCCTCCTCTCTTTCAAAGCCAACTATCTCAGACACTTTCGTCGACATATCTATTAGTTCAGGCTCACGGATCTGCCTCCAAGTATGATCATTGTTGCTTAATTTTTCTAACAACAAAATTATTTCATGAGTTGATTTAGTTCAAACACTTCCTCTTAAGATAATGTTAAATTGGTGTTGATTATCATAATCTAAACCCCCATAAAAATGTTGCAATTGAATCGCAAGATCAACACCCCCTCCAAGCACTTTTCGAAGAATCATTTTGAACCTATTCCAATGTCTCTGTTGGGCTTTGTTTAAATTTAAAAATTCTTCGTATGTACTCAAAATGGTATGCATAGGTAGAAGTCTCTGTAAAAACAACTACACAAACTCTTCCCATGATGTTATAGTGCCATGTGGTAATGCTTCTAGCCATTCACTAACTCGACCTTCGAGTGCAAAAGGGATTAATAGTAATTTAATGGCTTCATCAAAAACTCCTAAATACCCCACGGTACTGCAGATTTGTTCAAATCTCCTCAGAAATACCACTGGATCCAAATTAACCTCATCATTGTACTGAAGATTCATTGACACCCAAGTTAGCAATGTAGGATTAATCTCAAAATTAGTTCCATGAACTACGGGCTTTGCTATACTTTGTTGAATCCAGCTTGTGTTGCATATTGTCTGTCCTAAGAGAGTTTTCATTGGTTACCCCAAATAATCAGTTCCCTAATTCCAAGAATTAAAAATCAAAATTACAATCAATGGTTAAAAATAAGAAAAATAAATAAAAATAACTAAAATTTAATTTCGTATATATAATTCTAAACATTCCTATTTATCCTATTAAAGTGCATAAAATTAAATTCAAATCTAATGTTGAAACCTCCCCGACAACGGCGCCAAAAACTTAACCGCCGCCAGACGTGCGAACGTCTGAACTGCAAATACTGCAACAAAGAAATATCTAATTAAACAGCTATGTCCGCAAGTATACAGGTCAAATTGTAATATAGTTAAGAATGTCATAACGAAACATTTCAGGGAAGCATTCTGAGGATCGTACCCAAGGGAGGTTGAATTAAACCTATATTAACTCTCTACACTAATACGGCTAAATAGTACTAATTCAAAATTATATTACGAAAACCAAATTAAAATGGATTAATTAAACTAGCATAAAATTATCTAAAACTAAAAACCATCCAATTAACAATCGAAATTTAATCTAATAAAATAGACAGGAGATCAACTCATTTCAGTGCTCCAAATTAGCTTCAGAACTTCGGTTTTATTAAGTTAGCTATTAATTAACTAGTTATTACCTCTTAGCCTTTAACTAATTAACTAATCGACCAATACATGCTTACTTCCCAACCTCACTTTCTTGATCGAGATAAATTATTATTTACTTGTTAAACTTATATCTCGATCTCGTTTATCCTAAATTACTTCCAAGGGGCGTCACTTCTTAGGGTTTAATCACACATAATTTAAACCAACTAACTTGGATTTCAACCGTTATTCATCCGTTAATTAGTCATACATCCATTTGTTGATTTCTCTAAGGAAATTAGCTACACATGGATCTAAATACAATTATCCTTAAACTCATATTTAACATACAAAATAATAAATTAAATAAAAGTAAGGAATAGAGAAATAAGTTCGTTTTGATATCGGTTTGTGCTCGAAAGCGAAATCTCCTTTAACAGTCACGAAGATCACTTCAATTGCAAATGGAATCCACAAAGAACTAACGAAAAATGATTAAATTAAGACCTTGAATCAAAATCGAATCCAAGTTAAACAACAACAAAAAGCATTTAAATGACTAACTTGAAAGAAAATAAAAAAGCTAAACTAAAACCCTAAGAATAACTAAGTGGCTCCCCTTAGCCAAGCCTCCTAAAATTAGGCTAAACATGCCTATTTATAGAGTTTATGATCACATCTAATTAGGGTTACTAAACAACCCAAAAAATCTGATTAAGTTACATTGTGTGGACAAAATACCTATAATTAATTTTCCTAATCATTGCCCAATGTCGCGACATCACAGGTGTAACACCCTGTTTTGGCGAGTCCTGAATTTGACGAGCAAACCAAATGTAATCTGAGTGGCGTAGTGTTATCCGGCTAATTGATGCTTTTGTCGTATAGATCGGGCGCATAGTAGATGTTAGAATATTGAAAGAATTTTTTAGAACATGTGTTGATTCGTTAAAAGGAGGAGATTCGTAAGAGTATTGAGAATTTAAGGTAACTTGGGTAATCGCTGAAGGTATTGTATGCCCAGTTCATTTAGTCAAGATCTAAATGAATTGGTTAGGAACTAATTGAACAGAGGAACCAGAGAAAAATCTTAAAAAAATATTGGGTTTTCATAGCTATAAACCATTTAAAAAGGCAGTTGTGACCGTTTGTGACACATGTCAAGTTCCAATAAGGGCTCAAGTTAAATATTTCGATATTCGGGTTAGAGAAAGAGGAAGTTTTACTTCTTCTTTCTTCAAGAAGTATTGTTACTTAAGAGAAAGTTTTACTTCTTTCTTCTTCACGAAGTATTATTACCTGAAACTTAAATAACCTACAATATTTCTTTCTCCTTAACGCTGGAGTTGTAGATCTGGATCTTCACTAGTGATTACTCCATGTCAAGGCAAGATTTATGACTTTGCATGTTATATTGTGAAAGAGTAAGATTGTTAGATCTGGTAAATCAGTAAAATAAAGAAAAAGGGCCTTGCTTGGGGATTTCCAGTGTTAGAAATTATGGAAAAAATGGTATATGAATAGATATTGATGGGTTTTCATGTTCTGTAGAAGTAGTTGATGCTGAGTTGCACAATAGAAGCCTGGATCTAGAGTTTTTGACTGTAGTAGGTAAGAGCCAGGTGAGTCTCTAAGCTGACTCTTATATGAATACTGTTCATATGAAATATTTCTGTAGAAACTGATGGAATAATAACACCAAAGCTAGAAAAGTATAGTATGATGGTTATGTAATTGTATGAGTGATTGTTGAAAATAGAATGCATGTTATGGTATGGAGGTTCGGTCACATATGTGTGTCTCGAATGTATGTTGTAAGGTATGATCTGTTAAAAGATTAGTACAGTTTGTGTTAGTACACGAATGGTCTGTGAAGTGAGTTTGTGTTTGTCTCCACGGTATTGTCTAAAGGGGTTCGTTGGGACTTTAAATACGAATTCTGAAATGAAAAGCCTGTAACTCCCTAAAAGTTAGGGGTTTGTATTTTTGCTTAAATTTATGTTGTGCTTATTTGGCTTGCTATTTGGGTGTGTTTGGGGGTCCTAAAGAGGCCTGGGTTCGAGCCTGAGCCCTGTGAAAATTTTGGTTTTTAGCCCTTTTGTGAAGAGGGCGGTTGAAAGCAGGATGTAAGTAAATTTGTGTGTGTTTTGAAACACAAGATGAGCATGTGGTGTGATGGTGTGGCGTCAAGTGGAGAGCAAGGAGGGAAGGGGTTCGAATCCCACAGTTTGCAGAATGGAGGTTTTATTTTGTGCCAGGTGAGTGGATGAAGCAGAGTTTGGATCAAACTCTTCAATGGGAGTTGGAGAATTGGTCAACCGGTTCAAATGGATGAAGGAGAGGAATTGTAGGAGGAAAAGGGGGAGAAAAGCAAGGAGATAAACAGATGGGTGAGTTTACGAAAACTCAGTGCGTAACCCCATGTAAGTAAATAGCCAATCGAGCCTTAGCAAGTATAGTCTGGGCCTAAGCCCAAATAAAAACAATTCAGTTCAGTTGGGCCTTAGCCCATAATAGTATCGAGAATAAAGTTGGGCATGCAATCGAAATCCTACCCATCCAGGCCTCTACACTCCACTCCGTCCAAATTCAACACTCCATGTGGGATAAAATCACCCACCCATCCCTACACTCCAAAAATTAGCACCGGTTGCGGCACTAAACAGTATTTGCAGCAAAGCTGCCAGTACAGTACACTTCCTCCGATCATAATAATCCCATCCCCATGAAACATATCATACATGTATGCAACATATATATCGTGGCATACTCATATCTGATCATACATAACATAGGGGCATAACAGTCATTTTACAATATAGGGGCATAACAGTCATTTTATATCAGCTTAGGGTCTAGGTATACTTATCGACCCACCAGTAGGTCCACAGTCATCTCGGACGACCCGTGCAACCTTACTGATCCAAACAGTGAAAATGGGCCCAAGGCTCATAATGCGAGCCCATGTGGGCCCACACGCTCGTGTGGCCCACATAGCCCAGAAATGATCTCGGCCATGTAATTTACACAGCTTGGCCCAATATTCTCCACACGTTCCTGTGGTTTACCCGTGTGGGGCCCACAAGCCTGTTAGGCCCACACAGCCCATTCAGGCCCAACGTGGCTGAAAATGGCCTAAGACCATAAAATCGCTCATGGTGGCCTCAATAGTCTAATGCCCATGTTTTATGCGCTCAGTTTACCACATAAACGAACGCACGCTCGTGTAGCATCAATTGTCATACTTTTTCTGGCTTTTGCCGGTTTACGATTTGTGCAGTGTTTACACACCTTTTTTCGATCCGTCACGAATAGTCGCTCAAGTACTCACCAAGCTTCAATCAAACCACAGTGATTCCCATGAATCTTAGTCTTTAGTGATTGATTAGGAGTTCTCTGAATCCTTCCGTAACTGCCATACAATTGCTATCAGTTATCACTTAAGGAAGAAGAAGAAAGGGAATAATGATTCGTTTACGAGATTTACTAGAAAGAGAGCAAGGGAACCGAATAGTGGAAGGGTTCAAAGACTAGCACATGACCCCTCACCTCGATTTAAAGATATCCAAAAATAGTTAAACAAACCCCACTTTAGTAACTCAAAAGTCGACACTTCAAGTGCCATACTCACTTACCAGAAAAGAAAAGAGCAAAGTCAATCGACAGAGGGGGAAAGAATGGTTTCGGCAGTGATCAGAACTGGAAATCGGTAGCACAACACTTGAGGGAGAGAAAGAAGAGAATCGGTCTAGGAGAGAAGAGATTTTGACAGAGGGAAAAGAAAAAATGAAAAAAAGGAAAGAAGGTATATTCGGCCACTAGAGGAATTACTTGAGAGAAGAAACAAGAAGAGGAAAATGAGGGAGGCAATATTCGGCCAACACAGAGAAAAAAAATAGAAACGAGAAAGAAGAGATGAAAAGAAAAGAAAAGTGTATTCGGCCAAAGAGAGGTTGTCAAAAGTGAAACAGAAAAAAATGCCCGAAAGCTTCTACCACATTCGGCCAAGGAGAGAAAGCAATTCAAAACCGAAAAGAGGCATACCAAATGAGCAATATACCATTCTGGCCGAATTTCTTGAGTGCCAGAGTCAATTTTCGGCACACTTCTACCTCACCCCTCACTTCCCTTGATTTCCTCCTAAAATCCCTCCTCAAATCTCTCCACCTGATCACACCTCCCCTCAACCACTCAATTTGAATTCTCCTTAACCACTTCAGTGTTTCAGTCAAACTCCAACACCTCCACGGCACAGCAGCAAAATAAACAATCCCTTGCCTTCAGCAAGATTCGAACCTTAGACCACTTACGTAGGTAACACGCCACTTACCCTCTAGACCAGCA
This sequence comes from Gossypium sturtianum, assembly GCA_025698515.1. Taxonomy (NCBI): domain Eukaryota; kingdom Viridiplantae; phylum Streptophyta; class Magnoliopsida; order Malvales; family Malvaceae; genus Gossypium; species Gossypium sturtianum. Next base: position 42,602,532 of record CM046948.1, read on the forward strand.
AGCTCCTTATGTATTGTTATACACACAATAATTTAAAAGCCTACTAACTAAAGGCAAGGGTTTTAATCCCTAAAAACCAAAATTTTGCACAAGCCCAAGCTTGAACCCATGACTTCTCAAACACTCCCAAACACACCCAAATCACTTAGCCACTAAAGAAGATATGTATTTGTGATACCAACATGCAAAAATATATACTCAAATTTTTGGGGCGTTACAAGATGTCAACAATTTATAGGTAGATGAGACAGAAAAATTACCATCACGAAGAGGCATTCCGAAGTTGCGATCTCTCTCAACCTCCAAAATCATGCACCATTGATAATTGCTCTCGGACTTCAACTAGCAAGGCATCTATAAGCTCTTTATAAGAACTAGTGTCCATAACCACATCCTTAACAATTAAGTGATGGAATTCAGGGGAGACAATGACCTCAAAATTCTCCATAATAGAACTATTGCCTAAGCACCTATCGCACTAAAAGGAAGTAACGACACCATCACCTATCAAAGTGCACAACCCTTGTGAACAAGAGCTTTTAAAGAATAACTAAAAAAATCCACCTATCACATTTTTTCCTTCTTTCTCTCTTTTGTCTTTTTCTTACCTAGAAAACCCAGGCTTACATACAAAAGAATCACCCAATTCATCACCCAGTCTCATTAGCATTCAATAATAACTAAAAAATCCACCCAAAGAAACACAACACTTAAATTAAAAATAAAACATTAAAGAATCACCACCATGCTAAAAAATCCAGTATCATCGACATTCAAGAACAACTCAAAAACTCAAACTTACATACAAAACAATCCCCGCCATGCAACGACCAGTCTAGTACTTATGATTATCTAAATTATAGTAACAACATCACTACTCCTTAAACCTTTGACTTACACCACTATAAACCAAAAATAAAAGGATTCCACCATTAGGAAATCAATAGCCAAAACTCAAAAAACAAACATAAAGGTTAAAAACCCACCTTTAATATATCCATCAACCACTTTAAAGAATCATCAATCTTGATGCGATCAGATATCTAAGAAGCAGAAAAGAGAAAGAAAACAAATAGAAGAATGTGAGAGGAAGAAGAGAAACATGTTTTTCATTCAATAGCCAATTTTATAATATACTTTTACAACTGCTATTGGTGTTTTAAAGGCATAAGAACATTATAACAAATTTGAAATTCTATTAGGCTACTTGTTAACTAACAATTTTACAATGGAACACACCGTTCCACTTAACAACTCCCAGCCATCCAAACCTGACCCCAAATACAGTGTATTGGTGAATATAAAACTCACCATTTCATTTAATCATTAAACTCATTGTTTTATTTAACTAAAAGCTAAAAATGAGGTGCTTTAATAACGGTAAAAATGACTAACATTTCAGCCCATAACAATACTCCCTAGGTTAAAAGGGATCATTATTCTCAAGGATCAAAACCAGGGAGCTTGTTCTGTAGACCGTGAATGTTCTCCTAGGTAGCATCTTTAGGAAACCTGTTGGCCCATTCCGCCAACACTTGTGTGACAACTTGGTTGCTACGCTTCACCATGTGACGTTCCATAATTTGAATTGGCTCCTTGAGCACAGCACCATCCAGGCTGATAGAAGGAAGAAAGGATTGAACTGGTTGTCTACCAATATGACGCTTAAGTTGAGAAACATGAAATGTTGGATAGACTCATGAGCCAAGTGGAAGCTGGAGTGTATAAGCTACTTTTCCCACTCGTGCAATTAGAGGAAAAGGGCAAAAAATCTTGGGGAAAGCTTTTGATTAGCTACTCTCTTCACAGTGTGCTGGAGATATGGTCGAAGCTTCAAATAAACTAAATTACCTATTTAGAAGATGTGATTAGACCTTTTCTTATCAGCAAAGTTCTTTATATGTTCTTGAGCTTGGGACAGATGGAACTTGAGGAGGTGTCGAGTTGATTTTAACTGTAGTAGGCTATAGTCTACACAGTCCATAGTTGATGAGCCTACCAAGTAAGGCAAGTGTTGAGGGGGAGCTTAGCCATACAAGGCTTCATATGGAGTGGTGTGAATGGCAGAATGGAAGGTAGAATTGTACCACCATTCTGCCAAGGGAAGCCAATGAGACCAATCACTAGGGCTGTCTCCTATCATAAACCTAAGGTAGGTCTCCAAACACCTGTGGAGCACCTTGATTTGCCCATCATTTTCAGGGTGATAGGCTGTGGAGAGGTGAAGGTGAGTGCCAAGATTTCTAAATAGTTCTTGCCAAAAGGAGTTGATAAAGATTTTGTCTCTATCAGAAATAATAGAATTCGGTAGCCCATACAGTTTGTACACATTGTCAATGTAAGCATGGGCCACAACTAAGGCTGAGAAAAGATGTTTCAAAGCCACAAAGTGGCCATACTTCATTAGTCTATCTACCAACATCAGAATTGTATCATTGCCTAGGGAAGGAGGTAGTCAATAAAATCCATGGTGATATCTAACCAAGCTCTAGTAGAAATGGACAAAAGTTGCAAAAGCCCTAGATGTGCTACATTGTCATATTAGAACCTCTGACACATTGCACATTCCTTCACCAATTGTTTAACGTAAGATCTCATGCCTTTTCAGTACACTAAACTAGCCATCCTATGCTTGGTAGCATGTATGCTTGAGTGACCACCTACAACACTCTCACAGAAGTAGGAAAATAGTTCATGCTGCAGTTCTTTTGTAACACCCTCACCTAACCCGATCAACGAATTCGAGTGTAAAATGTCACGAATGGACCAATTTAGACTAAATTCCAAATTTGGAACTTAAAAATTTTAAGACGAATTTTATTGTAAAATAAATATCTTTACAATATAAACCTTAAATTTTAAAACAAAAGTCTATAATCTCCAATCTCAACTCTAAGGGAACTATTTCACCATATTATATTCGTCCGAGGTGAAATCTCTAAAAATACCCTCTTCCTATATGCATGGCCCTTTACCATCAATGATCCTAGATCTAACACGGTCTAGTCAGGTCCCTTCATCGAGCTCCTTATCCCACAATTCTTGCAACCATAGGTCAAAACCCTTATAAATTCGTATGAATTTAGTAAGTTTCTATGTTTCACGATAATAGGCCCCATTTTATAGGGGTTTAAATAAAAAGAAGCTAAGTACAACCAACTCCCTACTCCTTTTTTGGAAAATTTCTCTTAATCTGACTAGGCGATTCTTGGTATAATTTTTAACTTACCCATTAGCGAATAGATCATTAAGCGATCTTTCCTTGAACCGTCCTATCACCTAGTTCAATGGTTCCTGGGACGACTCTTCATATATGCGGAACCTGCCCTTCCTTTCCTTGTATTCTTTCTATCATCCCTACACCAATGTGAATTCTTCTTCCCACCATATACTTATAAGGTAGTCCCTCTGATCCACCCATCTAATGGCCCCACTAGTAATTTCCACCTTGGTGAACATTCTACATCTAGTTAGCCCTTGGCAGACTCCTTTCTCTTGCCGTAGTCCTAAAGGACTTGCTAACGTTTCATGCTCTAGGTTATCTAATGAAAACCCAGGCCACTGTGGCAGACTAAGTCCCACTTGGGTTAAATAGTGATCGAATTATATCCTTGTAACCTACCTTGTTTACATTACCTTGCTCTTAAGTGTATCATGCCTATTCTCTATGAATCATTTTGGCCTATAGTACTTAGCAGACTATCATCCGAGTGACCTTCTAAGTCCATGATTCTTCCTCCATAGTTTCCTTTTAAAAAGGAATAGTCTTGACAGACATATCTATCTCTCAGTGTATCCTTTTATGTATCTCTCTTTGTCAATGGGTTCTAAACAACCCCTCTTCTCCTTATAGGCTAACCGATATACTTATGATCAAGCTCTAACATACAGGGTTTCTCTAAGCACCCTCTGGCAGTTCATAATAGCGGATCCTTATCTACGATCGTCATATGAATCCTCTTTCACTTGCCTAAAACCTAGGCTCCACTAGCGTGTCATTTCCCATGACTAATTCTTCTTTGGACCATCCATATGCCTTACCGGCTTTTATGATTATTGCTTTTGGCAGGCCACTTTTTTTATTTTATTGCCTTATTTGAAATATTCATCACCAATCCACTATGTAACACCCCTAACCCATGTCCATCACCTAACAGGGTTCTGAGCATTACGAGTTTTCTGAGAACAAATACAATTAATTTATATCATTTACTATTCATATCTGAAATCAATCATATTCAATCGTATTGTCCCTTAATTGGACCCTCGAGACCCAATTTATACATTAGAAACAAATCGGGACTAAATCAGGAACTCAGAGAATTTTTCACGAAATTTTCAAAATTTCTTTATATGCAGGGGACACACGCCCGTATGATCAGGCCGTGTGGCTCACACGGCCAAGTGACACGCCCGTGTCTCAGGCCGTGTGGGCATTCGATATGAGGCACACGGCTGTGTCCCAGCTCGTGTCCATACCCGTGTAACTCTCTGACTTGAGTCACACGGCCAGCCACACGCCCGTGTGCTGGACCGTGTGGGAAATTAAATTTTCAAAAATTAGGTGCAAGATTCACACGGCCAAGACACACGCCCGTGTGCTAGGCCATGTGTCACACACGGCTAAGACACACACCCGTGTGGCCAATTTTGAGCATTTTGTTTCTAAATTTTTAAGATGCAGGGGACACACGGCCAAACCACACGCCCGTGCGCATGGCCGTGTGTCACACACGGTTGAGACACACGCCCGTGTGTCTACCCGTGTGGACAAAATAAGGCCATTTCCAAGCCTTATTTCTCACCCAAATTTTTCCTTGTACCTACATTAATGCTTGCATACATATACCAACCAATTCAAGATGTTAAAACCAAGCCAACATTAACATTATACATGATATATCATCACATGTATTCAAACTTACCTTTTGTAAGAAATATATGTTTACCATAATTTAATCTAACCATATCAAGCACACATATATTAACCATATTAGAACCTCATATATATATATATATTCACTAAACATACCATCACTAGCCATTCCAATGGCTATATTACAAATAACCATTTATATGCCAACATTGACCAAGTTAGCCTATACATGCCATTAGACCAAAATGAGCTGAAGGATAGTGTGATGGTGCTCCGACCGATTCCAACCTTTATGATCTTCCGAGCACTATAAAACAGAGAAAAGAAAATCGAGTAAGCATTTCAAATGCTTAGTAAGTTTGCATAACAGGAAATTAACTTACCAATTATTTTTATTTAAAACAAGTATTCATAGTACATCCAAATCAATGAAATCAATAACCTAGTCACATATAAATCCTCATCAAGCATGTTAGTTAAGTAGTTCATATAAGTACCAAGAAATATGGATGAGCTCATCAATGTATAAACCATTCATTGATAATCATTTTATCCCTCACTAAGGAACGAATTAATTCCAATCCAACCAAACCAAAATTGGTTCTCAACCATGTCAAATTTGGTCATTAAGTTTTTGTAACAGTCCGGTTTAGACCCTAGTCGGAATAGTGGTTTCGGGACCACAAATCTGAGTAAGAAAAATATTTTAATATTATTTTCTGTGCTTCTGATATGTGAATTAGTATGTGTGAAATTTTTGTGAGTTAATTTGTCCGTTTGTGTGCTTAAATTGAGAAAAGGGTTAAATCCCGTTAAATGCAAAAGTGACTTGCCATTTGTTAAAGGGTTATATTGGCATGGTTTTATTAAAATGGAGTCCTTATGATGCAATTTAGCCATTGAATAATGGCATGGATGGCAATGGACATTTGATAGTAGAATTTTAAAGTGATTAATAAAGGTTAAATAAGTAAATATGTTAATAAGTTAAGTTATAATAAAAATAAAACATAAAATATGGCTATATCATCTTTATCTAGCCGAATATGAAAGAAAAAGAAAGGAAGAAAACCATTTTAGGTTTCGACTACTATCAAGCAAGATTGAGGTATGTTTTATGTTTGGTTTTTGATAATTTCTACGTTTTTATAATCGTTGCTTTGTATACTTCAAAACCCATGCTTCAATTTTGTGAATTGATGAATATTTTGAAATGTGCCATTGATGAACATGTGAGTTTTGTGATGTTTGATGATGAAAAATGAAAGATAAGTGTTTGATTAACATAGTTTGTCTTTTGAGTTTTGATGAATTTGAGCAATTTGGTTGTAATTGAGAAAATGGTGCAGGATGTGTTACGATGCGGGAAGGCAAGGTAATAGCTTATGCCTCGAGACAACTAAAGCCTCATGAAAAGAATTATCAGGACACACGATCTTGAACTATTTTGCAATTGTGTTCACATTAAAGATTTGGCGACATTATACATTCGGTGAGAAATGTCACGTGTTTTCAGATCATAAAAGTTTGAAGTATCTGATGACCCAGAAAGATTTGAATCTGCGGCAGAGAAGATGGTTAGAGCTTTTGAATGACTACGAGCTTGTGATTGATTATCATCCGGGTAAGACAAATGTTGTAGCTGATGCTTTGAGTCAGAAATCCCTGTTTGCATTACGTGCAATGAATACTCTTTTAGATACATCGATGATGGTTCGGTGTTAGCTAATTTAAAAGCGAAACCGTTGTTTTTACAACAAATATGTGATGCTAAGAAAATTGATAATGAAATGCTAACGAAGCGAGCTCGGTGTGAATCAAACTCGATTACGAATTTTGAGTCGATGTTGATGATTGCTTGAGGTTTCGAGATCGAATTTGTGTTAGAAAAACCACGAGTTAATTCGGTTGATTTTGAATGAAGCACATAATGATCGTCTATCTGTTCATCGGGTATTACGCCGACAAGTTAAAAATTTGAACATCGGTGATTTTGAATGAAGCAACACTATTGGTGGTGCGGTATGAAAAGAGATATCTTAGATTTTGTGTCGAAATGTTTAGTGCGTCGACAAGTTACAAGCCCGAACATCGAGTTCCGTCGGTTTGTTACAACCGATTTCGATTCCCGAGTGGAAATGGGATAGAGTGGCGATGGATTTTGTTTTGGATTGCCATTAACTCCGAGAAAGAAAGATGCAATTTGGGTCGTAGTTGATCGTTTGACGAAATCAGCCCATTTTATTCCTGTACGATCTGACTATTCACTTGATAAGTTAGCTGAGCTTTATATTTCTGAGAATATGAGATTGCACGGGGTGCCACTGTCTATTGTGTCAGATAGAGATTCGAGATTTACTTCGCGGCTCTAGAAGAAATTGCAAGAAGCTTTAGGTACTAAATCGCATTTTAGTATAGCATTTCATCCACAGACAGATGGTCAGTCTGAACGGATTATTCAGATACTCGAGGATATGTTAAGATGTTGCATTCTTGAGTTTGATGGTACGTGGGAACAGTATCTGCCATTGATTGAATTCGCGTATAATAATAGTTTTCAGTCGAGCATCAAAATGGCACCTTATGAAGCTTTATATGGACGCAAATGTCGAACACCTCTATATTGGGTGAGCTCGGCCAAGAATAAGATCTGGGGTTGATTTGATAAAGACAACGAAGAAGGTGAAAGTGATCCGTGATGATCTGAAAGCGACATCGATCGTCGAAGTCTATATGCGGACTTGAAGGCGAAAAGATATTGAATTTGAGATTGGTGATAAAGTGTTTTTGAAAGTGTCTCCGTGGAAGAAAGTACTCGATTCGGACGTAAATGCAAGTTGAGTCAGAGGTTCATCGAGCCATATGAGATTATCGAGCGTGTTGGGCGGTTGCATCTGATTATTGTTGCCACACGAGCTAGAAAAGATTCATAATATATTTCATGTATCGATGCTTAGAAGATGAGATCGATCCGTCACATATGATTACTCCGTGCGAGATTGAAATCCAATCTAATATGACATATGAGGAAGAACCGATCCGTATCTTAGCTCGTGAAGTGAAAGAGTTGAGAAACAAGAAAATTCCATTAGTGAAAGTGTTGTTGCATCGACATAGAGTGGAAGAGGCTACGTGGGAACTGAAGATTCAATGAGACAGCAATATCCAAGAATCATTTTAACGGTAAGATTTTTGGGGACGAAAATCCTAAAGGGAGAATTATAACTTGATCCGGTTTAGACCTAGTCGAATAGTGGTTTCGGGACCAAAAATGCGAGTAAGAAAAATATTTTAATATTATTTTTCATGCTTACGATATGTGAATTAGTATGTGTGAAATTTACGTGAGTTAATTTGTCCGTTTGTGTGCTTAAATTGAGAAAAGGGCTAAATCACGTTAAATGCAAAAGTGACTTGCCATTTGTTAAAGGGTTATATTGGCATGGATTTATTAAAATGGAGTCCTTATGATGCAATTTAGCCATTGAATAATGGCATGGATGGCAATGGACATTTGATAGTGGAATTTTAAAGTGATTAATAAATGTTAAATAAGTAAATATGTTAATAAGTTAAGTTATAATAAAAATAAAACATAAAAGATGGCTATATCATCTTTATCTAGCGAAAGTGAAAGAAAAGAAAGCGAAGAAAACCATTTTAGGTTTCGGCTACTATCAGGCAAGATTGAGGTATGTTTTATGTTCGATTTTTGATAATTTCTACGTTTTTGTAATCGTTGCTTTGTATACTTCAAAACCCATGCTTCAATTTTGTGAATTGATGAATATTTTGAAATGTGCCATTGATGAACATGTGAGTTTTGTGATGTTTGATTATGAAAAATGAAAGATATGTGTTTGATTAACATAGTTTGTCTTTGGAGTTTTGATGAATTTGAGCAATTTGGTTGTAATTGAGAAAATGATTATTTGAGGGACTAAATTGTGTAATAAATGAAATGTATGGACTAGAATTAGGCATGTGAGAATTCGGCTAAGCATGGGTACAAGTCAATTTGGTATATTTTGTGATTTTTTGAAATAGGGACTAAAATGTCCAAACGTGAAAATGTGAGGGGTAATTTGTAAATTGCCTAAATATGTGTTTTGGATTGAATTGAATGAATTTTTGAATAAATGGGTTAAATTTGAATATGTATAGATCAAGAACCGAAGAAGAAAATGAACTTAGATCGTGGAAAGTCAAAAGTTATCGAATAATCGAATCCGATCGAATATCTGAATCCGAGGTAAGTCGATATACAAATAAATGTATTTGAGTTGAATTATTTGTGTATATATGAGATTTGAATTGCTATGAATATCCATTGAGATGGAATGTATGGGAAATCTGAGCTTACGTATATATCGACAAGTTGTTAAAAGTCCGAGAAGTCCGTATGAACCTAGGAATAGATAGGATAGCATATGTCATGACATAGGTGTCCGATATTTGATATCATGTAAGACCACGTGCGGGGCGTTGGCATTGATTTGAGATTTCATGTAAGACCACGTGCGGGCGTTGGCATCGATTTGGGATTTATGTGTAAGACCATATGCAGGACATTGGCATCGTATTGATTCGTGTAAGACCACATGCGGGACGGTGGCATTGATATCGATTGCATGTAAGACCACGTGCGGGGCGTTGGCGTTGTAGGACTATTCCGAGCATTACGAGTATCCTATTAGATTCCGAACAGTTCAACGGGCAAATCTGAGAAATGAATGACTATGTGAGTAGTATATTCGTTTCAGGTACATTGATATATATATACTTTGTATAAGCATGAAAGGTGAGTAAATATGTGCATTGATGCAAAGGTACATTTGAGATATATGTATGTTTGAGATATGAGCAAATGAGATATATGAGATATGATGAATTGGTAAGCAATGGTAAACCAAGTGAGCCAAAGAGACTATTATGTGCTTGAAATGAGAACGTGATAATGATTTTAATTAACTATGTTCATGAATGATTATATGTTAAGTTTATTTGTATATGGCTTACTAAGCTTTTGGAAAGCTTACTTTGTGTGTGTGTTTACTCTGTTTCTGAGATCGTCAAAGCTCTTTTGAAGGCTCGGGGTGTCAAGGATCATCATCACACTACCCAAACTCATTTTGGTACCTTTTGGAAATGTATATACTAAGTATGGCATGTATAGGCTAGATGTTTGGAACATGTTTGAGATGTGTAATTAGCCATGTGATGTGGCTAGATAAATGTTGGTAATATGCATAAGTGATTATGGTATATGATGCATGTTTTGGTATGGCTTGATGGCAATGAAATGGTCTTATGAAAGGTAAGCTTATTGATGAATTGATGCCTTAGTGAATTGGTGAAATTGTGGATGAATTATGCTTGGTTTTGCATGTGATTTAGATGTGCTATTTGGCATACAAGTTGGCATATTTAGAAATGTGATTAAATGGAATGATAGGTTGAACATTTGACATGATTTTGGTTGCTAATTGTGTATGGGATATTGATTATTTGAGCTTGTAGGGATGACCCTTGTGTGGGTGGCAATTTGGCCTTGAAAATGGCCTATAATTGCCCACACAGTTGAGCACACGGGTGTGTGGCTCGGCCGTGTCCCTCGTGGTTGAAATTCAAAACAAGTCAAGAATCGACCACGGGTGGACACACGGGCATGTGATGGCCGTGTGGTGAAGTCAGGATCGACCACAGGTGAGGCACACGGGTGTGTCCATGCCGTGTGGACAAGTCAGTATGTATGCCCTGTTTTGACACGGCTTAGACATATGGGCGTGTCTGAGGCCGTGAGAGGCACACGGCCTGCCCACACGGGCGTGTGACCTCTGTAACTTAGAAAAATCTTTAAATTTCTTAGAATTTCCGTATGTGTTCAATTAAGTCCCGGCCCTATTCTAAAGCATGCTTAAGGTCTCGTTGACCTATTTAAGGGACACTTTGATCTGATTAGTTGTTATTATGAAATGTCAGTAAAAGTCTCAGTTCGATCAGTAATGCCTCTTAACCCTATTAAATGCGAGATCACGGGTTAGAGGTGTTACAATTTTCATGATTTTTCATTAGAGGCCGCTTGACTTATGGGTTCTTTCAATTTAACCCCTCAATTATTTCTTAATTTCTTAAAATAAAGAAAATCGAGTGTGACAACTCTCAATCGTAAAAAAAAAAATTTGTGCTCGAAATTTCCTTTCACGCTCGACCATAGAAATGATTTAGAGAAGATATTCTTTATTCTTGCCTCATATGGTTCGTGTAAATAATCACCTTTCATTCTTACGGAACCTTAAACTTGGTTCCCCTCTCGTACATTTGCATTATTCTTGTGTGCTTAGATTTGCAATTTGATTTGCCACAATTTCTTTGTGGAAATTAAAGTCTTTCTAGCACTCAATGAACTTGTTCTCTAGTATTTTTACATGTTTTTATTTCATTTTTGGTTTTATTACTTTATGTTTATATTCAAGAAAAATAAGCGTTTTTCACGCAATTTTGAGTTATGGTATGACCTAATGGGCCATTACGGGTGTAAGGATGATTTAATGACTCTATTTAGTGTGTAGGACACTATTTTGAGCTTAGAAGATGAAGGGCATGCTGCGGCATCATGATACTGAGAAGTGGTGTCGCAACATCAAACTTGAAGCGAGTATCCGAGAATTTGAAGGCGGTGTCGTGACACCGGTCCTTTCCCTCAACCCAATTTGATTAACTGATCTAGATCTTGGGTATTACAACATAAATATGAGACACAAGCTTAATTTACTTATACAATTTCTGAGATAAAGACAACTTACTTAACTAGAAAATCTCAAACTAAAATACATAAGTAAATACAATGAGTAAATACAACTACAACACGAGGTAATTAAATTACAACAATATTTAATTTGGAATCTAATCTACTACAAACACCTCAAGGTATGGGATCCTCAATAACAACTCAGATTTTGAACATACCACCAAGCGTGTTCTATATGCATAATAACTTTCGTCGCCACTTATTGGCGTAATCACGGCATTTTCTCTCTTAGCATAGACCCATATCCATATATTTGTAACATAACATACGCATATAAGCTCATAAGAATTTAGCGAGAAAACATCATTTACCTGTGTCATTTTTGCACTTTTCAACTAATAATTTATTTAGATGATCTCATCGTCTTAAACCTTCAACTTAATCACTGGCGAATACTCCCTCAATTTTTATTCACGTCAGTTACCATACCTTGCTCAGAACTCTTCTCCTTGATGCCTTCGATGCACTACTTACACTTTTTAATCTAAAATTTTGTCAACCTTTATTCATTTCCTTTGAGAGGTTCATACCATGAAACACTATTACTCTTGCACACATAACTCCTAGCTTGTTTCATCATAATTCTGAATCATCATGTACTCAGATAGCAGTTACCTCCTTCAAATATAAAATGTAGATTCTTATTCAGAATACACTTTTCTAAATTTCTTCAATCCTCATCATTCACAATCAAATTATAGTCTTGTATAATACCTTACCGTAGTCTTTAAACACATTGTGCCGTACTGGTCTCATTGATCAGAACTTACGAACCCTCTTGAATCACGCCAAAAAAATTTGATATAGAATCCACCACAAAGGACATTTCTTACAGTACTCCATTAAGAGTCTTATCATTACATGCCAAGAGCATTTCCTTTTAGAGTTCGCCACGGAAATAATTTTATTAGTGTGTACCATAAAGGCATTCCTTTCAGAGATCGCCACAAATTTTTTCATTTAAGTGATTTGCCCTTTGAAGCTTTCTTTTCATGGTTTGTCGAGAAAGGCTTTCATTTTATATTACACCACAAAGGCTCTCTTTCATATTATGCCACAAAAGCTTTCTTTATCATCGTGTCTTTGCGATATGAATTTGCCTAAACTCACTTATGTGAGGTTTGCCCATCATTGCATGGGACACGCAAAAAACCTATGGATAATAACCTTCCTTTAAGTTCATTTAGAGAGTGCCATGACCATGGGATTTGTAACACCCCAAACTCGGCTTTGAATGTTATGGCCAGGATCTAGCGTGCCACATCGGTGTTGTTGAAAACCTTGTGATCGTTGGTAGACTCATTTTCAAATCAAAACTTTGAAAGTCCAAATTCCGTTTTTGTTGCTTGTTAACAAAGAAGTTTACTCAGTAATACCCTTTCAAAGATGCATGTATTATCTTGCTTCTTAAAAACGCGTCTATTTGAAATTTGTTTTAACTTGATTGTGGAAGCGTGATATTTCAAAAGCGATTATTATTGTTTTAAAAACACATGTTAAATAAACTTGCAATAATTAAAGAAAACCCAAATAAAAGTTAAAGCAAAACCAATGGCCTTAATACAGAAAATACTAACTCCAAAATTAAAGTAATGTAAACCACAGAATAATTACTAAATTAACCCCAATGCGTATGGGACGTGTGGCCACCCTGAGTCCCTCGTAGCTCTAAATCCTCTAAAGGGGATCACACCTGAGTTAAAGGGAAAGGGGTGAGTTACAAGAATTCAATGTGTAATCCTATTCTGAGTCACAATATGGGCCCAAGCCCATGTCAGTATCAGTTCAGGCCTAAGCCCCAAAATCATGGTAATGCAAACAAAAATGCAGCCCAACCCAATCCAACCATCACACCACCTGTACCAACCCTACACACCATGTGGGGACCAAGTCAACCCACCCGACCCTACACACCAATAACGTGAGTCATTTGCTAATATAAACTCAACAGAGTGCGATGCTTGATATCACGTGGTGAGCCACTAAAATCGAGTATATCGTGGTAGAGCCCTTTGAATCGATTATATCGTGGCATAGCCACCCGATCTGATACTTCCTCCAAAAGCATAACCCAACCCAATGCAACATGTAGTGACATATCAAAATGATGTATGAGATAAATTACCATCATAAACAATTAAACAAATTACACATACAACACTAGATCTACCTCTCTGGGGTATAATAGTCATTTGGGTGATAGGGGTAAAATGGTAATTTACCCCTCGAAGTATTCGGTAATTTCACCCAACGAGGGCATTTGAGTAATTTCACCCTTTAAGGGTATTTTCATTAACTTTACCCGCCGAGGGTATTTAAGTAATTTTACCCATCGAGGGTATTTGATTAATTTTACCGTCGAGGGTATTTGATAAATCATCCACTAAGGGTATTTTGGTAATTTACCCTCTAGGGGTATTTCGATAATTTGGCCACCTAACGGCCTTTCGGAGGCCGTTGTAAGCCTCGGCGAGACAGGTCCACTTTTTGGTCAAAGCGGTGTAGTTGGGCGTAAAGTCAATTTCGGCCCAAAGCGGGCCCTGCGCTCTCTGTGGCCCATTCTACGTTTTCGGCCTCGGTTTTGTGGACTTAGCGGCGCATCGGTCATTTGGCAATTTTCCATCGGTCTTGCTTATGTGGGCTGTGAGCCCATTGGGCCCCTTAGCGTTTTGGCTCGATAAGGCCCATTACGGCCTCAGTCGCGCGAGTGTTCGTGACACTCTCAGCGATCTACCGCCATCACTAGTGGCTCGATTTATCACTCTGGCGCTTGCGCTCGAGTGATCTCGATTCTGCCGGTATTTGGCTTTTTGGAATTTCGGCTTTTAGCCTATTCATAGATCACAGCAATAGCAGTTAAAGCAGAGGTGTGAGATTACACACCTTGATTTCGAGTTGTGTTTCCCACCGCTTCCAAGACACCACGAATGCGATCTCCTTCAGCGCCCCAAATAATCGGCCCTATCCCTTGGCTACGAAAATTATGCCCCTAACAATATTTGATGAGTTAAGAGAGTGTCAGTAAACACTCAACATTCGGCCCCCTCCCCATAGAGGAGAGACCGAAGCCTTCACGAATAAACATAAGCGACCTAACAATAATCGAGTTACCAGAACTACTAGCCTTAATACCCCCTTACCAAAACACCACAAGAACGGTAGTTGTTCCACAAGAAGTTCGACCCTCACCACAGAGAACAAAAGGAATTCGAGATGTAGGAGGGTGAGTAGATTCGGCCTAGACAACAAGGAGTCATGGTTATGAGTTTCGGCTCAAGCCGAACAAAGAGAAGGAAGAAGAATAAGATAAGAGGAAAGAAGGCGTTACCTATGACCGAGAAGAACCAGAATGGGAAAGGGAGGTTCGGCGATAACAGTAACTACCATGAAATATTGATGGGGTGAAGAAGAAGAAAATGGAAGAAAAGATGTACGGTTCTATGAATGGCCAAAACAAAGAATGTAGAAAAGTAGAGGAAGTAGAGTTGAATTAGGCAAGAAGTCAAGAAGACAAAAGAAGCAATTGCCTGAACCCGAAATGCTTGAGAACAAAATACCTCAAATATAAAAACTCTCCAAAAGAAACCAAAGAAATTCGGCACACTCAAAAGCCAAGAAAAGTTTCGGTTTCTACACTTACACCAAATGACTGAAAATGCTCTCCAAGACCCCTCTTCGGCCGAAATTCCCCTTAGCTAGACCCCCACTTTCGGCCAACACATCCCACACCCCTCAACTCCTTGCTTTTCTCCCCTTTTTCCTCCTACAATTCCTCTCCTTCATCCATTTGAACCGGTTGACCAATTCTCCAACTCCCATTGAAGAGTTTGATCCAAACTCTGCTTCCTCCACTCACTTGGCACAAAATAAAACCTCCATTTTGCAAACTGTGGGACTCGAACCCCTTCCCTCCTTGCTCTCCACTTGTTGCCACACCATCACACCACATGCTCATCTTGTGTTTCAAAACATACACAAATTTACTTACATCCTGCTTTCAACCAGCCTATTCGCAAAAAGGGCTAAAACCAAAATTTTCCCATGGCTCGGGCTCGAACCCATGCCTCTTTAGGACCCCAAACACACTCAAATAGCCAACCAAATAAGCACAACATAAATTTAAGCAAAACTACAAACCCCCTAACTTTTGGGCGTTACAATTCTACCCCCTTAAAGAAATTTTGGCCTCGAAAATTACTGGTCAAAAGAGATGAGGTATTGCTTGCATGTCAAACACTTGCTTACAAAATCAATCACCTCACGCTTAAGTCACGGCCACCAATCTGATTCACGTAGATCTCGGTATAAATTGTTTCCACCAGGATGCATAGCATATGGGCTACTATGCGCCTCCCACATAATCGACTGCCTTAACTTAGAGTCCTTCAGTACACAAACTCTTCCACGGAAATGTAATACCCCTTCAGTATTTAGCCCAAAATCCACAGTCTCTCCCTTCTTCACCTGTTGGAATCGAGAAACCAGCGACTTGTCCAATAACTGCTTCTCTTTAATTTGATTAATCCAAGTAGGTTTTACTTGCAGTTCCACCAACAAACTACCATCCTCAAATAGATTGAGACGAGCAAACATTGCTCTTAGATCAGACACAACCTTATGGCTCAGTGCATCTGCCACCATGTTAGCTTTTCTCGGATGATACTCGATCGAGCAATCATAATCCTTCAGCAACTCTATCCATCTCCGTTGCCTAAGATTCAACTCCTTTTGGGTAAGGAGATACTTAAGACTCTTATGGTCGGTGTAGATGATCGACTTTTACCCGTACAAATAATGTCTCCATATCTTTAGTGCAAACACTACCGTAGATAATTCCAAGTCATGAGTGGGGTAATTCGCCTCGTGCGGCCTAAGCTGACGAGATGCATACGCCACCACCTTCCCCTCCTGCATCAGCATACAACCCAAACCCGTGTGCGATGCATCACAATAGACAACGAATTCTTTTCCAGCCTCTGGCTGTATCAATACCAGGGCTTCAGTTAGAATCTTTTTCAACTTCTCAAAACTCTCTTGCTGTTTATCAGTCCAAACAAATGGTACCCCCTTATGCAATAACTTAGTTAGGGGTGCAGCAATCAATGAAAACCCCTCAACGAACCGTCTGTAGTACCAGGTAAGACCCAAAAAACTTTGGATCTCCGATACTAACTTTGGTGGCTTCCAATCCAATACAGCCTCAACTTTCCGAGGATCAACTCTAATCCCCTGTGCAGACACAACATGACCCAAAAATGTCACCTCACGCAGCCAAAACTCACACTTGCTGAACTTGGCATAAAGCTGTTTTTCCCTCAATATCTGCAGAACAATTCGGAGATGTGAATCATGCTCCTCCTCAGTTCTTGAATACACCAGAATATCATCTATAAATACCACCACGAACCGATCTAAGTAGGGTTGGAAAACCCGGTTCATCATATCCATGAAAGTAGCTGGTGTATTCGTTAACCCAAACGGCATGAGTAGGAACTCGTAGTGTCCATAACGAGTCATGAATACGGTCTTGTACCCATCGCCTCCTTAACCCTTAAGCGATGGTACCAGATCTAAGATCTATTTTTAGAAAATCGCGACTCCTAATCAAACAAGTCATCTATCCTTGGTAAGGGGTATTTGTTCGTAATCGTCAGTTTATTCAATTGACGATAATCAATACACATACGCAATGACCCATCCTTCTTCTTCACGAACAATACCGGTGCTCCCCAAGGAGACACACTCGGTCGGATGAATCCTCGATCCAGTAGCTCTTGGATCTGAGCCTTCAATTCCACCAGCTTCTTCGGTGCCATCCTTTAAGGGGTGATGGACATCGGAGCCGTTCCCGATAGAAGCTCAATGCCGAATTCAACCTCGCGATTTAGAGGCAACCTAGGAAGCTCTTCACGGAATACGTCCAGAAACTCTTTTATTGTCCTGACATCCCCAACCGACAAACCCTTAGCATCAGATGTGCTGACATAAGCTAGAAACGCCTCACAACCTTTGCGAACCAGCCTCTCGGCCCTTAACACTGAGATTACATTGGATAGATAATCCCTTCGCTCCCCTATCACAATCACTTCCTCATCCTCTGAAGACTTCAATACCATCCGCTTAGCAGCGCAATCAAGTCGCATGGTGCTTCACTAACGATCCATGCCGAGAATGAGATCAAACTGCGTAAGCGACAATTCCATCAAATCATTGAAAAGACAACCCCTTGGACCTTTAAAGGCACATATCTAAACAGCTTATTCACTACAACAGACTGTCCTAAAGGACTAAGCACCGACATTTCTCTATCAGTAAGTTCGAACTGTACATCCAATATTTCCGACACAGTACAAGCAACATACGAGTGTGTAGACCCAATATCAATTATGGCACATCATGAATGAGAAACGTACCAGTTATGACGTCAGGTGCGTTGCCATTCTCTATACGCCGAGCAGGATATACCAACCCTGGCTGTCTCGCCTCTGTATTACCAGCACCTCTGCCCGGTGCTCCACGGCCTCGTCTAAACCCATTTCCCCCTCGGGCTGGATCGTGGCCTCTCGGTGGCTGCTGACCACCTCTCCCTGGCTGAACATATCCCTGACCTGCAACTTGCATCTGCCCCGGCCTCTGCGTACAGTCTCTAACCCTGTGCTCCCTAGACCCACATCTAAAGCACGCCCCAGATCTCTTCCAACATTCACCCTGATGAGATAACCTGCACACAGCGCAAGGCTGCAGTCTGCCAGCAACAATCAGAACTCCAGTTCGGACCGGCCCATCAAATCTAGGCCTCTTATGAAATCCATCTGAAGAACTTGAAGGCCTAGAATCTCTCTTATTCCTGCCCCTTTCCTTCTCACGGTTTTGACGCTCTGAGCGTTTCAAATCCTCGGCAATCTTAGCCTTCTCCACCAGGGCAGCGAAGTCTCTTTCCCTCTGCGGGGCTATCAGTACCCGCAATTCATCCCGAAGACCATCCTCAAACTGCACGTAGTGCTCATATTCTGTTGCAACTATACCCCGAGCATACCGACTCAAGCGCAGAAACTCTGCCTCATACTCTGCTACTGATTTATTCCCCTGAACCAGATTCAAGAATTCCTTTCTCCGGGCGTCCACATAACTTGCCCCGACATACTTTCCTTGGAAGGCCGCTTTGAAGAAATCCCAAGTCACACGGTCAGCTTGCATACCTTCCCTCACTGTAAACCACCATTGGTATGCCTCATCTCATGATGAGGACCTTTGCTCCTTCGATTTTGCTCCCTTTATGCGGTCTAGGTCATCCATGATCGCTCAACCGCCTCAACCGATGATACGCTACATTCGGGGCTACACCAGAGATGCCCCTGAAGATTTCAGCCCCATTTGACCTGAGTCGCTTAGAAATTGACCCTCGGGCCACTGACCCAGTACTCGCTCCAGCCACCCTTTCCAGAACCCGTAGCATTGCTTGAGACAAGGCATCATCCCCTCCGGCTCGGTCATGAAACCCCGTTTCAGTCACTGGTGATGCCGGTGCTTCCCTTTCAGGCATATGTCCCGACGCTGAGGACCCAGCCCTAGCACCCTGGCCTCTACCACAGCCACGTGTACCCCGACCGCGACCCCTTGCGCTCATATCGATGTAGCGTATTTTCTGATTAAAAAGTTTTATGAATCAGCTTATATTTCTCATGATTATTAACAAGTGTTTTATGAAAAACAGTAAATAGAGTTGCTTTCGCAGATCGAGTTTACTACCGTTTCAGTTTCTATAGTCTTAATTTCTATAGCTAAAAGTTTCAGTGTACTACCACTATCTCTAGTAGTTTCTCAATACAGTCATTTCATCATATAATCAAGTGTAGAGTAAAGAAACTTACAGATTCGGTGCCGGAGACTCACTGTGCCACACGTTCAGTGATATCACTACTTCTCTAAACCAGAATTTAAATAAATTTGAAAAATTTCAAAACCCATTCCACAGCCGAGTTTTGTAACCTGGCTTTGATACCATTAAATGTAACACCCCAAACCCGGCCTGAACATTATGACTGGATCTAGCGTGCCACATCAGGTGTTGTTGAAAACCTTGTGATCGTTGGTAGACTCATTTTCAAATCAAAACTTTGAAAGTCAAAACAGTTGTGGAAACGTGATATTTGAAATTTGGACTTTCAAAGTTTTGATTTGAAAATGAGTCTACCAACGATCACAAGTTTTCAACAACACCGATGTGGT
Source organism: Gossypium sturtianum (assembly GCA_025698515.1). Lineage (NCBI taxonomy): Eukaryota > Viridiplantae > Streptophyta > Magnoliopsida > Malvales > Malvaceae > Gossypium > Gossypium sturtianum. Next base: position 42,622,448 of record CM046948.1, read on the forward strand.
ACGCTAGATCGATCATAATGTTGGGCGGGTTTGGGGTGTTACATTTAATGGTATCGAGCCAGGTTACAAAACTCGGTTGTGGAATGGGTTTTGAAATTTTTCAAATTTATTTAAATTACGGTTTAGGAAGTAGTGATATCGAGCGTGTGGTATGATGAGTCTCGACACCGAATCTGTAAGTTTCTTTACTCTACACTTGATTATATGATGAAATGGCGTATTGAGAAACTACTAGAGATAGTGGTAGTACACTGAAAACTTTTAGCTATAGAAATTAAGACTATAGAAGCTGAAGCGATAGTAAACTCGATCTCTGAAAGCAACTCTATTTCTTATTTTTCATAAAACACTTGTTAATAATCATGAGAAATATATGGTGATTCATAAAACTTTTAATCGAAAATACGCTACATCGATATGAGCGCAAGGGGTCGTGATCGGGGTACACGTGGGCGTAGAGAGCGTGGTGCTAGGGTGGGTCCTCGGCGTCCGGGACATATATACGAAAGGGAAGCACCGGCATCACCAGTGGCCTGAAAGCGGGGTTTCATGACCGAGCCGGAGGGATGATGCCTTGTCTCAAGCAATGCTACGGGTTACGGAAAGGGTGGGTGGGCGAGTCTTGGGTCGATGGCCGAGGGTCAATTTCTAAGCGACTCAGGTCAAATGAAATTTGAAATCTTCGGGGCATCTCAGTGTAGCCCGAATGTAGCAGAATCTTGGTTGGGGCGGTTGAGCAGATCATGGATGACCTAGGCGCACCATGTGGAGCAAAAGCGAAAGGGCGGTGTCCTGCTTGCGAGATGAGGCATACCAATGGTGGTTTCTACGGTGAGGAAGGTATGCAAGCTGAGCCGTGTGACTTGGGATTTCTTCAAGCGGCCTTCCAAGGAAAGTATGTGAGAGCAGGATTATGTGGGCGCCGGAGAAAGGAATTCTTGAATGCGGTTCGAGGGAATAAATCGATAGCGAGTATGGCGAGTTTCTGCGCTTGAGTCGGTATGCTGGGGTATAGTTGCTGAGAATATGAGCACTACGTGCGATTTGAGGATGGTCTTGGGATGAATTGCAGTGCTTGATAGCCCGCGAGAGAAAGAGACTTCGCTGCCCTGGTGGAGAAGGCTAAGATTGCCGAGGATTTGAAACGCTCAGAGCGTCAAAACCGTGAGAAGGAAAGGGGCAGGAATAAGAGAGATTCTAGGCCTTCAAGTTCTTCAGATGGATTTCATAAGAGGCCTAGATTTGATGGGCTTGGTCCGGCCCGGAGTTACGATTGTTCTTTGTGACTGCGACCTTTGCGCTGTGTGCAGGTTATCTCATCAGGGTGAATGTTGGAAGAGATCTGGGGCGTGCTTTAGATGTGGGTCTAGGGAGCACAGGGTTAGAGAGCTCATGCGCAGGGAGGCGGATGCAAGTTGCGAGTCGAGGATATGTTCGACCCGGGGAGAGGTGGTGGCGGCCAGAGAGGCCACGATCGGCCCGAGGGGAAATGGGTTTAGGCGAGGCCGTGGAGCACGCGGCGAGTCTTTAGTATCTGAGCGAGACAGCCGGGGTTGGTATATCCTGCTCGGCGTATAGAGAATGGCAACGCACCTGACGTCATAACTGGTACGTTTCTCATTCATGATGTGCCATAATTGATATTGGGTCTACACACTCGTATGTTGCTTGTACTGTGTCGGAAATATTGGATGTACAGTTCGAACTTACTGATAGAGAAATGTCGGTGCTTAGTCCTTTAGGACAGTCTGTTGTAGTGAATAAGCTGTTTAGATATGTGCCTTTAAAGGTCCAAGGGGTTGTCTTTTCAGCGGATTTGATGGAATTGTCGTTTGGCGAGTTTGATCTCATTCTGGGCATGGACTGGTTAGTGAAGCACCATGCGAATTTGGATTGCGCTGCTAAGCGGATGGTATTGAAGTCTTGGAGGATGAGGAAGTGATTGTGATAGGGGAGCGAAGGGATTATCTATCCAATGTAATCTCAGTGTTAAGGGCCGAGAGGCTGGTTCACAAAGGTTGTGAGGCGTTTCTAGCTTATGTCAGCACATCTGATGCTAAGGGTTTGTCGGTTGGGGATGTCAGGACAATAAAAGAGTTTCTGGACGTATTCCGTGAAGAGCTTCCTAGGTTGCCTCTAAATCGCGAGGTTGAATTCGGCATTGAGCTTCTATCGGGAACGGCTCCGATGTCCATCACCCCTTAAAGGATGGCACCGAAGAAGCTGGTGGAATTGAAGGCTCAGATCCAAGAGCTACTGGATCGAGGATTCATCCGACCGAGTGTGTCTCCTTGGGGAGCACCGGTATTGTTCGTGAAGAAGAAGGATGGGTCATTGCGTATGTGTATTGATTATCGTCAATTGAATAAACTGACGATTACGAACAAATACCCCTTACCAAGGATAGATGACTTGTTTGATTAGGAGTCGCGATTTTCTCTAAAATAGATCTTAGATCGGGGTACCATCAGTTAAGGGTTAAGGAGGCAGATGGGTACAAGACCGTATTCATGACTCGTTATGGACACTACGAGTTCCTACTCATGCCGTTTGGGTTAACGAATACACCAGCTACTTTCATGGATATGATGAACCGGGTTTTCCAACCCTACTTAGATCGGTTCGTGGTGGTATTTATAGATGATATTCTGGTGTATTCAAGAACTGAGGAGGAGCATGATTCACATCTCCGAATTGTTCTGCAAATATTGAGGGAAAAACAGCTTTATGCCAAGTTCAGCAAGTGTGAGTTTTGGCTGCGTGAGGTGACATTTTTGGGTCATGTTGTGTCTGCAGAGGGGATTAGAGTTGATCCTCGGAAAGTTGAGGCTGTATTGGATTGGAAGCCACCAAAGTTAGTATCGGAGATCCAAAGTTTTTTGGGTCTTGCACAGTACTCTGAGGCGGTTCGTTGAGGGTTTTCATTGATTCTTTTGCACCCTAACTAAGTTATTGCATAAGGGGTACCATTTGTTTGGGTGATAAACGACAAGAGAGTTTTGAGAAGTTGAAAAGATTCTAGCTGAAGCCACGGTATTGATCTGACGGTGGAAAAAAGTCGTTGTCTATTGTGATGCATCGCACGGGTTTGGGTTGTATCTTTGATGCGGGGAGGGAAGGTGGTGGCGTATGCATCTCGTCGGCTTAGGCCGCACGAGGCGAATTACCCCACTCATGACTTGGAATTATCTACGGTAGTGTTTGCACTAAAGATATGGAGACATTATTTGTACGGGTAAAAGTCGATCATCTACACCGACCATAAGAGTCTTAAGTATCTCCTTACCCAAAGGAGTTGAATCTTAGGCAACGGAGATGGATAGAGTTTCTTTGAAGGATTATGATTGCTCGATCGAGTATCATCAGAAAAGCTAACATGGTGGCGGATGCCTTTGAGCCATAAGGTTGTATACGATCTAAGAGCAATGTTTGCTCGTCTCAATCTATTTGAGGATGGTAGTTTATTGGTGGAACTGCAAGTAAAACCTACTTGGATTAATCAAATTAAAGAGAAGCAGTTATTGGACAAGTCGCTGGTTTCTCGATTCCAACAGGTGAAGAAGGGAGAGACTGTGGATTTTGGGCTAAATACTGAAGGGGTATTACATTTCCGTGGAAGAGTTTGTGTACTGAAGGACTCTAAGTTAAGGCAGTCGATTATGTGGGAGGCGCATAGTAGCCCATATGCTATGCATCCTGGTGGAAACAATTTATACCGAGATCTACGTGAACTGTATTGGTGGCCAGGACTTAAGCGTGAGGTGATTGATTTTGTAAGCAAGTGTTTGACATGCAAGCAATACCCTCATCTCTTTTGACCAGGTAATTTTCGAGGCCAAAATTTCTTTAAGGGGGGTAGAATTGTAACGCCCCAAAAGTTAGGGGTTTGTAGTTTTGCTTAAATTTATGTTGTGCTTATTTGGTTGGCTATTTGAGTGTGTTTGGGGGTCCTAAAGAGGCATGGGTTCGAGCCTGAGCCATGGGAAAATTTTGGTTTTTAGCCCTTTTGCGAATAGGGCGGTTGAAAGCAGGATGTAAGTAAATTTGTGTATGTTTTGAAACACAAGATGAGCATGTGGTGTGATGGTGTGGCAACAAGTGGAGAGCAAGGAGGGAAGGGGTTCGAGTCCCACAGTTTGCAAAATGGAGGTTTTATTTTGTGCCAAGTGAGTGGAGGAAGCAGAGTTTGGATCAAACTCTTCAATGGGAGTTGGAGAATTGGTCAACCGGTTCAAATGGATGAAGGAGAGGAATTGTAGGAGGAAAAAGGGGAGAAAAGCAAGGAGTTGAGGGGTGTGGGATGTGTTGGCCGAAAGTGGGGGTCTAGCTAAGGGGAATTTCGGCTGAAGAGGGGTCTTGGAGAGCATTTTCGGTCATTTGGTGTAAGTGTAGAAACCGAAACTTTTCTTGGCTTTTGAGTGTGCCGAATTTCTTTGGTTTCTTTTGGAGAGTTTTTATATTTGAGGTATTTTGTTCTCAAGCATTTCGGGTTCGTGCAATTGCTTCTTTTGTCTTCTTGACTTCTGCCGAATTCAACTCTACTTCCTCTACTTTTCTACATTCTTTGTTTTGGCCATTCATAGAACCGTTAAGCATCTTTTCTTCCATTTTCTCTTCTTCACCCCATCAATATTTCATGGTAGTTACTCGTTACTGCCGAACCTCCCTTTCCCATTCGGTTCTTCTCGGGTCATAGGTAACGTCTTCTTTCCCTCTTATCTTATTCTTCTTCCTTCTCTTTGTTTGTTAGGCGAGCAAAACTCATAACCATGACTCCTTGTTGTCTAGGCCGAATCTACTCACCCTCCTACATCTCGAATTCCTTTTGTTCTCTGTGGTGAGGGTCGAACTTCTTGTGGAACAACTACCGTTCTTGTGGTGTTTTGGTAAGGGGGTATTAAGGCTAGTAGTTCTGGTAACTCGATTATTGTTAGGTCGCTTATGTTTATTCGTGAAGGCTTCGGTCTCTCTCCTACATGGGGAGGGGCCGAATGTTGAGTGTTTCTTGACACTCTCTTAACTCATCAAATATTGTTAGGGGCATAATTTTCGTAGCCAAGGGATAGGGCCGATTATTTGGGGCGCTGAAGGAGATCGCATTCGTGGTGTCTTGGAAGCGGTGGGAAACACAACTCGAAATCAAGGTGTGTAATCTCACACCTCTGCTTTAACTGCTATTGCTGTGATCTATGAATAGGCTAAAAGCCGAAATTCCAAAAAGCTGAAATACCGGCAACTGAGATCACTCGAGCGTGCAAGCGCTCGTAGTGATAAACTGAGCCACTAGTGATGGCGGTAGATCGTTGAGAGTGTCACGAACACTCTCGCGAATCTGAGGCCGTAATGGGCCTTATCGAGCCAAAACGGGCTAAGTGGGCCCAATGGGCTCACAGGCCCACATAAGCAAGACCGATGGAAAATTGCCAAATGACTGATGCGCCTGCGAAGTCCACAAAACTGAGGCTGAAAACGTGTAGAATGGGCCACAGGAGCGTGTGGGCCCGTTTGGGCCGAAATTGGACTTTACGCCCAACTACACCGTTTTGACCAAAAAGTGGACCTGTCTCGCTCGAGGCGACAACGGGCCTCTGGAAAGGCCGTTAGGTGGCCAAATTATCGAAATACCCCTAGAGGGTAAATTACCAAAATACCCTTAGTGGATGATTTACCGAAATACCCTCGACGGGTAAAATTACTGAAATACCCTCGATGGGTAAAATTACTTAAATACCCTCGGCGGGTAAAGTTAATGAAAATACCCTTAAAGGGTGAAATTACTGAAATGCCCTCGTTGGGTGAAATTACTGGAATACCCCTGAGGGGTAAATTACCATTTTACCCCCTATCACCCAAATGACTATTATACCCCTAGAGGTAGATCTAGTGTTGTATGTGTAATTTGTTTAATTGTTTATGATGGTAATTTATCTCATACATCATTTTGATATGTCACTACATGTTGCATTGGGTTGGGTTATGCTTTTGGAGGAAGTACTGTACTGGTGGCTATGCCACGATATACTGATTCAGTGGCTCTACCACGATATACTGATTTTAGTGGCTCAGCCACGTATACTGTTACTGGCAGCTCTGTTGAGTTTATATTAGCAGCTCGACTACGTTATTGGTGTGTAGGGCTGGGTGGGTTGACTTGGTCCCCACATGGTGTGTAGGGTTGGTACAGGTGGTGTGATGGTTGGATTGGGTTGGGCTGCATTTTTGTTTGCATTACCATGATTTTGGGGCTTAGGCCTGAACTGATACTGACATGGGCTTGGGCCCATATTGTGACTGTAACAGGGGATTACACATTGAATTCTTGTAACTCACCCCTTTTCCTTTAACTGTGCAGGTGATCCCCGGCCTTAGAGGATTTAGAGCTACGAGGGACTCAGGGTGGCCACACGTCCCATACGCATTGGGGTTAATTTAGTAATTATTCTGTGGTTTACATTACTTTAATTTTGGAGTTAGTATTTTCTGTATTAAGGCCATTGGTTTTGCTTTAACTTTTATTTGGGTTTTCTTTAATTATTGCAAGTTTATTTAACACGGGTTTTAAAACAATAATAACTGTTTTTGAAATATCACGTTTCCACAACTGTTTAAAACAAATTTCTGAAACAGACGCGGTTTTTAAGAAGCAAGATAATACATGCATCTTTGAAAGGGTATTACTTCGAGTAAACTTCTTTTGTTAACAAGCAACAAAAAACGGGAATTTGGACTTTCAAAGTTTTGATTTGAAAATGAGTCTACCAACGATCACAAGGTTTTCAACAACACCTGATGTGGCACGCTAGATCCGGTCATAACATTCAGGCCGAGTTTGGGGTGTTACAAATCCCATGGTCATGGCACTCTCTAAATGAACTTAAAGGAAGGTTATTATCCATAGGTTTTTTGCGTGTCCCATGCAATGATGGGCAAACCTCACATAAGTGAGTTTAGGCAAATTCATATCGCAAAGACACGACAGATAAAGAAAGCTTTTGTGGCATAATATGAAAGAGAGCCTTTGTGGTGTAATATAAAATGAAAGCCTTTCTGACAAACCATGAAAAGAAAGCTTCAGTGGCAAATCACGAAATGAAAAAATTTGTGGCGATCTCTGAAAGGAATGCCTTTATGGTACACACTAATAAAATTATTTCCGTGGCGAACTCTAAAAGGAAATGCTCTTGGCATGTAATGATAAGACTCTTAATGGAGTACTGTAAGAAATGTCCTTTGTGGTGGATTCTATATCAAATTTTTTGGCGTATTCAGTAGGGTTCGTAAGTTCTGATCAATGAGACCAGTACGGCACAATGTGTTTAAAGACTACGGTAAGGTATTATACAAGACTATAATTTGATTGTGAATGATGAGGATTGAAGAAATTTAGAAAAGTGTATTCTGAATAAGAATCTACATTTTATATTTGAAGGAGGTAACTGCTATCTGAGTACATGATGATTCAGGAATTATGATGAAACAAGCTAGGAGTTATGTGTGCAAGAGTAATAGTGTTTCGATGGTATGAACCTCTGGTAAGGAAATGAATAAAGGTTGACAAAATTTTAGATTAAAAAGTGTAAGTAGTGCATCGAAGGCATCAAGGAGAAGAGTTCTGAGCAAGGTATGGTAACTGACGTGAATAAAAATTGAGGGAGTATTCGCCAGTGATTAAGTTGAAGGTTTAAGACGATGAGATCATCTAAATAAATTATTAGTTGAAAAGTGCAAAAATGACACAGGTAAATGATGTTTTCCTCGCTAAATTCTTATGAACTTATATGCGTATGTTATGTTACAAATATATGGATATGGGTCTATGCTAAGAGAGAAAATGCCAGGATTACGCCAATAAGTGGCGTATCGAGTTATTATGCATATAGAACACGTTGGTGGTATGTTCAAAATCTGAGTTGTTATTGAGGATCCCATACCTTGAGGTGTTTGTAGTAGATTAGGATTCCAAATTAAATATTGTTGTAATTTAATTACCTCGTGTTGTAGTTGTATTTACTCATTGTATTTACTTATGTATTTTAGTTTGAGATTTTCTAGTTAAGTAAGTTGTCTTTATCTGTAAATTGTATAAGTAAATTAAGCTTGTGTCTATATTTATGTTGTAATACCCAAGATCTAGATCAGGTTAATCAAATTGGGTTGAGGGAAAGGACCGGTGTCACGACACCGCCTTCAAATTCTGGATACTCTGGCTTCGAAGTTTGATGTTGCGACACCACTTCTCGGTATCATGATGCTGCAGTCGTCCTTCATCTTCTAAGCTCGAAAATAGTGTCCTACACACTAAATAGAGTCATTAAATCATCCTTACACCCGTAATGGCCCATTAGGTCATACCATAACTCAAAATTGCGTAAAAACGCTTATTTTTCAGAATATAAACATAAAGTAATAAAAACCAAAAATGAAATAAAAACATGTAAAAATACTAGAGAACAAGTTCGTTGAGTGCTAGAAAGACTTTAATTTCCACAGCAAATTGTGGCAAATCAAATTGCAAATCGGGCGACACAAGAATAATGCAAATGTACGAGAGGGGAACCAAGTTTAAGGTTCTGGTAAGAATGAAAGGTGATTATTTACACGAACCATATGAGGCAAGAATAAAGAATATCTTCTCTAAATCTGCCTCTATGGCTGAGCGTGAAAGGAAATTTCGAGCACAAATTTTTTTTTACGATTGGAGAGTTGTCACACTCGATTTTCTTTATTTTAAGAAATTAAGAAATAATTGAGGGGTTAAATTGAAAGAACCCATAAGCTGGCGGCCTCTAATGAAAAATCATGAAAATTGTAACACCTCTAACCCGTATCTGTCGCCGGAATAGGGTTAAGAGGCATTACCGGACGAACGGAGACTTTTACGGACATTTCATAATAACAACTAATCAGATCAAAGTGTCCCTTAAATAGGTCAACGAGACCTTAAGCATGCTTTAGAATAGGGCCGGGACTTAATTGAACACATACGGAAATTCTAAGAAATTTAAAGATTTTTCTAAGTTACAGAGGTCACACGCCCGTGTGGGCAGGCCGTGTGCCTCTCACGGCCTCAGACACGCCCATATGTCTAAGCCGTGTCAAAACAGGGCATACATACTGACTTGTCCACACGGCATGGACACACCCGTGTGCCTCACCTGTGGTCGATCCTGACTTCACCACACGGCCAGTCACATGCCCGTGTGTCCAGCCCGTGGTCGATTCTGACTTGTTTTGAATTTCAACCACGAGGGACACGGTCGAGCCACACACCCGTGTGCTCAACCGTCTGGGCAATTATAGACCATTTTCAAGGCCAAATTGCCACCCACACAAGGGTCATCCCTACAAGCTCAAATAATCAATATCCCATACACAATTAGCAACCAAAATCATGTCAAATGTTCAACCTATCATTCCATTTAATCACATTTCTAAATATGCCAACTTGTATGCCAAATAGCACATCTAAATCACATGCAAAACCAAGCATAATTCATCCACAATTTCACCAATTCACTAAGGCATCAATTCATCAATAAGCTTACCTTTCATAAGACCATTTCATTGCCATCAAGCCATACCAAAACATGCATCATATACCATAATCACTTATGCATATTACCAACATTTATCTAGCCACATCACATGGCTAATTACACATCTCAAACATGTTCCAAACATCTAGCCTATACATGCCATACTTAGTATATACATTTCCAAAAGGTACCAAAATGAGTTTGGGTAGTGTGATGATGATCCTGTGATCCAGAGCCTTGATAGCTTTGTGATCTGTAAGCAGAGTAAACACACACACAAAGTAAGCTTTCCAAAAGCTTAGTAAGCCATATACAAATAAACTTAACATATAATCATTCATGAACATAGTTAATTAAAATCATTATCACGTTCTCATTTCAAGCACATAATAGTCTCTTTGGCTCACTTGGTTTACCATTGCTTACCAATTCATCATATCTCATATATCTCATTTGCTCATATCTCAAACATACATATATCTCAAATGTACCTTTGCATCAATGCACATATTTACTCACCTTTCATGCTTATACAAAGTATAAATATATCAATGTACCTGAAACGAATATACTACTCACATAGTCATTCATTTCTCAGATTTTCCCGTTGAACTGTTCGGAATCTAATAGGATACTCAGAATGCTCGGAATAGTCCTACAACGCCAACGTCCCAGACGTGGTCTTACATGCAATCAGATATCAATGCCACTGTCCCAGACAGGGTCTTACACGAATCAATACGATGCCAATGTCCCAGACATGGTCTTACACATAAATCCCAAATCGATGCCAACGTCCCAGACGTGGTCTTACATGAAATCTCAAATCAATGCCAACGTCCCAGACGTGGTCTTACATGATATCAAATATCGGACACCTATGTCATGACATATGCTATCCTATCTATTCCTAGGTTCATACGGGACTTCTCAGACTTTAACAACTTGTCGATATATACGTAAGCTCAGATTTCCCATACATTCCATCTCAATGGATATTCATAGCAATTCGAATCTCATATATACACAAATAATTCAACTCAAATACATTTATTTGTATATCGACTTACCTCGGATTCAGATATTCGATCGGATTCGATTATTCGATAACTTTTGACTTTCCACGATCTAAGTTCATTTTCTTCGGTTCTTGATCTATACATATTCAAATTTAACCCATTTATTCAAAAATTCATTCAATTCAATCCAAAAACACATATTTAGGGCAATTTACAAATTACCCCTCACATTTTCACGTTTGGACATTTTAGTCCCTATTTCAAAAAATCACAAAATATACCAAATTGACTTGTACCCATGCTTAGCCGAATTCTCACATGCCTAATTCTAGTCCATACATTTCATTTATTACACAATTTAGTCCCTCAAATAATCATTTTCTCAATTACAACCAAATTGCTCAAATTCATCAAAACTCCAAAGACAAACTATGTTAATCAAACACATATCTTTCATTTTTCATAATCAAACATCACAAAACTCACATGTTCATCAATGGCACATTTCAAAATATTCATCAATTCACAAAATTGAAGCATGGGTTTTGAAGTATACAAAGCAACGATTACAAAAACGTAGAAATTATCAAAAATCGAACATAAAACATACCTCAATCTTGCCTGATAGTAGCCGAAACCTAAAATGGTTTTCTGCCTTTCTTTTTCTTTCACTTTCGGCTAGATAAAGATGATATAGCCATCTTTTATGTTTTATTTTTATTATAACTTAACTTATTAACATATTTACTTATTTAACATTTATTAATCACTTTAAAATTCCACTATCAAATGTCCATTGCCATCCATGCCATTATTCAATGGCTAAATTGCATCATAAGGACTCCATTTTAATAAATCCATGCCAATATAACCCTTTAACAAATGGCAAGTCACTTTTGCATTTAACGTGATTTAGCCCTTTTCTCAATTTAAGCACACAAACGGACAAATTAACTCACAGAAATTTCACACATACTAATTCACATATCAGAAGCATGAAAAATAATATTAAAATATTTTTCTTACTCAGATTTTTGGTCCCGAAACCACTATTCTGACTAGGGTCTAAACCGGACTGTTACAATTCTCCCCCCTTAGGGATTTTCGTCCCCAAAAATCTTACCGTTAAACAAATTTGGATATTGCTGTCTCATTGAATCTTCAGGCTCCCACGTAGCCTCTTCCACTCTATGTCGATGCAACAACACTTTCACTAATGGAATTTTCTTGTTTCTCAACTCTTTCACTTCACGAGCTAAGATACGGATCGGTTCTTCCTCATATGTCATATTAGATTGGATTTCAATCTCAGACGGAGTAATCATATGTGACGGATCAGATCTGTATCTTCTAAGCATCGATACATGAAATATATTATGAATCTTTTCTAGCTCAGGTGGCAACAATAATCTGTATGCAACCGGCCCAACACGTTCGATAATCTCATATGGCTCGATGAACCTCGGACTCAACTTGCATTTACGTCCGAATCGGAGTACTTTCTTCCACGGAGACACTTTCAAAAACACTTTATCACCAATCTCAAATTCAATATCTTTTCGCTTCAAGTCCGCATAGGACTTACGACGCGATCGAATCTTTGCTTTGGTATCACGGATCACTTTCACCTTCTGTTCAGTGTCTTTTATCAAATCAACCCCCTGTATCTTATTCTTGCTGAGCTCAGTCCAATATAGAGGTGTTCGACATTTGCGTCCATATAAAGCTTCATAAGGTGCCATTTTGATGCTCGACTGAAAACTATTATTATACGCGAATTCAATCAATGGCAGATACTGTTCCCACGTACCATCAAACTCAAGAATGCAACATCTTAACATATGCTCGAGTATCACGAATAATCCGTTGATGACCATGCATGCGTGGATGAAATGCTATACTAAAATGCGATTTAGTACCTAAAGCTTCTTGCAATTTCTTCTAGAGCCGCGAAGTAAATCTCGAATCTCTATCTGACACAATAGACAGTGGCACCCCGTGCAATCTCATATTCTCAGAAATATAAAGCTCAGCTAACTTATCAAGTGAATAGTCAGATCGTACAGGAATAAAATGGGCTGATTTCGTCAAACGATCAACTACGACCCAAATTGCATCTTTCTTTCTCGGAGTTAATGGCAATCCGAAAACAAAATCCATCGTCACTCTATCCCATTTCCACTCGGGAATCAGAATCGGTTGTAACAAACCAGACGGAACCTGATGTTCAGTTGTAACTTGCTGACAGACTAAACATTTCGACACAAAATCTGAGATATCTCTTTTCATACCAGACCACCAATAGTGTTGCTTCATTCAAAATCACCTGATGTTCAGCTTTAACTTGCTGACAGAATACCCGGATGAACAGATAGACGACTGTTATGTGCTTCATTCAAAATCAACTGAATTAACTCAGGGTTTTTCGGAACACAAATTCGATCTCGGAACCTCAAGCAATCATCAACATCGACTCAAAATTCAGAATCAGAGTTTGATTCACACTGAGCTCGTTTCGTTAGCATTTCATTATCAATTTTCTTAGCATCACATATTTGTTGTAAAAACAACGGTTTCGCTTTTAAATTAGCTAACACTGAACCATCATCAGACAGATCTAAAAGAGTATTCATTGCACGTAATGCAAACAGGGATTTCTGACTCAAAGCATCAGCTACAACATTTGTCTTACCCGGATGATAATCAATCACAAGCTCGTAGTCATTCAAAAGCTCTAACCATCTTCTCTGCCGCAGATTCAAATCTTTCTGGGTCATCAGATACTTCAAACTTTTATGATCTGAAAACACGTGACATTTCTCACCGAACAGATAATGTCGCCAAATCTTTAATGTGAACACAATTGCAGCTAGTTCAAGATCGTGTGTCGGATAATTCTTTTCATGAGGCTTTAGTTGTCTCGAGGCATAAGCTATTACCTTGCCTTCCTGCATCAGAACACATCCCAGACCATTTTCTCAATTACAACCAAATTGCTCAAATTCATCAAAACTCAAAAGACAAACTATGTTAATCAAACACTTATCTTTCATTTTTCATCATCAAACATCACAAAACTCACATGTTCATCAATGGCACATTTCAAAATATTCATCAATTCACAAAATTGAAGCATGGGTTTTGAAGTATACAAAGCAACGATTATAAAAACGTAGAAATTATCAAAAACCAAACATAAAACATACCTCAATCTTGCTTGATAGTAGTCGAAACCTAAAATGGTTTTCTTCCTTTCTTTTTCTTTCATATTCGGCTAGATAAAGATGATATAGCCATCTTTTATGTTTTATTTTTATTATAACTTAACTTATTAACATATTTACTTATTTAACCTTTATTAATCACTTTAAAATTCTACTATCAAATGTCCATTGCCATCCATGCCATTATTCAATGGCTAAATTGCATCATAAGGACTCCATTTTAATAAAACCATGCCAATATAACCCTTTAACAAATGGCAAGTCACTTTTGCATTTAACGGGATTTAACCCTTTTCTCAATTTAAGCACACAAACGGACAAATTAACTCACAAAAATTTCACACATACTAATTCACATATCGGAAACCTGAGAAAATAATATTAAAATATTTTTCTTACTCAGTTGTGGTCCAGAAACCACTATTAGACTAGGGTCTAAACCGGATTATTACAAAACTTAATGACCAAATTTGACATGGTTGAGAACCAATTTTGGTTTGGTTGGATTGGAATTAATTCGTTCCTTAGTGAGGGATAAAATGATTATCAATGAATGGTTTATACATTGATGAGCTCATCCATATTTCTTGGTACTTATATGAACTACTTAACTAACATGCTTGATGAGGATTTATATGTGACTAGGTTATTGATTTCATTGATTTGGATGTACTATGAATACTTGTTTTAAATAAAAATAATTGGTAAGTTAATTTCTGTTATGCAAACTTACTAAGCATTTGAAATGCTTACTCGATTTTCTTTTCTCTGTTTTATAGTGCTCGGAAGATCATAAAGGTTGGAATCGGTCGGAGCACCATCACACTATCCTTCAGCTCATTTTGGTCTAATGGCATGTATAGGCTAACTTGGTCAATGTTGGCATATAAATGGTTATTTGTAATATAGCCATTGGAATGGCTAGTGATGGTATGTTTAGTGAATATATATATATATGAGGTTCTAATATGGTTAATATATGTGTGCTTGATATGGTTAGATTAAATTATGGTAAACATATATTTCTTACAAAAGGTAAGTTTGAATACATGTGATGATATATCATGTATAATGTTAATGTTGGCTTGGTTTTAACATCTTGAATTGGTTGGTATATGTATGCAAGCATTAATGTAGGTACAAGGAAAAATTTGGGTGAGAAATAAGGCTTGGAAATGGCCTTATTTTGTCCACACGGGTAGACACACGGGCGTGTGTCTCAACCGTGTGTGACACACGGCCATGCGCATACGGGCGTGTGGTTTGGCCGTGTGTCCCCTGCATCTTAAAAATTTAGAAACAAAATGCTCAAAATTGGCCACACGGGTGTGTGTCTTAGCCGTGTGTGACACATGGCCTAGCACACGGGCGTGTGTCTTGGCCGTGTGAATCTTGCACCTAATTTTTGAAAATTTAATTTCCCACACGGTCCAGCACACGGGCGTGTGGCTGGCCGTGTGACTCAAGTCAGAGAGTTACACGGGTATGGACACGAGCTGGGACACAGCCGTGTGCCTCATATCGAATGCCCACACGGCCTGAGACACGGGCGTGTCACTTGGCCGTGTGAGCCACACGGCCTGATCATACGGGCGTGTGTCCCCTGCATATAAAGAAATTTTGAAAATTTCGTGAAAAATTCTCTGAGTTCCTGATTTAGTCCCGATTTGTTTCTAATGTATAAATTGGGTCTCGAGGGTCCAATTAAGGGACAATACGATTGAATATGATTGATTTCAGATATGAATAGTAAATGATATAAATTAATTGTATTTGTTCTGTAAACTCTGGTAATGCTCTGTAACCCTGTTCCGGTGATGGACATGGGTTAGGGGTGTTACATAGTGGATTGGTGATGAATATTTCAAATAAGGCAATAAAATAAAAAAAGTGGCCTGCCAAAAGCAATAATCATAAAAGCCGGTAAGGCATATGGATGGTCCAGCAAGAATTAGTCATGGGAAATGACACGCTAGTGGAGCCTAGGGTTTAGGCAAGTGAAAGAGGATTCATATGACGATCGTAGATAAGGATCCGCTATTATGAACTGCCAGAGGGTGCTTAGAGAAACCCTGTATGTTAGAGCTTGATCATAAGTATATCGGTTAGCCTATAAGGAGAAGAGGGGTTGTTTAGAACCCATTGACAAAGAGAGATACATAAAAGGATACACTGAGAGATAGATATGTCTGTCAAGACTATTCCTTTTTAAAAGGAAACTATTGAGGAAGAATCATGGACTTAGAAGGTCACTCGGATGATAGTCTGCTAAGTACTATAGGCCAAAATGATTCATAGAGAATAGGCATGATACACTTAAGAGCAAGGTAATGTAAACAAGGTAGGTTACAAGGATATAATTCGATCACTATTTAACCCAAGTGGGACTTAGTCTGCCACAGTGGCCTGGGTTTTCATTAGATAACCTAGAGCATGAAACGTTAGCAAGTCCTTTAGGACTACGGCAAGAGAAAGGAGTCTGCCAAGGGCTAACTAGATGTAGAATGTTCACCAAGGTGGAAATTACTAGTGGGGCCATTAGATGGGTGGACTGTAGGACTACCTTATAAGTATATGGTGGGAAGAAGAATTCACATTGGTGTAGGGATGATAGAAAGAATACAAGGAAAGGAAGGGCAGGTTCCGCATATATGAAGAGTCGTCCCAGGAACCATTGAACTAGGTGATAGGACGGTTCAAGGAAAGATCGCTTAATGATCTATTCGCTAATGGGTAAGTTAAAAATTATACCAAGAATCGCCTAGTCAGATTAAGAGAAATTTTCCAAAAAAGGAGTAGGGAGTTGGTTGTACTTAGCTTCTTTTTATTTAAACCCCTATAAAATGGGGCCTATTATCGTGAAACATAGAAACTTACTAAATTCATACGAATTTATAAGGGTTTTGACCTATGGTTGCAAGAATTGTGGGATAAGGAGCTCGATGAAGGGACCTGACTAGACCGTGTTAGATCTAGGATCATTGATGGTAAAGGGCCATGCATATAGGAAGAGGGTATTTTTAGAGATTTCACCTCGGACGAATATAATATGGTGAAATAGTTCCCTTAGAGTTGAGATTGGAGATTATAGACTTTTGTTTTAAAATTTAAGGTTTATATTGTAAAGATATTTATTTTACAATAAAATTAGATCTTAAAATTTTAAGTTCCAAATTTGGAATTTAGTCTAAATTGGTCCATTCGTGACATTTTACACTCGAATTCGTTGATCGGGTTAGGTGAGGGTGTTACAAAAGAAGCTGACATGAACTATTTTCCTATACGTGAGAGTGTTGTAGGTGGTCACTCAAGCATACATGCTACCAAGCATAGGATGGCTAGTTTAGTGTAATGAAAGGCATGAGATCTTACGTTAAACAATTGGTGAAGGAATGTGCAATGTGTCAGAGGTTCTAATATGACAATGTAGCACATCTAGGGCTTTTGCAACTTTTGTCCATTTCTACTAGAGCTTGGTTAGATATCACCATGGATTTTATTGACTACCTCCTTCCCTAGGCAATGATACAATTACTGATGTTGGTAGATAGACTAATGAAGTATGGCCACTTTGTGGCTTTGAAACATCTTTTCTCAGCCTTAGTTGTGGCCCATGCTTACATTGACAATGTGTACAAACTGTATGGGCTACCGAATTCTATTATTTCTGATAGAGACAAAATCTTTATCAACTCCTTTTGGCAAGAACTATTTAGAAATCTTGGCACTCACCTTCACCTCTCCACAGCCTATCACCCTGAAAATGATGGGCAAATCAAGGTGCTCCACAGGTGTTTGGAGACCTACCTTAGGTTTATGATAGGAGACAGCCCTAGTGATTGGTCTCATTGGCTTCCCTTGGCAGAATGGTGGTACAATTCTACCTTCCATTCTGCCATTCACACCACTCCATATGAAGCCTTGTATGGCTAAGCTCCCCCTCAACACTTGCCTTACTTGGTAGGCTCATCAACTATGGATTTGTGTAGACTATAGCCTACTACGGTTAAAATCAACTCGACACCTCCTCAAGTTCCATCATGTCCCAAGCTCAAGAACATATAAAGAACTTTCTTTGATAAGAAAAGGTCTAATCACATCTTCTAAATAGGTAATTTAGTTTATTTGAAGCTTCGACCATATCTCGCCTGCTTGTGAAGAGAGTAGCTAATCAAAAGCTTTCCCAAGATTTTTGCCCTTTTCCTCTAATTTCACGAGTGGGAAAAGTAGCTTATACACTCCGGCTTCCACTTGGCTCATGAGTCTATCCAACATTTCATGTTTCTCAACTTAAGCGTCATATTGGTAGACAACGGTTCAATCCTTTCTTCCTTCTATCGGCTGGATGGTGCTGTGCTCAAGAGCCAATTCAAATTATGGAGCGTCACATGGTGAAGCGTAGCAACCAAGTTGTCACACAAGTGTTGGCGGAATGGGCCAACGGGTTTCCTAAAGATGCTACCTAGGAGAACATTCACGGTCTACTGAGAACAAGCTCCCTGGTTTTGATCCTTGAGAATAATGATCCTTTTAACCTAGGGAGTATTGTTATGGGCTGAAATGTTAGTCATTTTTACCGTTATTAAAGCACCTCATTTTTAGCTTTTAGTTAAATAAAACAATGAGTTTAATGATTAAATGAAATGGTGAGTTTTATATTCACTAATACACTGTATTTGGGGTCAGGTTTGGATGGCTGGGAGTTGTTAAGTGGAACGGTGTGTTCCATTGTAAAATTGTTAGTTAACAAGTAGCCTAATAGAATTTCAAATTTGTTATAATGTTCTTATGCCTTTAAAACACCAATAGCAGTTGTAAAAGTATATTATAAAATTGGCTATTGAATGAAAAACATGTTTCTCTTCTTCCTCTCACATTCTTCTCTTTGTTTTCTTTCTCTTTTCTGCTTCTTAGATATCTGATCGCATCAAGATTGATGATTCTTTAAAGTGGTTGATGGATATATTAAAGGTGGGTTTTTAACCTTTATGTTTGTTTTTTGAGTTTTGGCTATTGATTTCCTAATGGTGGAATCCTTTTATTTTTGGTTTATAGTGGTGTAAGTCAAAGGTTTAAGGAGTAGTGATGTTGTTACTATAATTTAGATAATCATAAGTACTAGACTCAGTCGTTGCATGGCGAGGATTGTTTTGTATGTAAGTTTGAGTTTTGAGTTGTTCTTGAATGTCGATGATCTTTGGATTTTTAGCATGGTGGTGATTCTTTAATGTTTTATTTTTAATTTAAGTGTTGTGTTTCTTTGGGTGGATTTTTTAGTTATTATTGAATGCTAATGAGACTGGGTGATGAATTGGGTGATTCTTTTGTATGTAAGCCTGGGTTTTCTAGGTAAGAAAAAGACAAAAGAGAGAAAGAAGGAAAAAATGTGATAGGTGGATTTTTTTAGTTATTCTTTAAAAGCTCTTGTTCACAAGGGTTGTGCACTTTGATAGGTGATGGTGTCGTTACTTCCTTTTAGTGCGATAGGTGCTTAGGCAATAGTTCTATTATGGAGAATTTTGAGGTCATTGTCTCCCCTGAATTCCATCACTTAATTGTTAAGGATGTGGTTATGGACACTAGTTCTTATAAAGAGCTTATAGATGCCTTGCTAGTTGAAGTCCGAGAGCAATTATCAATGGTGCATGATTTTGGAGGTTGAGAGAGATCGCAACTTCTGGAATGCCTCTTCAGATGGTAATTTTTCTGTCTCATCTACCTATAAATTGTTGACATCTTGTAACGCCCCAAAAATTTGAGTATATATTTTTGCATGTTGGTATCACAAATACATATCTTCTTTAGTGGCTAAGTGATTTGGGTGTGTTTGGGAGTGTTTGAGAAGTCATGGGTTCAAGCTTGGGCTTGTGCAAAATTTTGGTTTTTAGGGATTAAAACCCTTGCCTTTAGTTAGTAGGCTTTTAAATTATTGTGTGTATAACAAGACATAAGGAGCTTCTTTGGTCTAGAGGGAAAGTGGCGTGTTACCTACGTAAGTGGTCTAAGGTTCGAATCTTCTTTGAAGGCAAGGGATTGTTTATTTTCTTTCTTTGTCTTAGTGGAGGTGTTGGAGTTTGGTGAAACATCCAAGTGGTTAAGGAGAATTCAAATTGAGTGGTTGAGGAGGTGTGATCAGGTGGAGAGATTTGAGGAGGATTTTAGGAGGAAATCAAGGGAAGTGAGGGGTGAGGTAGAAGTGTGCCGAAAATTGACTCTGGCACTCAAGAAATTCGGCCAGAATGGTATATTGCTCATTTGGTATGCCTCTTTTCGGTTTTGAATTGCTTTCTCTCCTTGGCCGAATGTGGTAGAAGCTTTCGGGCATTTTTTTCTGTTTCACTTTTGACAACCTCTCTTTGGCCGAATACACTTTTCTTTTCTTTTCATCTCTTCTTTCTCGTTTCTATTTTTTTTCTCTGTGTTGGCCGAATATTGCCTCCCTCATTTTCCTCTTCTTGTTTCTTCTCTCAAGTAATTCCTCTAGTGGCCGAATATACCTTCTTTCCTTTTTTTCATTTTTTCTTTTCCCTCTGTCAAAACCTCTTCTCTCCTAGACCGATTCTCTTCTTTCTCTCCCTCAAGTGTTGTGCTACCGATTTCCAGTTCTGATCACTGCCGAAACCATTCTTTCCCCCTCTGTCGATTGACTTTGCTCTTTTCTTTTCGGTAAGTGAGTATGGCACTTGAAGTGTCAGCTTTTGAGTTACTAAAGTGGGGTTTGTTTAACTATTTTTGGATAGCTTTAAATCGAGGGTGAGGGGCTGTGCTAGTGCTGAACCCTTCCACTATTCGGTTCCCTTGCTCTCTTTCGGTAAGTACTGTAAACGAATCATTATTCCCTTTCTTCTTCTTCCTTAAGTGATAACTGATAGCAATTGTATGGCAGTTACGGAAGGATTCAGAGAACTCCTAATCAATCACTAAAGACTAAGATTCATGGGAATCACTGTGGTTTGATTGAAGCTTGGTGAGTACTTGAGCGACTATTCGTGACGGATCGAAAAAAGGTGTGTAAACACTGCACAAATCGTAAACCGGCAAAAGCCAGAAAAAGTATGACAATTGATGCTACACGAGCGTGCGTTCGTTTATGTGGTAAACTGAGCGCATAAAACATGGGCATTAGACTATTGAGGCCACCATGAGCGATTTTATGGTCTTAGGCCATTTTTCACCACGTTGGGCCCGAATGGGTCGTGTGTGGGCCTAACATGGGCTTGTGGGCCCCCACACGGGTAAACCACGAGAACGCGTGTGGAGAATATTGGGCCAAGCTGTGTAAATTACATGGCCGAGATCATTTCTGGGCTATGTGGGCCACACGAGCGTGTGGGCCCACATGGGCTCGCATTATGAGCCTTGGGCCCATTTTCACTGTTTGACTGTAAAGGTTGCACGGGTCGTCCGAGATGACTGTGGACCTACTGGTGGGTCGATAAGTATACCTAGACCCTAAGCTGATATAAAATGACTGTTATGCCCCTATATTGTAAAATGACTGTTATGCCCCTATGTTATGTATGACTGTATATGAGTATGCCACGATATATATGTTGCATACATGTATGATATGTTTCATGGGGATGGGATTATTATGATCGGAGGAAGTGTACTGTACTGGCAGCTCTGCTGCAAATACTGTTTAGTGCCGCAACCGGTGCTAATTTTTGGAGTGTAGGGATGGGTGGGTGATTTTATCCCCACATGGAGTGTTGGGCTGGACGGAGTGGAGTGTAGAGGCCGGATGGGTAGGATTTCTGATTGCATGCCCAACCTGTTACTGATACTATTATGGGCTAAGGCCCAACTGAACTGAATTGTTTTTATTTGGGCTTAGGCCCAGACTATACTTGCTAAGGCTCGATTGGCTATTTACTTACATGGGGTTACGCACTGAGTTTTTGTAAACTCACCCATCTGTTTATCTGTACAGGTAATTCCCAGTCTTAGGCTGATCGGTGCTGCGAGGGATTCGGAGGTGGCCACACAACTACACCTATTTTTATATTGAGTTTATTTCGAATAAATTTAATTTGGGTTTTTGTTATGTAATAAGGCCTCTTCAAATTTTAAATTTTAATTTGGGATTTTACTTATTTTAATTCACATCTGAGTAGTAGTAGGACGCGGTTTTTCAAAAGATAATTGTTTTCCAAAACACCACGTTTTCGTAACTTACTATAAAAGCTTTCGCATCAAACATGGTTTTAAAGTATAGTAACAAACTAATATGATCAACATTCTACTAAAACAACTTGAGTTTTAAAAGAACAAGATACCCTAAATTTTTGTTCAGGTTCATAAACGAGATTCTATAATAAGCATAGATTATCCAAAAAACGATGTTTTTGAAAAACACTTCAATGTGATATCGCCAGATCCGGCCATAACGTCTAGGACGGGTTTGGGGTGTTACGTTTACTGGTATCAGAGCCATGTTTCAAAACTCGACTGTGGTTTGTGGGTTTCTTCTAAAAACTTGGAATTTTCAAAAAGAACTGTTCCAAACGATTTGGAAGTATTTTGAAATACTTTTACTGATGTGTGGTACACCGAATCTCTGGCGCCGATATTGTAAGTCCTCTAAAACCTCTGTTTGTTTAAAGTGAAATGTGGAGACTATTATAAGTAGTAGACTGTACTGAAATATTCTCGTTAGGGAAAACTAAAATTGTAGTAAGACTGCATTCTGCAAAAACAAACTCTTAAATACTGATATTACTTTTCATAAGATATCTATTAATCAACACTGGAACTATAAACTCATCTGCATAAAACTGTTAATCTAGACAAAATACAATTCGATAATGCGCACAAGAGGTACTCGCGGACGGGGTACAAGAGGCCGTGGTAGAGGCCGTAGAGGTGCTCGAGTTGGGTCCTCGTCGTCTGACCATATTCCTAATTTAGAGACTTGTGAGACACCGGCTTCACCTGTGACTAAGACTGGGTTGCATGATCGAGCGGCCGGGGACGATGTACTGTCCCAAGCCATGTTAAGAATTCTAGAGAGGGTCAGTGGGACCAATACTGGTACTGGGGGCCGAGGGTCGGTTACGGAATGACTCCGGTCCAACGGGGCTGAGATTTTTAGGGGTATTGCTGGAGTTGCCCCTAACGTGGCAGAATATTGGATTGAGGCCACAGAGAGGATCATGGATGACCTCGACTGCACCCCCGAACAGAAACTAAAAGGAGCCGTGTCATTGTTACGAAACGAAGCCTATCAGTGGTGGCTTACAGTTAAAGAGGGTACTCAGGCTGACCGATTGACATGGGAATTCTTCAAGACTGTTTTCCAATAGAAGTATGTAGGCACTAGTTATATGGATGCCCGGAGGAGGGAATTTCTAAATCTGACTCAGGGGGATAATTCAATGGCTGAATATGAAGCTGAATTTTTCCAATTAAGCCACTATGCACGCGGGATGGTGGCAACTGATTATGAGCGGTGTGTTCGTTTCGAGGACGGCCTCAGGGATAGTCTAAGAGTTTTAATAGCTCCACAGAGGGAGTGAGATTTTGCCACACTGGTAGATAAGGCGAAGATCACCGAGGAGGTGAAGCGTACGGAGCGTCTGAACAGAGAAAAGGGTAGGAATAAGAGGGATTCGGAGCCCTCAAGTTCCGTTCAGAGGCCGAATAAAAAGGCCAGAGTGGATGGGCCGGTCAGAGTTAGGGCCTCTATTGCTGCTATTGGACCGCAGCCATGTGTTGACTGTGGTAGACTCCATCAGGGCGAGTGCTGGAAAAAGATTGGGGCATGTTTGAGGTGCGGATCATTAGAGCACCGTATCAGAGATTGTCCATGGAGGCCCGAGCAGATGCAAGCTATAGGTCGGGATACTGTCCAGCCACAGAGAGGTGTTCAGCAGCCACCGAGAGGCAGTGGCCAGGCCAGAAATGGAAATGGTATGGGCCGTGGTCGTGGAGCACCGGGCAGAGGTGTTGGTCATACTAAGGCGAGGCAGCAGCTCTAGTCTATGCTGCACGTCGCCGAGAGGATGGAGATGCCCCAGATGTTATTACTGGTTCATTTTGTATCTATAATGTACCTTATACTGCACTAATTGATGTTGGGTCTACGCATTCGTATATAGCATGCTCGGTGTCTGAGACTTTGGGTATAATGGTCGAAACCACTGCGAGTGAGGTTACTGTGTTGAGTCCTTTAAGGCAGTCAGTTAAGGTAAACAAATTGTTCAGAGATGTACCTTTGGAGGTTCAAGGAACCATCTTTTTGGCAGACTTAATGGAACTACCTTTTGGTGAATTCGACTTAATACTGGGCATGGATTGGCTGGTTAAGCATCAAGTGAATTTGGATTGTGCTGCTAAGCTGGTGGTACTGAAAACTGTGGAGGGTGATGAAGTGGTGGTAATAGGCGAATGTCAAAATTATTTGTCAAATGTGATTTCTGCCTTGAGGGTTGAGAAGTTGGTTCGTAAGGGTTGTGAGGCGTATTTAGCCTTCATCAGTGGTGTTGATTCTGAGGTTCCATCTGTTAAAGATATCAGAACAGTCAAAGATTTTCTGGATGTTTTCCCGATGAATTACATGGACTACCTCCAAACTGTGAAGTTGAATTTGGGATTGAGCTCCTACCAGGTACAGCTCCGGTGTCCATCGCTCCCTATAGAATGGCACCGAAGGAGCTAGTGGAGCTTAAGGCTCAGATTTAAGAGTTACTGGATCGAGGGTTCATCTGCCCTAGTGTGTCTCCATGGGGAGCACCAGTGTTATTTGTGAAAAAGAAGGATGGATCCATGCCTATGTGCATCGACTATCGGCAACTGAATAAATTGACTATTAAGAATAAGTACCCCCTGCTGAGGATTGATAATCTATTCGACCAGTTTCGAGGAGCTTCGGTCTTCTCTAAGATCGATCCTCGATCGGGGTACCATCAACTGAGAGTTAAAAAGGCTGATGTTCACAAGACAATGTTTTGGACTCGTTATGGTCATTAAGAGTTCCTTGTGATGCCGTTTGGACTGACGAATGCACCAGCATCTTTTATGGATCTGATGAACCGAGTGTTCCAACCTTATCTGGATCGGTTCATAGTGGTTTTTATAGATCACATCCCGGTGTATTCGAGAACTGAGGATGAACATGACGCTCATCTCTGAGTTGTTCTGCAGATTCTAAGGGAGAAACAGTTGTACGCTAAGTTCAGCAAGTGTGAATTCTGGCTACGAGAGGTAACATTTACGGGCCATGTGGTATCTGCTGAAGGGATTAGAGTTGATCCTCGAAAAATTGAAGCTGTTTTGGATTGGAAGCCGCCTAAGACGAAGATTCGAGATTCAAGTTTTCTGGTCAGCGGGGTATTATAGACGTTTTGTTGAGGGGTTTTCGTTGATTGCTGCACCTCTGATGAAATTGTTGAGTAAAGGGGTACCCTTTGTCTGGACTAATAAGCAATAAGAGAGTTTTGAGAAACTTAAGAAGGTTCTGACGGAGGCCCCTGTCTTAATACAGCCAGAGTCTGGGAAAGAATTCACTGTCTACAGCGATGCATCACATGTTGGTTTGGGATGTGTGTTGATGCAAGAGGTTAAGGTAGTGGCATATGCGTCTCGCCAGCTTAAGTCTCATGAGGCAAATTATCCGACGCATGACTTAGAGTTGGCCACTGTGGTATTCGCACTGAAAATCTGGAGGCATTACCTATACGGTGAAAAGTGTATCATTTACACAGATCACAAGAGCCTCAAATACCTCCTCACTCAGAAGGAGCTAAATCTTAGGTAGCGTAGATGGATTGAGCTACTTAAGGATTATGACTGTTCGATCGAATACCATCCGAGTAAGGCCAATATGGTGGCTGACGCACTGAGCCGTAGGGCTATGATAGATCTGAGGGCGATGTTTGCTCGTCTCAGCTTGTTTGATGATGGCAGTTTGTTGGCCGAACTTCAAGTTAAACCATCGTGGATTGAATAGATTAAGGGTAAACAGTTGGAGGATAAGTCTTTGGGTCCTCGATTTCGACAGATTGTGAATGAGGAAACTTCAGATTTTGGACTGAATAGAGAAGGGGTACTGTGTTTCCATAGGAGAGTCTGTGTACCAAAGGATACTGATTTAAGGCAGTCTATACTACGAGAGGCGTATAGTAGTCCTTATGCTATGCATCTCGGCGGGAATAAAATGTACCGAGACCTTCGTGAGTTATATTGGTGGCCAAGTCTTAAGCGTGAAGTTACCGACTTTGTGGGTAAGTGTCTGACTTGCCAGTAGGTTAAAGCCGGACATCAGTTACCTTCAGGGTTGCTTCAGCCAGTTAAAATTCCACTTTGGAACTGGGAGAGGGTAACTATGGACTTCGTTAGTGGGCTAAACCTAACGCCTACTAAGAAGGATACAGTATGGGTCATCGTGGATCGGTTAACCAAGTCAGCCCATTTCATACCAGTTCGTACTAATTACTCCTTGCAGAAGCTGGCTAAACTGTATGTGGCTGAGATAGTGAGACTACATGGGGTACCGATTTCCATAATATCAGATAGAGATCCTCGTTTCACGTCTCGATTCTGGAAGAAGTTACACGAGGCTTTGGGTACAAGATTAGACTTCAGCACCGCATTTCATCCTCAGTCAGATGGTCAATCAGAGAGGGTGATTCAAATACTAGAGGACATGTTAAGGAGTTGTGTAATAGATTTTCGAGGCTGTTGGGAAGACTATTTGCCACTGGCCGAGTTTGCTTATAACAATAGCTACCAGTCTAGCATACAGATGGCACCTTACGAGGCATTATATGGCCATAGGTGTCGTACTCCTTCGTGTTGGACTGAGTTGGGCGAGCGGCGTATTCTGGGCCCTGAATTGGTTTCTGATACTGAGGACAAAGTCAAATTAATTCGGGATCGATTGAAGGCAGCATTAGATAGACAGAAGTCATATGCGGATTTGAAGCGCAAGGAGATTGAGTATTCTGTGGGGGACTTCATCTTTCTTAAGGTCTCACCATGGAAGAAGGTACTGAGGTTTGGACGAAAAGGCAAGTTGAGCCCTAGATTTATTGGGCCTTATCGCATATGAAGCGTGTGGGACCGGTTGCCTATCAACTTGAGTTACCTCTAGAGTTGGATCGGATTCATGATGTGTTCCATGTCTCTATCCTGAGGCGTTATCACTCTGATCCCACACACGTAATTTTGACTGAGGAGATTGAGGTTAGACCGGACCTGACTTTTGAGGAAGAACCGGTTCAGATTTTAGATCGTGATGTGAAAGTTTTGAGAAAGAAGTCTATCCCACTGGTTAAGGTACTTTGGCGAAATCACAGCTCAGAAGAGGCCACGTGGGAACCCGAAGAGGCGATGCGTCAACAATACCCTTATCTGTTTTGATCAAGTAAATTTCGAGGCTGAAATTTTCTTTTAGGGGGGTAGAGTTATAACGCCCCAAAAATTTGAGTATTTATTTTTGCATGTTGGTATCACAAATACCTATCTTCTTTAGTGGCTAAGTGATTTGGGTGTGTTTGGGAGTGTCTGAGAAGTCATGGGTTCAAGCCTGGGCTTGTGCAAAATTTTGGTTTTTAGGGAATAAAACCCTTGCCTTTAGTTAGTAGGCTTTTAAATTATTGTGTGTATAACAAGGCATAAGGAGCTTGCTGGTCTAGAGGGTAAGTGGCGTGTTACCTATACAAGTGGTCTAAGGTTCGAATCTTGCTGAAGGCAAGGGAGTGTTTATTTTGCTGCTGTGCCGTGGAGGTGTTGGAGTTTGACTGAACACTGAAGTGGTTGAGGAGAATTCAAATTGAGTGGTTGAGGGGAGGTGTGATCAGGTGGAGAGATTTGAGGAGGGATTTTAGGAGGAAATCAAGGGAAGTGAGGGGTGAGGTAGAAGTGTGCCGAAAGTGGACTTTAGCACTCAAGAAATTCGGCCAGAGTGGTATACTGCTCATTTGGTATGCCTCTTTTCGGTTTTGAATTGTTTTCTCTCCTTGGCCCAATGTGGTAGGAGCTTTCGGGCATTTTTTTCTGTTTCACTTTTGACAACCTCTCTTTGGCCGAATACGCTTTTCTTTTCTTTTCATCTCTTCTTTCTCATTTCTCTTTTTTTTTTCTCTCTGTGTTGGCCGAATATTGCCTCCCTCATTTTCCTCTTCTTGTTTCTTCTCTCAAGTAATTCCTCTAGTGGCCGAATATACCTTCTTTCCTTTTTCATTTTTTCTTTTCCCTCTGCCTAAACCTCTTCTCCCCTAGACCGATTCTCTTCTTTCTCTCCCTCAAGTGCTATGCTACCGATTTCCAGTTCTGATCACTGCCGAAACCATTCTTTCCCCCTCTGTTGATTGACTTTGCTCTTTTCTTTTCGGTAAGTGAGTATGGCACTTGAAGTGCCGGCTTTTGAGTTACTAAAGTGGGGTTTGTTTAACTATTTTTGGACAGCTTTAAATCGAGGGTGAGGGGCTGTGCTAGTGCCGAACCCTTCCACTATTCGGTTTCCTTACTCTCTTTCGGTAAGTACTATAAACGAATCATTATTCCCTTTCTTCTTCTGCCTTAAGTGATAACTGATAGCAATTGTATGGCAGTTAAGGAAGGATTCAAAGAACTCCTAATCAATCGCTAAAGACTATGATTCGTGGGAATCACTGTGGTTTGATTGAAGGTTGGTGAGTACTTGAGTGACTGTTCGTGACAGATCAAAATAAGGTGTGTAAACACTGCCCAAATAGTAAACCGGCAAAAGCCGGAAAAAGTATGACAATTGGCGCTACACGAGCGTGCATTCGTTCGTGTGGTAAACCGAGCACATAAAACGTGGGCATTAGATTGTTGAGGCCACCATGAGCGATTTCGTGGTCTTAGGCCTTTTTGGGCCATTTTGGGCCTGAATGGGCCGTGTGGGCCCAATAGGCTTGTGGGCCCCACACGGGTAAATCACAGGAATGTGTGGAGAATATTGGGCCAAGCTGTGTAAATTACATGGCCGAGATCATTTCTAGGCTATGTGGGCCACACGAGCGTGTGGGCCCACATGGGCCCGCATTATGCGCCTTGGGCCCATTTTCACTGTTTGACTGTAAAGGTTGCACGGGTCGCCCGAGATGACTGTGGACCTACTGGTGAGTCGGTAAGTATACCTAGACCCCAAACTGATATAAAATGACTGTTATGCCCCTATGTTGTAAAATGACTGTTATGCCCCTATGTTATGTATGACTGTATATGAGCATGCCACGATATATATGTTGCATACATGTATGATATGTTGCATGAGGATAGGATTATTATGATCGGAGGAAGTGTACTGTACTGGCAGCTCTGCTGCAAATACTGTTTAGTGCCGCAACCGGTGCTAATTTTTGTAGTATAGGGATGGGTGGCTATTTTTATCCCCACATGGAGTGTTTGGCTGGACGGAGTGGAGTGTAGAAGCTAGATGGGTAGGATTTCTGATTGCATGCCTAAACTGTTACTGATACTATTATGGGCTAAGGCCCACACTGATATTGATACTGTAATGGGCTAAGGCCCAACTGAACTGAACTATTTTTTATTTGGGCTTAGGCCCAGACTGTATTTGCCTAAGGCTCGATTGGCTATTTACTTACATGGGGTTACACACTGAGTTTTCGTAAACTCACCCCTCTGTTTATCTATACAGGTAATTCCCAGTCTTAGGCTGATCGGTGCTGCGAGGGATTCGGAGGTGGCCACACAACCGCACATGTTTTTATATTGAGTTTATTTCCAATAAATTTAATTTGGGTTTTTTTATGTAATAAGACCTCTTCAAATTTTAACTTTTAATTTTGGATTTTACTTATTTTAATTCACATCTGAGTAGTAGTAGGACGCGGTTTTTCAAAAGATAATTGTTTTCCAAAACACCACGTTTTCGTAACTTACTATAAAAGCTTCCGCATCAAACATGGTTTTAAAGTATAGTAACAAACTAATATGATCAACGTTCTACTAAAACAACTTGTTTTTTAAAAGAACAAGATACCCTAAATTTTTGTTCAGGTTCATAAACGAGATTTAATAATAAGCATGGATTATCTAAAGAAACGATGTTTTCGAAAAACACTTCAATGTGATATCGCCAGATCCGACCATAACGTCTGGGTCGGTTTTGGGGTGTTACACATCTAATGCTCCTATCAATGGTTTTTGATGAAAATTTGGAAGGTAGGTGTTCTTCCTCGTATTCGTTTCTTCTTGTGGCTGGTCACCCATGACCGTTTGCTAACTAAGGCGGCATGTGTTCGTCAATATATTACCAAGGATGCAACTTGTCCAAGATGCGAGTGTCATGAGGAAACTACATTGCATGTGCTTCGATATTTCCCCTTTTCTCAAACATAATGGTCGCATCATTTACGTGGTGGAAGGTTAGTGTGTTTCAACTCATGCAATTTGAGTGAATGGCTGCGTGCGAATTGTTCTAATAACTCCTTCCTGGTGGAAAATTCAATTGCTTGGTCTCAATACTTTGCATTTACTTGTTGGCTAATATGGTGGTGGAGAAACAATATAGTGTTTGTAGTAGATTTCATGTGGTCGGATAATGCTTCCCACCTAATAGCTACTATTATTGGTGATTTTAATAGCCTTAAGGTTAATCTACAACTGCCTAATCGCCAAGTTAATTCTCTTCTTGCTTATTCTCGACCACCCCCTGGCTTTGTCAAAATGAACATGGATGTTGCGGCTAATTTTAATCCTGGAGATCTAGCCATGGGTGGTTTATGTTGGGATAATATGGTTATTGGCTATTTGGCTTTATTGGGAAATTAGGATATGGGCATATCACTAAAGCTAAGCTTTATGCTATATATAATGGTCTTCGTCTAGCTTGGGAACATGGCATACGGAATCTTGTTATTGAGTCAAACTCACTTGTGGCTATTAATAAGATTTTGACCCCCTTGCAACAACATGATCCCCTCTCCTTAGTGATCCAAAATTGTAAATAGCAGCTTCAATGCAGTTGGAATTGTAGTCTTGTTCTTATTTATCATAAAGCTAATATGTGTGCAAATATTTTGGTGAGATGACCATTCCAAGGGCCTTTTGACATAACTAAGCTGACCCTCCAGGAACCTTACCAAGGATTATCCAAGAGGACATGATTGGTGTAGCTAGGCTTAGGGTCATTATTAATTAAGCGGTCTTGGGCCGCTCCTATGTACCAAAAAAATAAAAGAAAAAACATGAA
Organism: Gossypium sturtianum; assembly: GCA_025698515.1. Taxonomy (NCBI): domain Eukaryota; kingdom Viridiplantae; phylum Streptophyta; class Magnoliopsida; order Malvales; family Malvaceae; genus Gossypium; species Gossypium sturtianum. The sequence goes on from CM046948.1 coordinate 42,653,415, forward strand.
AGAAAAATAAAAGGAGTTGGATTTATTACATTTTTATTTAACTAAAAAAAGAATGAATGTGAAATCAAAAGAATAAATGAAAGAGAAAACAGGAAAAAAAAATAAAGAAAAAAGGTGAAAAAGAACTAGGAAAAATTTGTGAAAAGTTAATAATAAATAAAATAGTGTTATAAAATAAAGAAAGATGGGGAGAACAAAAAACAAAGAAAATATGAAAGCAATAGAGAATGTACTTTATTAATCAAAGGGATTGTTACAATGCTTCATCAGAGTCTCTATTTATTGGCATAAAAAGTATAAAAGAAGTAGAGATCTAATTCTAATAACTATTAGAATTTAAAGTACATCAAAACTTTATCTTAATCATGATGGACATCCACTTAATAAGATATTCATAACACTCCCTCTTGGATGTCCATTTGTAGATATTGTGCCTCGTTAAAACTTTATTAGAAAAAACCCTGTGGGATAAAAACCTAATGAAGGAAAAAGAGTACACAATCTTCTATTACAAGTTGCCTCATTAAAAACCTTTACCAAGAAAACCCAATGGGACAAAACCTTGGTTAAAGGAAAAGAATACAACTTATTTTAGACTCCCCCTAATGGCAACATTACATTACATTTTTGAGTTGACGCATTCCAATCTTTTGTAGTAGTCTTTTAAATGTTGAAATTGGCAATGCCTTAGTAAAAATGTAACACCCCAAACCCGGACAGGACACCACGTCCGAATCTGGTATGCTACGGGGAAAACGTTTTCGAGAGATAAGATTTTTCGTTTAAAAGCGGGGCGAAAACATAGTGAACTTGAGGAAAATTTGAGTAGGCCTTTGATTAGATTTTGGAAACTTATCCGAAGTATATAGTTAAAAACGAGTTGATCTCATTTAGCATTTCCAATAGTTCTTTAGTGCTATTTTGAAACCTTTCTGACTTAGTCGAATATCGAGTTTGGTTTGAAAATCACTTGAGTTTACTTTATAGCAAAACATAGTGAGATACCCGATGGTATGTTTTAAAACACATTATGTTATAGTTTTGAAAACATTATCTTACCAAATTTTTAGTAAAATTTCATACTGTAATTTGTTAAGCGAGTTGAGAATCTAATTAAAACATAACCATCATAAAACATAATTTAAAAGGCCTTTTACAAATCCAAATTAAATCTCAAATAAAAATAAATAAGCTAAAGTACCCAAAGTGAATAGTCGGAGTAAAACTTTTATTAAAGCATGGCATGTGCACCCCGAGTCCACCCCAGCTCCATGTCCGCGCCTACGGGTCACCTGAAATGTCAAAGGAGAGGGTGAGTCGAGTGACTCAGTGCATAAATCCCGCTCCCGATGAAACAACATGCTAACACACATCATACATAGCAACATAATTAATGCAACCCGATCCTAACCATCCGTATCTCCTTTTCCTACCCCGTGTGGTACCAAACCACTGGTGGTGCCAAACCACTGGTGACGTATAGTCACAATGTGTTACCAAAACACTGGTGTCCCAAAGACACAATGTGCTACCCAAGCACTGGTGACCGAAGTCACAAATCCAATGATGGGGCCAACCCATCGTGTGATACCCAATCACTAGCGAGACGATCCCATATCTCATGTGGGGCCAACCCACGGTGGTGTTAACCACGGGGACAAGTCGCAATGAGGTGCCCAACCTCACGGTGTCCCAAAGACACAAATGTGCTACCAAAGCACCGTGACCGAAGTCACAAATCCAATGATGGGGCCAACCCATCGTGTGATACCCAATCACTAGCGAGACGATCCCATATCTCAAAGTGGGGCCAACCCACGGTGGTGTTAACCACGAGGACAAGTCGCAATGAGGTGCCCAACCTCCGTGTCCCAAAGACACAAATGTGCTACCAAAGCAATCTGGTGACCCAAAGTCACAAAGTGTGTTACCAAAACACCGGTGCTCGTCAAAGACAAATCATCACCGCCCCTCCACTCATATCACCCATCAACAAACCAACTCATGTAATCATGCATATCATACAAATTATGCATATCATGCTAATATGTTTGACTCATGCCCCATATCACATACATACATAGTCATGATACCATATAGATCATCAGTAGTCTAGTAACAATACCGACTTACGGATACGTACACATACCCCGTTTGGGTATCCAATAATCCATCATCTTGTCATGGTTTTAATAGGCAAACAGGTTTAATAACAATATCACTAAGTATGGGTGTGTTAGTTACACACACTGGTAATTACGAGTCTAGAAATCCTGACAAAAGCGATCTAAGTCCCTTGATTAACTGGCTCCTATAATCGGCCAACACATAGGGGTTAGGCATCTATAACATTCGGCCATCATCAATTAACCAAAGGGGGTCAATATCCATCCCTTACCTTGAAGATGATTTGGTTTCCAACCAAACCTCGAACCAACAAAGTGGTTCTTTTGATAATCGGCCACCACCTAATAAGAAGAACCATTAATCCCTAATTAACTTGGCTTAACAAGATAAAAGAATCAACTAATAGAAGCTGGCCCTTACCAATACTTACCCCAAATGGTTAACCAAAGGACGAAGGCTCCACTTGATTGTATCCAAAATCCGAATGACCTATAATGAAATCGGTTCCAAAACTAAAGATTAACTCTCCACCTCAAGGCCACATTCGGCTCTTAATTAACCAACATCGGCAAAGCAAAAGAAGAAGGGAAATGGCCATTCGGTCCAACACTTACCAATCCCAAACGATCGAAGCAAGACCCCAACACTTACGATATTCGGCCAAGACTACAATAGGAGAGAGCCACAAAAGATTCGGCCAAGGGAGACTACTAGGAGAGGAGAGATTCGGCCTAAGTGTTTAACACACATCTATATTCGGTTTTAAATGGAGAAGGAAGGAAAAGAAAATAGGAAATGAGGATGAAGTTTGGCAATAATGAATAAGAAAAGAAAACAAAGGTTTCAGATGCAAGTGGTTGTGGTTTGGCACAAAGAAATGAGGGGAACAAATGAGTAATTCGGCTAGTACGGCTTAAAGAAGAAAAAGAGAATTTGAGTAAGGAAGAAACTAGTTTCGGCTTACCTACATGAAAAGAAAAGGGAGAGAGAGAGCATATGGCTACCAAAAATAATTGAGAAAAAACAAAGCACAAAATCACAAAGTTGCTGGACTTTCGGTTTGTGAAGGAAATGATGGAGAACTCACTTGGAATTTCGGTTTTAACAAATGAAGAAAATTGAGAGAAAACCTTGGTAAAATTTCGCTAACAAAACCAAAATGAACACTTTTGCTTACCAAAAGAAAACCGAAAATGTACCAAAATGCAAAGGTACATTCGGCCTTCCCTCTCCCACACCAAGCCGTCACTTCCCCACTCCCCACTCCCTCAAATTCGGCCATATCCCTCCTTGCACTCACATCCACACATTTCAAATGTGTTTACCAAGTCACACTCCACTTTTTGCTCTCCACCATCCAAGTCACCACTTGACCAAGTCCAAGGAGGAATTCAAATTGCTCTCAACCTCTTCCTCCATGCCGTCCCAAAAGAAGCCAAAATGGGAACTCTGTGGCTCGAACACTAGACCTCCACCTCATGTAGATGACGCCACACCAAGCTCCCCATGTAGCGCATGCTTTGCCACTAAGCTAGCTCCTTACTTGTGCAACAAAACAACAAATTATTTTCTTAAACCCCAGCTTCCTCAGCTCCCTTCACCTAGCACCCAAAAACCAAAATTTTCCTACCTACCCAGGCACACTCCTAACCCACAATTAAGCCCCTAAAACACCGAAATAGCAACACAGCACACTAAACACATGCAAAAACATGCAACAACAAAATAGCCCCTAACCCGGGATATTACAGTTCTACCCCCCTTAAAAATAATTTCGACCTCGAAATTACCTGATCAAAAGAGTTGCGGGTATTGCTGTCTCATCATATCCTCGGGTTCCCACGTAGCTTCTTCTACGCCATGATTCCGCCAAAGTACCTTAACCAAAGGCACAGACTTTCTACGCAGGACCTTCACATCCCGATCAAGAATCTGCACAGGTTCCTCCTCCATGGTCAAGTCTGGATTTACCTCGATCTTTTCCACTGCTACCACATGCGACGGATCTGAACGATACCTCCGAAGCATCGAAACGTGGAAAACGTCGTGAATCTGACTAAGCTCTCACCGGCAACTCAAGGCGATACGCCCATGGTCCAACTCATCTCCGAACCTTATACGGCCCAATGAACCTCGGACTTAGCTTGCCTTTCTTCGAATCTCAACACCTTTTTCCAAGGTGAGACCTTCAGAACACTCGATCCCCACAGTGAACTCTATATCTCTTCGCTTAAGATCGGCATAAGACTTCACGCGGTCCGAAGCTTCCTTCAATCGAGATGAATCAACTTAACCTTGTCTTCGGTCTCAAAGCAACCAACTCGGGTCCCAACAAGCGGCGTTCACCCAACTCCGCCCAACACGTAGGTGAGCGACATTTCCTACCATACAACGCCTCATACGGTGCCATCTTAATGCTCGCAGTAAATCGTTGTTGTAGGCAAACTCACTAATGGTAGAAACTCCTCCCAACTACCTCGAAATCCAAGATACAACCTCTCAAAGCATATCCTCTAAGACACGAATAACCTTTTCGATTGACCGTCGATTGCGGGTGAAAAGCCGTCTTTGAAATCAAGCGAGTACCCGAGCCCGATGCGGTGCTTTCCGGAACCTTGGCGTGAATCTAGGATCCCTATCCGAGATGATCGAAAGCGGCATGCCGTGCAACCTCACTATCTCGACACATACAACAGCTAGCCTCAAGTGAGTAGTCAACCCTCACCGGAATAAAGTGAGTGATTTAGTCGATCGATCCACCACTACCCAAATGAATCCTTCTTGCTTGGCGAAGCGGTAACCCACCGACGAAATCCATGGTTATCCTTTCCCACTTCCATCGAGGAATCTTCACGGTGAAGCAAACCCGACGGCAAGCGATGTTCGACCTTGACCTGGCGACAAGTCGGACACTTCCCAACAAACTCTGTCACCTCTTTCTTCAAGCCGTGCCACCAAAAGCGCTCTCTAAGATCCCTATACATCTTACTACCTCCGGGATGCATAGCATGAGGATCGCTATGTGCGTCTGAAGAATCTTTTGCCTTAGCTCAACATCTTTAGGCATACAAGCCTTACCTTGAAAACACAGAACCCCATCACGGACAAGCGTGTAACCCTCCAAACCACCATCCACACTGCAACCTTCGCGCACTCAGAACCTCATCCCATAACTGTTTCTCTCGATCGCTCAACCCAAGTAGGCTTAACTCGCAACTCTCTGCCAGAATACTCCCGTCGTCGTACAAACTCAAATGGGAAAACAATGCTCTTAAGTCCGAAACGACCTTACGGCTCAACGCGTCCGCCACCACGTTAGCCTTGCCCGGATGATACTCAATCGAACAGTCATAATCTTTCAGCAACTCAACCCATCTGCGCTGCCTCAAATTCAAATCCTTCTGAGTCAGTAGATACTTCAGACTCTTATGATCTGTGTAGACTATCGATCTCTCCCCGTATAAGTAGTGCCTCCAAATCTTTAAGGCGAAGACCACAGCCGCTAGCTCCAAATCGTGCGTCGGATAGTTGACCTCATGTGGCCTCAGCTGTCGAGAAGCGTAAGCCACAACCTTACCTTCTTGCATCAGCACACAACCCAAGCCCGTATGTGATGCATCGCAATAGACTGTGAATTCCTTACCAGCCTCAGGTTGAATTAGAACCGGAGCCTCAGTCAAAATCTTCTTTAACTTATCGAAGCTTTCCTGCTGTTTCTCAGTCCATACAAACGGAACTTCTTTCCTCAGCAACTTGGTCATCGGCGCTGCTATCAACGAGAAACCCTCAACAAACCTTCGGTAGTATCCGGCCAAACCCAGAAAACTCCGAATCTCCGCCACTGACCTAGGCGGCTTCCAATCCAAAATCGCCTCAATCTTACGAGGATCTACTCGAATCCTCAGTGACACTACATGACCCAAGAAAGTCACTTCTCTAAGCGAACTCGCACTTACCGAACTTAGCATAGAGCCGCTTTTCCTCAAAATCTGCAACACCACTCGCAAAATGCTTAACATGCTCTTCCCTCGTCCTTGAGTACACCAAGATGTCGTCTATGAAAACCACGACTTAACCGATCCGGATCTTCGTTGAAACACCCTATTCATCATATCCATAAACGCTTTGCCGGTGCGTTAGTCAACCCGAACGGCATTACGAAATTCGTGAGTGCCCATACCGAGTCCGAACATTTGTTTTATGGATATCGACCTCCTTAACTTAATCGGTGATACCCGGATCTCAAGTCGATCTTCGAAAATACCGCGGCACCCCTCGGTGATCAAACAAATCATCTATCCGTGGCAGCGGATACTTGTTTTTAATCGTCACTTGTTCAAGCTGGCGGTAGTCTATACACATCCGCATCGTGCCATCTTTCTTCTTGACAAAGAGTAGCGCGCGCCCCATGGCGAAACACTTGGCACGATGAAACCTCTATCCAATAACTCCCGGATCTCGAGCCTTAAGCTCCACCAACTCCTTTGGCGCCATCCTATACGGAGCAATAGACCTTTGGCGCGATTCGGGTAACAGATCAATCCCGAACTCCACCTCGCGATCGGCGGCAAACACGGAATCTCCTCGGGAAAAACATCAACAAACTCCTTAGCAGTGCGAACCTTCTCCACGTGGACTCTTTAGCCTCCAAGGCATACACATGAACTACATATGCTTCACGACCCTTCCCGACCATCTTCTCCGCTTTCAGAGCGGATACCACATTAGATAAGTAATCTCTCCTATTACCTATCATGGCCACCTCTTCACCCTCAACCGTCTTAAGAACCATGCGCTGGGCGCGCAATCCAACCTACTTTGGTACTTGACCAACCAATCCATCCCAAGAATCGATCGAACTCCCCAAACGGCGGCTCCATCGGATCGATGCGAACACTACCCCTTGGAGTTCTAAGGGTACCTCTCTAAGCAGTTTATCTACTACTACAGAGTGACCTAGAGGGCTAATCACGGTCACCGCCTAGAAGATATCTCGAGTCTAAATCCGGTGGTCTCTACTACTCTCGGCAACATAAGAGTGCGTTGAACCCACATCAATCAAAGCAATATAAGGAGAACCAAAATCAAAGCGCGTCACGGTTATGACGTCCGGGTGCGTCGCGCCTCCTCTCGGCGCCTCGCGAGATACACTAATCCAGCCGTCTAGCATCAGAACTACCGCACCTGCGCGGTGCTCCACGGCCCGACCGAACCATTACCACCTCTCGCCATTACCACGGCCCCTCTGCGGTGGCGGTCTATTACCCTCGAGGCGACGGTACGACTCTCGGATGAATCTGGCCAACCTACGCGGACGGTCCCTCACACGGTGCTCGAGAGAACCATACTCGGCGCCTTTTCCTCCATCCAAAGAACCACCCCAATGAGATTTTCCACTGCCCGATCACATCTGCGGCGGTCCACGCGCTAGCGGCAACAAACCTAGCGGTGGTTCGGCCCACTCGGTCTAGCTCTCTTACGCGGATTACGGCGATCCGAGAAGACCCAAAGCTCCTCTTATGCCTATTTCGTCCATGCCTTGTCTCACGACTCCTTAACACCCTCGGCTACCTTAGCCTTCTCAACTAAGACAACAAACTCGCGCTCCTGGCGAGGAGCAATCAGCGACCTCAAGTCGTCTCTCGGACCATCCTCGAAACGAACACACCTCTCATGCTCGGTGGCCACAATGCCTCGGCATACCTACTCACCAGGAACTCGGCCTCGTACTCAAGAACCGATTTACTCCCCTGAACAAGCCTCGAAAAGCCTTTCATTTGGAGTCGATATAACTAGCTCCGATGTATTTCCTTTGATATGCCGCCTGAAATAATCCCATGTTAGATCCTCTCGCCGCCACTTTGTCTCGAACCGTGAGCCACCAGCGATATGACTCATCACGGAGAAGCGTCACGATGCCCTTCGACTTCTCTTGTTTGTCAAGTCAGATCATCCATGATCCGCTCGATTTGCCTCCAGCCAATATTCAGCGATCTTTGGGAGCAACACGAAACACCTCGGAAGAATTCGGCCCCATTGGCGAAGTCGCTCAAGAACGATTTCTAACTCTGCACCACCACCTACACCGGCTACCCTTTCTAACACTCGCGAAGATCGCCAGACGACGCTGCGTCGTCCCGATCCCGATCTTGGAACTCACCACCTCGGTGGCGGCGGAGCCGGTATCTCATTTTACGAACGACGACGGATCCTACGGGCTCGTAAAGCGTCATCCTACCACGACCTGCGTCCACGACCACGTCCACCTCTAGCGCTCATGACTAATCTTCCTACGTATCGATTAAGAATTTTTATGCATCGATATTTATTCCACTTGTTTAAAAGCAAGTCTTATGAATATTTTAAGAGGATTTGTTCTCGCGAGTTCACGAATCCTATCGGTTTCAATCTCTAAAGTAGTATTCTATTGCTATTCATCAAATCATATCACATCCAATCAATTCACAAGCAATAGTACAGGGTACTTACAGGCGAACTGGTGCAGGAGACTCGGTGCCATGCCTTTCAAACCATACTTTAAGAATAAAGACTAACAAAACAACCTTTTGAAAACATTTTGGGCCTCAGGCCCACAGCCGAGCCTTTGAACTTGGCTCTGATACCACAATTGTAACACCCCAAACCCGGACAGGACACCACGTCCGAATCTGGTATGCTACGGGGAAAGCGTTTTGAGAGATAAGATCTTTCGCTTAAAAGCGGGTAAAACATAGTGAACTTGAGGAAAATTTGAGTAGGCCTTTGATTAGATTTTGGAAACTTATCCGAAGTATATAGTTAAAAACGAGTTTATCTCATTTAGCATTTCCAATAGTTCTTTAGTGCTATTTTGAAACCTTTCTGACTTAGTCGAATATCGAGTTTGGTTTGAAAATCACTTGAGTTTACTTTATAGCAAAACATAGTGAGATACCCGATGGTATGTTTTAAAACACATTGCGTTATAGTTTTGAAAACATTATCTTACCAAATTTTTAGTAAAATTTCATACCAGGTTATTTGTTAAGCAGGTTGAGAATCTAATTAAAACATAACCATCATAAAACATAATTTAAAAGGCCTTTTACAAATCCAAATTAAATCTCAAATAAAAATAAATAAGCTAAAGTACCCAAAGTGAATAGTCGGAGCAAAACTTTTATTAAAGCATGGCATGTGCACCCCGAGTCCACCCCAGCTCCATGTCCGCGCCTACGGGTCACCTGAAATGTCAAAGGAGAGGGTGAGTCGAGTGACTCAGTGCATAAATCCCGCTCCCGATGAAACAACATGCTAACACACATCATACATAGCAACATAATTAATGCAACCCGATCCTAACCATCCGTATCTCCTTTTCCTACCCCGTGTGGTACCAAACCTTTGGTGGTGCCAAACCACCGGTGACGTATAGTCACAATGTGTTACCAAAACACCGGTGTCCCAAAGACACAATGTGCTACCCAAGCACCGTGACCGAAGTCACAAATCCAATGATGGGGCCAACCCATCGTGTGATACCCAATCACTAGCAGACGATCCCATATCTCATGTGGGGCCAACCCACTGGTGGTGTTAACCACGGGGACAAGTCGCAATGAGGTGCCCAACCTCTGGTGTCCCAAAGACACAAATGTGCTAATAAAGCACCTTGGTGACCGAAGTCACAAATCCAATGATGGGGCCAACCCATCGTGTGATACCCAATCACTAGCAGACGATCCCATATCTCAAAGTGGGGCCAACCCACGGTGGTGTTAACCACGAGGACAAGTCGCAATGAGGTGCCCAACCTCCGTGTCCCAAAGACACAAATGTGCTACCAAAGCACTTTGGTGACCCAAAGTCACAAAGTGTGTTACTAAAACACTGGTGCTCGTCAAAGACAAATCATCACCGCCCCTCCACTCATATCACCCATCAACAAACCAACTCATGTAATCATGCATATCATACAAATTATGCATATCATGCTAATATGTTTGACTCATGCCCCATATCACATACATACATAGTCATGATACCATATAGATCATCGAGTAATCTAGTAACAATCATCGACTTACCGGATACGCACACATACCCCGTTTGGGTATCCAATAATCCATCATACTCTTGTCATGGTTTTAATAGGCAAACAGGTTTAATAACAATATCACTAAGTATGGGTGTGTTAGTTACACACACAGTAATTACGAGTCTAGAAATCCGACAAAAGCGATCTAAGTCCCTTGATTAAGCGGCTCCTATAATCGGCCAACACATAGGGTTAGGCATCTATAACATTCGGCCATCATCAATTAACCAAAGGGGTCAATATCCATCCCTTACCTTGAAGATGATTTGGTTTCCAACCAAACCTCGAACCAACAGTGGTTCTTTTGATAATCGGCCACCACCTAATAAGAAGAACCATTAATCCCTAATTAACTTGGCTTAACAAGATAAAAGAATCAACTAATAGAACTGGCCCTTACCAATACTTACCCCAAATGGTTAACCAAAGGACGAAGGCTCCACTTGATTGTATCCAAAATCCGAATGACCTATAATGAAATCGGTTCCAAAACTAAAGATTAACTCTCCACCTCAAGGCCACATTCGGCTCTTAATTAACCAACATCGGCAAAGCAAAAGAAGAAAGGAAATGGCCATTCGGTCCAACACTTACCAATCCCAAACGATCGAAGCAAGACCCCAACACTTACGATATTCGGCCAAGACTACAATAGGAGAGAGCCACAAAGATTCGGCCAAGGAGACTACTAGGAGAGGAGAGATTCGGCCTAAGTGTTTAACACACATCTATATTCGGTTTTAAATGGAGAAGGAAAGAAAAGAAAATAGGAAATGAGGATGAAGTTTTGGCAATAATGAATAAGAAAAGAAAACAAAGGTTTGAGATGCAAGTGGTTGTGGTTTGGCACAAAGAAATGAGGGGAACAAATGAGTAATTCGGCTAGTACGGCTTAAAGAAGAAAAAAAGAGAATTTGAGTAAGGAAGAAACTAGTTTGGCTTACACCTACATGAAAAGAAAAGGGGGAGAGAGAGCATATGGCTACCAAAAATAATTGAGAAAAAAACAAAGCACAAAATCAGCAAAGTTGCTGGACTTTCGGTTTGTGAAGGAAATGATGGAGAACTCACTTGGAATTTTGGTTTTAACAAATGAAGAAAATTGAGAGAAAACCTTGGTAAAATTTCGGCTAACAAAACCAAAATGAACACTTTTGCTTACCAAAAGAAAACCGAAAATGTACCAAAATGCAAAGGTACATTCGGCCTTCCCCTCTCCCACACCAAGCCGTCACTTCCCACTCCCCACTCCCTCAAATTGGCCATATCCTCCTTGCACTCACATCCACACATTTCAAATGTGTTTACCAAGTCACACTCCACTTTTTGCTCTCCACCATCCAAGTCACCACTTGACCAAGTCCAAGGAGGAATTCAAATTGCTCTCAACCTCTTCCTCCATGCCGTCCCAAAAAGAAGCCAAAATGGGAACTCTGCAGCTCGAACACTAGACCTCCACCTCATGTAGATGACGCCACACCAAGCTCCCCATGTAGCGCATGCTTTGCCACTAAGCTAGCTCCTTACTTGTGCAACAAAACAAAAAAAATTATTTTCTTAAACCCCAGCTTCCTCAGCTCCCTTCACCTAGCACCCAAAAACCAAAATTTTCCTACCTACCCAGGCACACTCCTAACCCACAATTAAGCCCCTAAAACACCGAAATAGCAACACAGCACACTAAACACATGCAAAAACATGCAACAACAAAATAGCCCCTAACCCAGGATATTACAAAAAAGATCTACTAAATTATCACTAGAACGAATTATTTGAACATTTATATCACCTCTTTTCTCAAGATAATGGGTGAAGAATAATTTTGGTGAAATATGTTTCGTTCTATCACCTTTGATGTAACCACCTTTCAATTGAGCTATACATGTTGCATTATCTTTATATAAGATAGTTGACATCTTTTCCTGTAAAGGCAAATTACATATCTTCTGGATATGTTGGGTCAATAACCTTAGCTAAACACACTCTCGACTTGCCTCATGCATTGAAATTATTTTTGCATGATTGAAGAAGCAGCAAGTAATGTTTGCTTTGTTGAATGCCATGATATGGCAATACCCCCACATGTAAATAAATATCATGTTTGAGATCGACCTTTATTTGGATCTAATAAGCATACAACATTAGCATAGCCAACTAATAGGGATTTTGAATCATTTGAATAAAATAACCCCATATCAACGGTCCCTCTAAAGTATCTAAATACATGTTTAATTCCATTCCAATGTCTACATGTTGGAGAAGAAATAAATTTTGCTAACAAGTTTACGACAAAAGCTATATCAGGTCTTGTTTTGTTTGTAAGATACATCAATGCCCCTATGGCACTTAGATATGGTACTTCGGGGACAAGAAACTCTTCATCATTCTTGCAAGGATGAAATTGATCTTTATTCACATCTAACGATCGTACAACTATCGGAGTACTTAATGGGTGTGCTTTATCCATGTAAAATTTATTTAATATCTTTTCCATATAAGTTGATTAATGAACATGAATTTCATCTTTTAAATGCTCGATTTGTAATCCAAGATACAACTTTGTTTTTCCAAGATCTTTCATCTCAAATTCTTTCTTTAAACAATTTATTATATTTTGAAGCTCTTCAGGAGTTCCAATAATATTTAGATCATCAACATAAACAACAATTATCACAAAATCTGATCCAAACCTTTTTATAAGGACACATGGACAAATTGGATCATTTTTTAACCTTCTTTTAACAAGTATTCACTAAGACGATTATACCACATACGTCTAGATTGTTTTAATCCATATAAACTTTTTTTAATCTGATCGAGCAATTTTTCAAAAAAGTCTATATCTTTTTGGGATTTTAAATCCTTCAAGAGATTTCATATAAATTTCACTATCAAGTGTACCATATAAATAGGATGTAACAACATCCATTAGATGTATGTCAAGTTTTTCACGTACTGTTAGACTAATAAGATACCTAAACGTGATTGCATCCACCACAAGAGAATATGTCTCTTCATAATCAATGCCAGGCCTTTGCGAAAATCCTTGTGCTACAAGGCGAGCTTTATATCTTACGACTTCATCAATTTCATTTCATTTTCACACAAATACACATTTATATCCTACCGACTTTACACCTTTAGGTGTTTGGACTACAGGTCTAAAAACTTCACGTTTAAAAAGTGAATTCAATTCTGCTTGAATTGCATCTTTCCATTTTGGCAAATCTTTTCTATTTTTACATTCATTAGTAGATTTAGGCTCAGGATCCTCATTTTTTTTTTGTTATTTCAATAGCAACATCATAAGCAAAATTGTTGTCAACAACTACATTTTTTTTCGGTTCCATCTTTTTCTCATATTGATATAACTTATCGAGATCTCTTTATTTTCATCATTTTCATTTTTACTTTTAGGTACCTAAATCTCTTCTTGAGTTTTATAATTAGTTATGTCATGGGTCTCTTCAGGAACCCCTGCCTCCATAATATGACCATCTTGAATGTTTGCTCCTTTACTTTTACGAGGATTTTTATCTTTGGAACCGACCGATCTTCCATGCTTCATGCATAGATTACTTTCTTTTGCATTAACAGTTTTCCCTATTAGGACATCAATTTGTATTGGAGCATTTTCAGCTGGCATGTGAGATTTAATGAATCTGGAAGTTGATTTATAAAATGAATTATCTGTTGAACTTCTGGTTCACATTGCTTTGTACAAGGATCTTAGACATTGATAATTCATTCATGTACTTCATTAATCCAGCTTTTTGTTCTCTCCCACTAATGTTGAGAAAACTGACAACTCATGTCATAACTAAATATCGAATTAATAGCTCAAAAATATTATAAGGAGACTCAAAAAAAATATACATTCCCAATCTCTTATTACGACCCATCTTTGTGCGTTGTGGTGGAGTAGTTGGAACAAATACCACACATCCAAAAATTGTAAGATGGGAATATTTGGCTCTTGACCAAAATCAATTGTAACGAGAAGTATTTATAATTTATTGGTTTGATGCGTACAACATGTAAATCAATACAATCTCATGCTGAAATAGAAAGTTTTGTTCTCATAAGTAATGATTTAGCTATTAGTTGGAGGCATTTGATAAATAATTCAGCTAAATCATTTTGTGTGTGAACATGAGCTACAGGATGTTCAACTTTTATCCCAATTGACATGCAATAATCATTGAAAACTTGGGATGTAAACTCACCAACATTAGCAAGATGAATTGTTTTAATTGCATAATCTGAAATTAATTATTTAAACAAGCAATCTCACAAACGACGGGTTGCGAGTTGATAACGCATTTGATTATTTTGTAGATGCATCTACCAAAATCATATAATATCAAAACCATCGACATGGTGGATGAATGGGCCCATATTCATTTCAGAAATGCAAGACATTAAATCTCAACTTTAGCTAGTGAGTTTCTAAGAATCAATTTTCATTGAGAACAAGCAACAAATGAGAATTCTTTAAATTAAAGAATCTTCTAGTTCTTTAATGAATGTCCATATGAATTCTCAATTAATTTTTGCATCATATATGATCTAGGATGGTCTAACTGGTCACGCCAAGTAGTAAATGCATTTGTATTAGTAAACTTCTAGTTTACTTTAACATGTGTTTCAATTGTACTAAATTGTAACAAATTGATAATTTTATTATCATTCATTGTAATTTGTATCCACATATAAGTACTATTGTGACATTTAGTACTGGAAATGTCTAAATCAATGTGAATTTTATAATGCCACTAAGTCAATAAATATAATTTCCAAATAATTATATGCAGTATTCACTTTAGGGAGTATGCCAAAATCTTCAAATGCCCAAAAATCTATTAATAGTAAACTTTGAGAGTGAATCTTATTTTCCAGGGGTACAACAGGTACATAACCAATGGCTTTTCATACATAAGTTCTCTCTTGCAATTTCTCATTAGTAATATTTTACCACGTAATTTTAATTGAGAACTTATTCTAAATACTGTAAAGTTATACTCACAGTTTTTAGAAAAAAACTTGCAACTTTAGGTGCATCCAACCATAATAAGCTTTAGATAAAATCTATTGCTCATAAGTAAATCTTTCACAGTCAAATATTTTACTTTCAACCCTTTAATAGGGATGATGACAAAAGAATATCACAAAAATTATAAAATAAATATAAATTAATAACCCAATCCCCCTTTTTTATTCATATGAAATATAATATTTTCATCATTCACAATCTCAATATGAGATCCATTACAAATATATTTTAAAAGTAATGCATTAGCCATCACAAATTTTTGTGTTTTTTAGATATTAGTATATTAGCTCTTGATAAACCGTAATATATTCATATTTTAATCCCACATTTAGCATACTTTTTGATGATTTAATCCCTTGAATTGTGGAATTTGATGCTCCTAATCCTTTAATTTCATGTTTTATACTTAGGAGAGAATCGGAGGATGAAAAGAACGAGAAACGGGCCGAAAATGGAGAAAATGGGCCAAAGTAAGAAATTCACACTGCCTGGAGTTCACCACACGGCCATGCCACCTTAGCAAGCCCGAACACGGCCTAGGCTCGATTCACACGGGCATTCCACACGGGCGTGCCCCTGCCTTGACCTGTTTTAATTCCATTCGGATTAGGATACTTGTGGGTCAAGTAAGGCATCCCGAAAGCCTATATAAACACCCTAAAGGCAAACCTTGAGGGGGGCGTCCAGCTAGGCCAAGGAGCCAAGCCAGAGAGGTCAGAATTATGGGATTTACTCGAAGAAAGTTAGTTGATTCATCTCAAGAAGCCAAAATCATACTCAAGATGGAGGATCTCTCCTTCAATTCCTTCAGGGGGTTTTACTGTAACATCCTAAAAATATGAGTACCGATATGTTGCATGTTTTGGTGTTTAGCTTGTGAATGATTAAATTTGTGTGCTTAATATAGTCTTGAGAAGGCATGGGATTATTTGGAATTAGAATAAATTTTAGTAATGAGTACTTTATTGAAGTGGAACAAGTGACCATGATGCTTAAGGTAATTAAATGGCAAAAACTAGCATAAGATGAACTAGTAGCAAGGTGGAATAGGCGCCATGAGTGTAGCTTGAGGGGAGAGGTTCGAATCCCATGGATAGCATTTTGGTGACATTTATTTTTGCTCTTTCTTAGCAAGTGTCGGCCAAGCTCTATTCTTGGTAAGGATGGACTAATTCTTTTATGGTAAGGTGGCTAAAGGTTATGGCAAACATGAATTTAGGGATAGAATTTGCTTGATTTTGGGGATAGGATTTCAAAACTTTTGGATGGTGGAGGAACATAAGGCACCTCTTAAGGGAGAGTGTTTTGGAAAGGTATGATGGCCAATTTTGACCATGTATGTGGACGGCATAGGGGGCTAAGGGGGATGGCTGGTTTTGGTGCTAGCTTGGTAGGATTAGGTGCTAAATGAGCACATCTTTCATTTGGTTATTTTGGGTGCTTTTCTTAAAAAAAATTCTCCATTTTTCCCTCTCCCTAGCCGAATGTGCCATAAGCTTTAGGGAAGCAATTGTTTCTTTTGGCCATTTCTTTCTTTTACCATTTCGGTCTTAGGATTGATTATTCTCCAAATTTTTTTCTTCCCTTTATGACCGAAACCATATAACCATCTAGGACCATTTCTTTTCTTCTCTTTTTCCTCTTCATTGCCGAATGCATATTGGTTTCAAAGTTTCTTCTTGGTTCATCTTCCATCCTTGAGAACCGAAATACAAACCTCTCATCTCCATTTTTTCTTTTCTTTTTACTTCTCACAAAAGACTCACAAACATTTCTCTCTTCCAAAAATTTTCCACTATGGTCTAATGTTGATGACAATCTCCTTAGCCGAATCCTTCTCTCCACATCTATTCACTTCTTAATCATTCTTTTTATTCATACCTTGATCAATCATGGTGTAGTGGAGTGTCGATCATTTCTTCATCGATAGTCGATCTTAGTCATCATAAGAACGTGTGGAAAAGGATTTCATCATTCAAGGTAAGGGATTCATTTTATTTGAAGGGGTTCTATGTTATTTTTATTTGGCTTATGATGGTATTGATTAATCGATTCTATCATAAGGACCCTATTAATCGACTCTCTTTTTGTGAGCGTAAAGACTTCGTGGCAATCAAGATAGGGACAAAAAGGGTTGTTAATAGCGTTTGGAAGAGGGTGGTTCCGCTATTCCCCTAAATTCAAAGCGAAGGATTGTTTTCAAAGAATACGAGATTTTCCACCGGGTTGTGGACCCTCATCCGGCGAAAATCAATTATTTGAAGTCATTCGTACTCCTGAGCCTTTGACTGTTCGTGGTTCTTCATCGGGTTATGAACTATCGATCGAGGAGAAATCACAAATAGCTGTTGTTCGAGATTCCGAGGGTAAAGATCTAGATCGTTCATCATTAGAATAGCTTTATATTAAATATTAGTGTTCTAATTAAGTGTGATAAATATTTAGGTATCGACGAGCGGGAAAGTATAGTACTCACCGTAATCAGGTGTGTAACTTCACACTTATCTCATGGGTTATACTATGCTGTAAGTATTCGATTAAAAATCGTATAGTCGGTAAAATTGGAAAATACGGTTTATTAGCACTTTTGGTGTGAAAGCATGAAAACGGTATTAAAGTTGTGAAAATTACGAATTTGCCCTTAATAAGCTATATTGTTAAAAAGTGATATTTTGGGCCATATGAATTATTTTTGATAAATTGGCCAAGTGAGAAAATTGTGAAAAGGGCCTCATGTGTATATATGGGCCAAAAGCGCTAGATCGATATATGGGCCAAAAGCGCTAGATCGATATAAGGGCCAAAATTGCTAGATCGTTAAATGGGTTAAATTGTTATTTTGACTAATGGGCCAAGTTGATAACTTGTAATCTGGGTTTTTGTTGAAACTTACCTTATGAATATATTGTGATGCATTTTATATATACATGATTGCATGGGTTGGGATAATTGTGAAGAGAAGAAAGGCTGTTGCCAAAATCTAGTTCGGTGACTTGTGTCACAATCTAGTTTGATGACTCTGTCACAATCTAGTTCGGTGGCTCTGCCACAAATATTTTAAATGGCTTAATGCCTGTGATTGGTGTGTTGGCGGGGTGGGTTGACATGATCCCCACAGGTGTGATGGTTGGTACGGGTGGTGTGTAGCGGATGGAAAATTAGGCTTGGTTGGGAATTGCATATCACATGCATTTTTTTTATTTGATTTATATATTGTATTTTTGTAAATGGGCTCAAGCCCAATTTAATGCTTAAATGGATTTGGCCCAGTGGGCACGGTAAGTGGGTTACACATTGAGTTCTAAGTAACTCACCCTATTTTTCTTACCCTTCTCATGTAATAATAATTGATGGAGGCTTGGGCCGGGGATGACTTCGTGTGGAGGCCATACTACGAATGATGGGTTTTTATAAACTTGAACTTCTTTTTAATATTTTTATTTTTATTTAAGTACTATTTTGATTGCGATGTAATAAGGCCTCTGGTATTATTTTATGGATTTTTATTCGTGGATGGAATTTTAATATGTTTTAGTTACTTAAATGGAAATTTGTTTAAATTTTATAAATGATTTCTTAAACTTGCGTATAAAGAAAAAAAAAAAAAAAAGGATTTTCTTAAATATCACTTAATCCAAAATATTTTGTGAAAACTCTTTTATAAGTTTAAGATTTCCACCAATTATTTCTCTGAAAATCAAATTGTAAATTCTTATGTTTTAAAATTATGGTTTTCAAATAAATCTCGGTTTATGATAAATTCCATTTTTTCAAAATTGTTTTGAAGAATTGTTTTCATTAAAAGCAATAATGACTAGATGTAAGTTCGAATTGTGTGGCATGCCAAGTCTGGTCTTAACGCATAGGCCGAGTTTGGGGTGTTACATTTTATGGTATCAGAGCCAGTTTCAAAACTCTATTTGTGGTTTGGGTTCAACAAAAAAAATTTGTTTAAAACTGTTTTAATTTCTAGACTTTATGTTTTAAAGGTAGTATGGCACCACGAGCATCCGGCACCAAGCCAAGTAAGTATTTGTATATTAAATGTTTATTATTGCGATATGAACATAGGAACACTCTAGAACTTCTAGTTTTAGGTGTGAAAGCAGTAGAGATTGAGACTATAGGGCGTGATTGCGAAAACAACTTTACCTCTTATATCTCATAAAATATCGTTAATAAACATCGAAATAGTATTACGATTCATAAAACTTGTAATCGATTAAATCGAATTAGTCATTATGAGCACTAGAGGGCGTGGTCGTAGACGTGGTAGGCGTGGTAGTGGTAGAGGACGAGTGCTAGAGATGCAAGCTGAAGCGCCGGGTCATATGCCGGAAATGGATGCACTCGCTTCACCGGGAGTGAGGCGGATCACATGACCATTCAAGAGAGGAAAATGCTTTGACTCAAGCAATGTTGCGAGTCCTTGAAAGGGTTCTTTGGGACTAGAACCGGTCCGATGAGTTCGTGGATCAATTTGAACGACTTAAATCAAGTGGTGCCGAGGTTTTTAGAGGTGTCTCGGTGTAGCTCCGAATGTTGCGGAATATTGGCTCGAGGTGTGAGAGCGATTATGGATGATTTGGAGTGCACCGCCGGCGAGCGAAACTAAGAGGAGTTGTGTCCTTGTTAAGGGACGAGGCGTATCAATGGTGGCTTCTCTGTTCGAGAAGGCACCGAAGGTTGCATTGGTTACTTGGGATTTCTTCAAAGCTACTTTTCAAGGGAAGTACGTCGGGACAAGTTATGTAGATGCTCGGAGGAAGGAATTCTGAATTTGGTTCAAGGAAATAAGGCAGTGGCGACTTACGAGGCGTAATTTCTTCGTTTGAGCGATATGCTCGCACAATAGTGCCGAACAGATCATGAGCGTTGTGTGCGCTTTGAAGATGGGTGAATGATGAGTTGCAGTCATCGATAGCCCCACAACAAGTACAGATTTTTTTCCTCGCTTGTGGAGAAAGCCAAGATAGCCGAAGAGGCTAAGAATTCAGAACGTCAGAACCGGGAAAGAGTCAGAGGCAAGAGGGATTTTAAGTATTCGGGTTCTGCTAAAAGGTTCCAGAAAAGGCCTCGAAATGATGAGCCAGCTCAAGCTAGAGCGCCTGTGGTTACCAATCAAAGTCAGGACTATGCTGACTGTGGGAAGCGACACCCCGGGGAATGTTGGAGGAAAACTGGTGCTTGCTATAAATATGGTTCCAAGTATCATCAGTATAAGAATTGCCCTCGATGGTCTGATACGAATCAAGAAGCTCGTAACCCTGATGCTCAGCCAGCTAGAGGTACTCAGCAGCCACCGAGAGGTCATGGATCGGGTCACGGTGGTAATGGTAACGGACGTGGTCAAGGTACACCGGGTCGAGGTAATGGCTTCAGAGGTAACACGGAGGCAAGACAGCCGGGGTTGGTCTATACGGTTAGGCATCGGGAAGATGGCGATGCACCTGATGTGATAACTGGTACGTTCTTCATCTTTGATGTACCTGTTACTACTTTGATAGATATCGGGTCTACCCACTCGTATGTTGCTAGTGCCATATCTGGAAACCTAAATATTAGATCTGAGATTATCGATAGAGAGATGACCGTAATTAGTCCTTTAGGACAGTCGGTAATCGTGAATAAATTTTTTAGAGACGTGCCCTTGGAAATTCAAAGAGAAATATTTTTTGACGAATTTGATGGAATTGCCTTTCGGCGAGTTTGATCTTATTTTGGGCATGGATTGGTTGGTGAAGCACCGGGTGAAATTGGATTGTTAGAAAAGTGGATGTCAATAAGGATGTGGATGATGAGGAGGTAGTAATGATAGCGCGGCGAAGGAACTTTTTGGCAAATGTGGTATCTCGCTTTGAAGGCGAGAGAAGTTGGTGCGGAAAGGGTATGGAGCATTCCTAGCCTTCATTAGTGCTTTGGATGCCAAGGAACTATCGGTGGAAGGTGTGAAGCGGTGAAAGAATTTTCAAATGTCTTTCCCAAGAAGAACTTAGGGTCTACCTCGGATCGAGAAGTAGAATTTGGCATTGAGCTTTTGCCCGAGCGGCTCAGGTGTCTATTGCTCCTTATAGAATGGCGTAGAAGGAGTTAGCGGAGCTTAAAGCTCAAATTCAAGAATTGTTAGATCGGGGATTTATTCGATCGAGTGTGTCCCCGTGGGGAGCACCGGTTTTGTTCATCAAGAAGAAGGATGGGTCGATGCGTTTGTGCATTGATTATAGGTAGTTGAATAAATTAACGATCAAGAATAGGTATCCATTACCGAGAATTGACGACTTGTTTGATCAATTGAGAGGAGCTTCAGTTTTCTCCAAGATTGATTTAAGATCGGGTTATCATTAACTTAAGGTGAACGAGGCAGATATTCATAAGACGGCATTTCGAACTCGTTATGGACATTATGAGTTTTTGGTTATGCCGTTTGGTTTGACCAATGCACCAGCTGCATTTATGGACATGATGAATCGAGTCTTTCAACCTTATCTAGACCGATTCGTAGTGGTGTTCATAGATGATATCTTGGTATATTCGAGGAATGAAGAAGAGCATGACTCACATTTGCACATTGTGTTGCAAATTTTGCGAGATAAGCAACTTTATGCCAAATTCAGTAAATGCAAATTTTGGTTGAAGGAAGTGACTTTCTTGGGTCATGTGGTGTCAGCCGAAGGAATAAGAGTTGATCCTCGGAAGGTTGAGGCAGTGTTGGATTGGAAACCGCTGAAGTTAGTGGCTGAGATTCGGAGTTTCTTGGGTTTGGCTGGTTACTATAGACGCTTTGTTGAGGGGTTTTCGTTGATTGCTGAACCTCTAACCAAGTACATTTGCGAAAGGGGGTACCATATGTGTGGACCGATAAGCAGCAAGAAAGTTTCGAGCGAAGAAGATTTTGAGCGCCCGATCTTGATCGATTCACTGAGATTTGGAAAAGAGTTTATCGTTCTTGTGATCGTCACACATGGGTTTAGGATGTGTCTTGATGCAAGGTGGAAAAGTGGTGGCTTATGCTTCTCGTCGATTGAGGCCGCACGAAGTCAACTACCCTACTCATGACTTGGAGTTGGGCTGCGGTGGTGTTTGCTTTAAAGATTTGGAGGCACTATCTCTACGGTGAGAAGTCGATCATTTATCGGAGCATAAGAGTCTTAAGTACCTCCTTACCCAAAAGGAGTTGAACTTGAGACAACGGAGATGGGTGGAGTTGTTAAAGGATTATGACTTCTCAATCGAGTACCATCTGGAAAGGCTAACGTGGTGGCAGACGCATTGAGTCGTAAGGTAGTATCGGAGTTAAGAGCAATGTTTGCTCATCTCAGTTTGTATGAGGATGGCAGTCTGCTAGCGGAACTTCAGGTGAAGCCATTGTGGTTGGAATAGATCAAGGAAAAGCAGTTATTAGATGAAAAGTTGGGTCCTTTAATGCAACAAGTTGAAAGTGGTATAATAGGGGATTTTGGATTAAACAAGGATGGCGTGCTGTGTTTTCATAGAAGAGTTTGTATGCCCATGGATTCGGATTTGAGACAAATGATTCTACGAGAGGTGCATAGTAGCCCTTATGCTATGCACCCCAGAGGAAATAAGATGTATCGAGATCTCTGTGAGCAGTATTGGTGGCCAAGGTTAAAGCGGGAGGTTACTGATTTTGTAGGAAAGTGTTTGACGTGTCAACAAGTGAAGGCGGAACATCAATTACCATCGGGTTTATTGCAACTGGTAAAGGTTCCTCTATGGAAATGGGAGCGGATAACGATGGATTTTGTTAGTGGGTTACCCTTAACACCTACTAAGAAAGATTTTGTTTGGGTGGTAGTTGATCGATTGACGAAGACTGCTCATTTTCTACCTGTTCGTATGGATTACTCGCTGCAGAAGTTGGCTAAGCTGTATGTATCTGAGATTGTGAGGTTGCATGGGATACCAGTGTCTATCATATCGGACAGGGATCCTAGGTTTATATCGCGGTGTTGGAAACCTTTGCATTAGGCTTTGGGAACAAAGTTAAACTTGATCGGCTTTTCATCCTCGATCGGATGGTCGATCGAAAGAGTAATTTGATTTTGGAAGACATGTTAAGAGGTTGCGTGATTGACTTCAGAGGTAGTTGGGAGGATTTTCTACCGTTGGCAGAGTTCGCATATAATAACAGTTACCAATCCAGTATCCAAATGGCGCCTTATGAAGCGTTATACGATCGTAAGTGTCGTACCCCTACTTGTTGGACTGAATTGGGAACAGCAGTTGTTGGGTCTGAGTTGATAAGCCGAGACGGAAGAGAAGGTAAAGGTGATTCGAAAGCGCGGTTAAAGGAAGCTTGAGATAGACAAAAGTCGTTTCATGGATCTCGAAGCATAAGGATATTGAGTTTGCGGTGGGAGATCGAGTCTTTACGAAAGTCTCACCTTGGAAGAAAATTTTCAGATTTGGAAGGAAGGGCAAGTTGAGCCCTAGGTTCATTGGACCGCACTGGTGTGTTGAAGCGTGTAGGACCGGTGGCCTATCAGCTTGACTTACCTCCGGAGTTGAGTCAGATTCATAGTGTTTTCCATGTTTCTATGCTGAGGCGTTATAGATCGGATCCATCTCACATAGTATCGGTAGAAGAAGTGGAGTTAAGGCCAGACTTGTCTTTCGAGGAGGAACCAGTGAAAATCTTAGACCGTGATGTTAAGGTGCTAAGAAAGAACACTGTGCCGTTGGTTAAGGTTCTATGGCGTAATCACGGAACAGAGGAAGCTACGTGGGAGCCTGAGGACGCAATTCGGCAACAATATCCTCATCTATTTTAATCAGGTAAATTTCGAGGACGAAATTTTTTTTAAGGAGGGTAGAATTGTAACATCCTAAAAATATGAGTATCAATATGTTGCATGTTTTGGTGTTTAGCTTGTGAATGATTAAATTTGTGTGCTTAATATAGTCTTGAGAAGGCATGGGATTATTTGGAATTAGAATAAATTTTAGTAATGAGTACTTTATTGAAGTGGAACAAGTGACCCTGATGCTTAAGGTAATTAAATGGCAAAAACTAGCATAAGATGAACTAGTAGCAAGGTGGAATAGGCGCCATGAGTGTAGCTTGAGGGGAGAGGTTCGAATCCCATGGATAGCATTTTGGTGACATTTATTTTTGCTCTTTCTTAGCAAGTGTCGGCCAAGCTCTATTCTTGGTAAGGATGGACTAATTCTTTTATGGTAAGGTGGCTAAAGGTTATGGTAAACATGAATTTAGGGATAGAATTTGCTTGATTTTGGGGATATGATTTCAAAACTTTTGGAAGGTGGAGGAACATAAGGCACCTCTTAAGGGAGAGTATTTTGGAAAGGTATGATGGCCAAGTTTGACCATGTATGTGGACGGCATAGGGGCTAAGGGGATGGTAGGTTTTGGTGCTAGCTTGGTAGGATTAGGTGCTAAATGAGCACATCTTTCATTTGGTTATTTTGGGTGCTTTTCTTAAAAAAAATTTCTCCATTTTTCCCTCTCCCTAGCCGAATGTGCCATAAGCTTTAGGGAAGCAATTGTTTCTTTTGCCCATTTCTTTCTTTTACCATTTCGGTCTTAGGATTGATTATTCTCCAAATCTTTTTCTTCCCTTTGTGACCAGAAACCATATAACCATTTAGGACCATTTCTTTTCTTCTCTTTTCCTCTTCATTGCCGAATGCATATTGGTTTCAAAGTTTCTTCTTGGTTCATCTTCCATCCTTGAGAACCGAAATACAAACCTCTCATCTCCATTTTTTTCTTTTCTTTTACTTCTCACAAAAGACTCACAAACATTTCTCTCTTCCAAAAATTTTCCACTATGGCCGAATGTTGATGACAATCTCCTTAGCCGAATCCTTCTCTCCACATCTATTCACTTCTCAATCATTCTTTTTATTCATACCTTGATCAATCGTGGTGTAGTGGAGTGTCGATCATTTCTTCATCGACGATCGATCTTAGTCATCATAAGAACGTGTGGAAAAGGATTTCATCATTCAAGGTAAGGGATTCATTTTATTTGAAGGGGTTCTATGTTATTTTTATTTGGCTTATGATGGTATTGATTAATCGATTCTATCATAAGGACCCTATTAATCGACTCTCTTTTTGTGAACGTAAGAACTTCGTGGCAATCAAGATAGGGACAAAAAGGGTTGTTAATAGCATTTGGAAGAGGGGTGGTTCCGCTATTCCCCCTAAATTCAAACGAATGACTGTTTCAGTAATCCAAGATTTTCCACCGGGTTGTGGACCCTCATCCGGCGAAAATCAATTATTTGAAGTCATTCGTACTCTGAGCCTTTATTTATTCGTGGTTCTTCATCGGGTTATGAACTATCGATCGAGGAGAAATCACAAATAGCTATTGTTCGAGATTCCGAGGGTAAAGATCTAGATCGTTCATCATTAGAATAGCTTTATATTAAATATTAGTGTTCTAATTAAGCGTGATAAATATTTAGTTATCGACGAGCGGGAAAGTATAGTACTCACCGTAATCAGGTGTGTAACTTCACACTTATCTCATGGGTTATACTATGCCGTAAGTATTCGATTAAAAATCGTAAAGTCGATAAAATTGGAAAATACGGTTTATTAGCACTTTTGGTGTGAAAGCATGAAAACAGTATTAAAGTTGTAAAAATTACGAATTTGCCCTTAATAAGCTATATTGTTAAAAAGTGATATTTTGGGCCATATGAATTATTTTTGATAAATTGGCCAAGTGAGAAAATTGTAAAAGGGCCTCATGTGTATATATGGGCCAAAAGCGCTAGATCGATATATGGGCCAAAAGCGCTAGATCGATATAAGGGCCAAAATTGCTAGATCGTTAAATGGGTTAAATTGTTATTTTGACTAATGGGCCAAGTTGATAACTTGTAATGGTTTTTTGTTGAAACTTACCTTATGAATATATTGTGATGCATTCTATATATACATGATTGCATGGGTTGGGATAATTGTGAAGAGAAGAAAGGCTGTTGCCAAAATCTAGTTCGGTGACAATGTCACAATCTAGTTCGGTGACTCTGTCACAATCTAGTTCGGTGGCTCTGCCACAAATATTTTAAATGGCTTAATGCCCGTGATTGGTGTGTTGGCGGGGTGGGTTGACTTGATCCCCACAGGTGTGATGGTTGGTTAGTGCGGGTGGTGTGTAGCGGATGGAAAATTAGGCTTGGTTGGGAATTGCATATCACATGCATTTTTTTATTTGATTTATATATTGTATTTTTGTAAATGGGCTCAAGCCCAATTTAATGCTTAAATGGATTTGGCCCATGGACACGGTAAGTGGGTTACACATTGAGTTCTAAGTAACTCACCTGTTTTTCTTACCCTTCTTAGGTAATAATAATTGATGGAGGCTTGGGCGGGGATGACTTCGTGTGGAGGCCATACTACGAATGATGGGTTTTATAAACTTGAATTTCTTTTTAATATTTTTATTTTTATTTAAGTACTATTTTGATTGCGATGTAATAAGGCCTCTGGTATTATTTTATGGATTTTTATTCGTGGGTGGAATTTTAATATGTTTTAGTTACTTAAATGGGGCTGTTTAAATTTTATAAATGATTTCTTAAACTTGCGTATAAAGAAAAATAAAAAAAGGGATTTTCTTAAATATCACTTAATCCAAAATATTTTGTGAAAACTCTTTTATAAGTTTAAGATTTCCACCAATTATTTCTCTGAAAATCAAATTGTAAATTCTTATATTTTAAAATTATGGTTTTCAAATAAATCTCGGTTTATGATAAATTCTATTTTTTCAAAATCGTTTTGAAGAATTGTTTTCATTAAAAGCAGTGATGACTAGATGTAAGTTCGAATTGTGTGGCATGCCAAGTCTGGTCTTAACGCATAGGCTGGTTTTGGGGTGTTACATTTACGGTTTTCTTATGTTTTGTTTTATAGTTTCTTCTGAGATGTATTCTTTTATGACTATGAACTAAACCCCTCAGATACCTGAGGGGGATGAAACCTAAGACGGATCTTGTTATTGTTTTCTGAACTATATGATAAATACTTGATTTGTTCTTAACTATGTGTTATTAATTCTTGTTTTGGTATTTAAGGATATTGATTCAAGTATTGATGTGCTTAGGCAGTGGAGGAATATTCCCTATTTAAGAGTAGATCTAGCATAGTTAAGCGGAGTTGATCGCAACCCTAGAGATAGGATGACGAAAATCTGCCGGATTAGGGTCAAACCTAATATGGGACTCCATAGATCGAGTTAATGCAATCCTAGGGGTTTTAATTAGAAAGAGATTTCAATTAATCAACCTAGGGTTATACGCTAGTAGCCTCGAGAGAGGTATTAATATAAATTAGGGAATCGTACGGATCAAGTCAAGTGAATAAATCGTCTGGTTTAGAGTTAAATAACAAGTGAGGTCTAGGTGGATTCTCCCTTGGGTATCGTCTTAATCAATTGGCTTTTCCCACAAGTATTTTCCCCAATTCATTCTCTGTATCTTAGCGTCTTTAGCTTAGTAGTTAGTTAATTTTAGAATAAACAACAAATCCCTTAACTTTTAGGCTAAATAATAAAAAGAAAGTCAGTATTAGTACTTTTGGTTCCTTTGGGTTCGACAATCCGGTCTTGCCACTAAGCTATACTACTGTTCGATAGGTGCACTTGCCTCAATCGTGGTGATAGTTAGTTTCTAGGCTAGATCATTCATTATATAAATATTAAGACTATCGACATCTACGATCAGCTTTTCTGGAGCTTTCAACTAATTTTGTACTATCAAATATTGGAATAATATTTATTTGTTTCAGTACCAAATAAAATAAATACTTTCTATCTATAATGATAAAATTCATTACTACATTTTCATATCTTTCCTCAAAGAATATTAACAGAAACAAAATATTTGGGCATACGCCACATATGTGGCCAATAATCTTTTATATCACATTGATAACGTAAGTTATCTTTACCCTTTGAAAAGTTATCTTGAGAACTCTCATTGTTCTCGTATTTATTACTATGTTCCCACTTTTAGTGGTCCATGAGTATTTTTTTTATTTTATTTATGTTTACATTCACTTCGAGGAATGCAACAAATCTGGTAGGACAGACTTCTAAACGCCTTTATTGATTTTTATTTCATAATTACCATCGTAAACATGCGTGAATTTTAAATCAGAATCTATCCATTCATGTTGTCATTATTATTCACCAATTATAATAATGATATAATAAATAAAACATTAGTAAAATATACCTGAAGATCTTTAACATCATCGTCGTCGCCTTGACTATTAGCACGAGCATAAATCTATTCTTTACCCATGCTTGGACAATTATAAATCAAAGATCGAGAATAAGAACCACAATCCATTCTGAGATTGAATCTTTCAACATCATGAAGATGAAGTTGTTAGGGAGAAAGTTTAATGTGAAAAGGAATTTGATTTGTGGGATGACTTCAAAAGATTTTGAAAAAAAAAATAGAGAATCATCGTGCTGATAACGTGTTATAAAATAAAGAGAGATTGGGAGAATAAAAAACAAAGAAAATATGAAAGCAATAGAGAATGTACTTTATTAATCAAAGGGATGATTACAATGCTTCATCAGAGTCTCTATTTATAGGCATAAGAAGTATAAAAGAAGTAGAGATCTAATTCTAATAACTATTAGAATTTAAAGTACATCAAAATTTTATCTTGATCATGATGGACTCCACTTAATAAAATTTGTAAAAAGTTAATAATAAATAAAATAGATAATAGAAAAGAAATTTTTGGGCTTATTGCTAAGAGACTTGTGAACTCATAGTCAATGAGTTAATCATGTGCCATGTGACACTATTTAATTGGTTAGTATACCACTTTATCAATTTTTTAAAGTTCAGATATTAATAGAAATAAAGTTTATGTACCACATTGAATATTTTGAAATTGTAAGTATCATATTAGAACAAACCTTAAGTAGAGGGTCATTCATGCCATTAACCCTTAATAAAACGAAATAAAAACATATTAATTAACTAAATAAAATTAACTAAACACATAAATATACGTATGAAGTTTTTGTTTAAAAAATAAAAATTATAATCTCTTAACATATTTGGATTTTTATTGGTTTTATATCAAATATAAAAATAAAAAATATCATTTTAACAATATAAATAACTTTATAAAAAGAATGAACATGAATTTAATTAAATATTCTAATTATAATATAAATAGTTGAAACATAATATCTTTATGGGTAAATTTTCAAAATAGTCACTTTTGTTTATCTCATATTACATTTTAATCACTTATGTTTGAAATATTACATTTTAGCCACTTACGTTATCGTGTTGTAACATTTTAGTCACTGAGTCGTTAATTATCATTAACAGTGTAATGGTAAGATAACATGGCACGTTAAATCATCATTTCAAACAAAAAGTTTAGGTTAGATTATAAAATTGGTCTCCATATTTTTTTTCATTTTGAACAATTTAATTTTTTTTCTTTTATGTTCTTTTAACTTTTCTTTTTTTTTTCTTTTTTTTTCATTCTCTTCTGCTTCTCCCTCTATTTTCCTCCTTTCTCTATTTCTTTTAACGTAGCCTTTTTTATGTTTTCCATTTGTTAAAGTTTTTTTTATGTTTATGAAAAAAGAAAAGGTGAAAGATGAAACCAAAATAAAACTTGCTTCGCATATTCTCACCCTACAATTACAAACCCTCATCGTCCATCACCACTTTAATGAACCAATTTGGATCTCTCAATGACCTAGTCCACAAGCTCACCTCACTCAAAGAGCTCGCCAGCCGTGACTTATGGCAATCCACCCTCAACAAAGTTTTCCAAGCCCGTTCCCTCAACCTCCTAACCAACCCCCATGACCACCTTATCTATCTTATCTACAACATTCTCGCCCTCTTGAAACTACGTTGTTTTATGAATTCTTAAAACGAGCTCTACACTCTTAATGACTAAAACGGCCACTATACGAAACTTACCCTCAACTTTACCCAAACCACTTTGGTTCCATGCTCCCTTTCTCTTTTCGGTTCATCCATGCTCGGCTTCCAATCAAGCTTGCTTGGGAATATCCAAGAAGGTTTAGATCAATTTTATCATTTTCCTAATTTTATTCATCATAAAAATAAAAGAAAAAGAAAGGAATAATCTACATAATTCTATAAAAATTTGGAAACGAAAAAAAATAATTAATTTTGAATATAAAGAATTCAATTTATGTTTAGATTTGATTAAGGATATGATTTTTTATATTGATTAGTTAGATCCAATTTTAGTTTCAAAATTAGGTTATATTCAAATCGATATTTGGCTAAGAATGATTGCTTTCTAGTGAAATTCAATTTAGGAATCATGTGAAATAAACAATTACTTGGTTTATTTGGTGGGTAAAGATTATGTTTTTACCGTGAAGAATATGAGAAGAGAGAAAAAATAAAAGGGAAGAAGAAATGGAAAATAAAGAAATAAAAAGAAAAAAATTAAATTGTTTTAAAAATATAAAAGTATAGGGATTAATTTTAACATATGGAAAATGTAGAAAAACTATATTAAAAGAAATGAGGAAGCAAAAGAGAATGAAAAAGAAAAGAAAAGAAAAGAAAAGTTAAAAGAACATAAAAGAAAAAAATTAAATTACTCAAAACAAAAAATATAGGGACCAATTATATAATTTAACCTAAAATTATTGTTTAAAATAATGATTTAACGTGCCATATTAGCTTACTGTTACACCGCTAACATCAATTAACGACTCAGTGACTAAAATGTTGCAACACAATAACGTAGGTGACTAAAACGTAACATTTCAAATATCAGTGACTAAAATGTAAATTGAGATAAACAAAAGTGACTATTTTAGTTGTTTACCCTATCTTTATTGTAATGTAAATTGTTTTATTTTCATACATTACTGTACAAAATTTCAAAAGTAAAAATTGACAAATTAAGCAAAAGTCACCATTGGGTTTTTCTCTAAAGGTTCCTTTTACTTTTTTTTTCTCTCATTTTGCACTCTTGAGTAATTGCCATTGACACTAAACGTTTCCTCGGCCAAGGTCATCTTTCTTTTAGAGCTTTTCCTCTCCTCTTCCACCTCCTTCTTTCATTGGGCCTTTAAACCCACCGATTCTGGAAGATCTCAACGCCCCACCACAAGTTAAGTTTTCCTCTTCTTCTTCAACAACTTTCAGTCTGGCCAAAAGAAGCTTCGGTGTTTTTAATTTAGGTGGCCCTTGTCCCATATTTGCACCACTGTCATTCTAGCCAACTACCACTGCTCTTAGTTGTCTATCCGTCGCGTCTGGTAGTATACTCAGATCTTTGCTAAGAGATCCTGAGTGGTTGTGTTGTGTACCTAGACTTTATGCTTAAATGATGAAATGGTGGCCGACTCTTTGGCTATGGAACAACCGGCCACCAACCTCTGTTCCATCCCTGACTTTCTCCCATTACTGGATTCCGGCCAATTTTCCCAGTAGGGTGAGGTTAGATCGGAGTAATAAGATTTTTGGCCTAAGGTTTGGGCTATGTTTTGGTGTCGTGCTTAGGTTGTGACTCTCGAGTCATGTGGGCTTGTTTCTCTAAGCCTTCAGGGCTTTGTTCTATTGAGCACTATCAGGAACTTGATTTTCTAATATCCCTTTGCAACATTTGTTTCAGGTTATAGCTTCATCCATTGTCGGAGGTAATGATTGTGATTGCTTAAAGACTCACCGCATCAAGGTCCTTTATCCTGATGGCTAAGAGTGTTGCATTTTGTGCGGAGTGTGTTGACGTCTATGTCAGGGTCTCTTCTTTACTTTAACATCCCAAAAATTAGGGGTTGTAAATTTTTGCATAATTGTATGTTGTGCTTGCTCGACTAGTTGTTTGAGTGTATTTAGGGGTCCTAAGGAGGCCTGGGTTCGAGTTTGAGCTTTGGAAAAATTTTGGTTTTTGACCCTAAAGTGAAGAGGGTTGGCAGTGGTAAGGCTTAAGTAAATTTGAGTGTGTTTTGCTAACACAAGTTGAGCATGTGGTGTGATGGTGTGGCGTCAAGGGGAGAGCAAGGAGGTTTGGGGTTCGAATCCCACAGATTGCAAATGAGGGGTTTTATTTTGTGACTTGGGAGAGCAAGAGGTAGAGTTGGGATCAAACTCTACATGGTTGGTTGAAGACTTGGTCAATCATTTTGAATGGGAGGCCAAGAGTGATTCAAGGAGGGAGTGGTGGAGAAAATCAAGGGGTTGAGGAGTGAGGGAGTAGTGGCCGAATTTGGGAGTGTGCCTTGGGGGGGAGATTTCGACTAGGGGGTGGATTGAGTAGCAATTTCGGCCATTTGAGTGTGATAGCAAACCGAATTCTCTCTGTGTTTGCTACTCCCTTTTCGTTCATTTTCGGGTTTTCCTTTTTCTGAAGTTTGGTGCATTATTTCTCCTATTCGTGCATTTTTACCTTAGGTGCACTTTTCTCTCTTTTGCCTATAGCTATTCTCTTTTCATCACCTTTCTTTTCTCTTTTCATTTTCTTGCTAATTGCTGATGTGTTAAGCCTCCACCTTCACTCTCTTTTCTTCCCCCTTCACACGATTCTTTTATTTGTTTTTGCAAAAACATTTCGCGATTCTTCGCTCTTTCGCGAACCTCTCTTCTCCATTCGACTCTTCTCTAGTTAAAGGTAACGTTTCTCTTCCTCTTGTTTCCCTCTCTTTACATAGCTAAAGCCGAAACTCTTAGCATTGACCTCTTGTTGACTAGGCCAAATCTACTCACCCTCTTCCATCTCGAATCCCATTTGTTCTTCGTTGTGAGGGCCAAATCCTGTGGTTAGCCAACTGTCGATTGTTGTTGTGCATTGGTTGGTAAGTGTGTCTAAAGCCGAATATGGGGTTGGTGTTCTTCTAGTTTCGTTGTGTTTTCTTTAGCCAAGAAAGCTCTCACTTCTGTTACCATGAAGACGGTTTTCGCTAACACCCTCCTCTTTCATTGGATGTTGCTAGGGACTCGACTTGTTTAAACCAAGGAGCCGATGAACACTCTTCCTGCGAAGAGATCTCTTGTTTGGTGGTAAGTAGTATTGGTTGATGAATCGGTTTCAATCTTTGGAGATGTCTTATCAGGATTAAGACTAATGGATTAGGATTTATTGATTTCGTAGGTGCTTAATCTTGGGGGCTTCAACCTACACTCGTAATAAGGTGTGTAATCTCGCACCACTGCTTTACCTGCTTTTACTGTTATCTAATACCGGAAAGCCAGAATACCGGCAACTGAGATCACTCGAGCTGCGAGCGCTCGTAGTGATAAATTGAGTCACTAGTGAGGGCGGCAGACTGTTGAGAGAGTGTCACGAACGCTCTCGCGAAACCGAGGCTGTAATGGGCCTTGTTGAGCGGAGTCGGGCTAAATGGGCCCAACGGGTTAATGGGCCCATATGAGCTAAAACAATGAAAAAATGTAAGTTGATCAATGCGACTACGAAGGCCGCAGAATCGAGACTGAAAACGAACAGAATGGGCCACACGAGCGTGTGGGCCCGAATGGGCCAAAATCGGGTTTTAGGCCCAATAGCACTGTATTGACCGGAAATAGAAAACCGAGTCGCTCGAGGCGACATTAGGCCTTCGAAAAGGCCGTTGTAGGGGTAAAATTACCAAAATACCCTTAAAGGATGAAATTACTGAAATGCCCGCGTTGGGTGAAATTACTGGAATACACCTGAGGGGTAAATTACCGTTTTACCCCCAACCAACCAAATGACCATTATACCCCTAGTGGTAGATCTAGTGTTGTATGCGTAACCTGTTTAATCGTTTATGGTGGTAATTTATTTCATACATCATTTTAATATGTCACTACATGTTGCATTGGGTTGGGTTATGTTTTTGGAGGAAGTACTGTACTGGTGGCTATGCCACGTTATACTGATTCAGTGGCTCTGCCACGATATATTAATTTTAGTGGCTTAGCCACGTATACTGTTACTGGCAGCTTTGCTGCGTTGATATTAGCAGCTTGACTGCGATATTGGTGTGTAGGGCTGGGTGGGTCGACTTGGTCCCCACATGGTGTGTAGGGTTGGTACGGGTGGTGTGATAGTTGGATTGGGTTGGGCTGTATTCCTTCTATTTGCATTGACATGTATTTGGGGCTTAGGCCTGGACCAATACTGCATGGGCTTGGGCCTGCATCGTGGATCAGAGAGAGGATTACACACCGAGTTCTTGTAACTCACCCTTTTCTTTCTTCGTCGCGAGTAATCCCCTAGTCTTAGAGGATTTGGAGCCGCGAGGGACTCGGAAGTGGCCACACGTCCTGCATGTTTTCGAAGGTTATCTTAGTATTTAAATCTGAGGTTACTTTACTTTAATTATTGGGTTTTATAATTTTTGTAATAAGGCTATTGGAATTGTTTTAACTTCTATTTGGGATTTCTTTAAACACTGCAAATTCATTAAACACGGGTTTTTAAAACAATAACAATTGTTTTTAAAATATCACGTTCATAGAATCGCTTTTAAACCAAATTTAGAATGTGAATACGGTTTTTAATAAGCAAGATAATACGTGTATTTTTGAAAGGGTATTAATTCGAGTGAAGCTTCTTTTGTTAACAAGCAACGAGAAACGGGATTTTGAACGTTTAAGGTATGGATTTGAAAATGAGTTTTCCAACGATCATAAGGTTTTCAAACAACACCTGATGTGGCACGCTAGATCCA
Organism: Gossypium sturtianum; assembly: GCA_025698515.1. Lineage (NCBI taxonomy): Eukaryota > Viridiplantae > Streptophyta > Magnoliopsida > Malvales > Malvaceae > Gossypium > Gossypium sturtianum. The sequence continues at coordinate 42,688,372 of CM046948.1, forward strand.
GTCGTAACGTTTAAGCTGGGTTTGGGGTGTTACATTTACTTCTTGTTTAGGCGGGAGGTATGACTCAAGCAATAATGACCTTTATCTACCATAGATTAACAATATGTTTGGTTGACTGTAATGACAATGCATTACAACCCACTTTAATGGACCCATCACCAAACGATTGTTTGGTTGGCTGTAATAGCTATTACAACCATATTCGTTATGGGATTATTCACGGTAAAAATGCATCAAACTATTATGTGCTCTCCCCACTGAATGGCGATTCAACGCATGGGTGGAATAGCAAATTAAGGAAAGGTTTCAATTTTACCCTCACCATTCTCCTATCTTTCTCAAGTCTGAAATCCCCAATTGATATCTTCTCTTTCTCACATCTGAAATCCCCAACTGATATTTTTTTTCATTCTTCTTTCCTCCACCACTGTAAACTTCATCTCTTCTTAACTTAATTTAAACTTTTCTTTTTAATCCCATTTTCTCCTAACCCTATCTACACCACACACCAAAACTCTTTTTCCCTTCAATATATTTACAAAATTGGAAATTCCTAATAGCTGAATCCATTGAAAAAAAAGAAGTGAAGTGTTTTTCGGGTCGTCTTGCAGGATCCAAGATCTGGTACGTTTTAATTTGAACTATTTGTTTTTGAATGTTTCTTTACGTGTTCTTCAATTAATATTTGTTTTTCAATGTTTCTTTTTCGATTGTAAAAGCAAATGTAACTCCCTACCCCCTAGAAAAAGTTTAAAATATTAAGAAATGAATGCTAAAACCCCCATGGATGAACTTGAAATCTATACTCATAGTCTGCAGTTCTACCCCACAAAGCAAAAAAAAAAAAAAAAAAAAGCTATTAAATATGTGCTTCTAATTACAACTCTGGCCAGATTTGGAGTTATTCCTGCATCTTAGGAATTTCCCAGTTAATGTGTGCTTTCTTGTTCTAGTTTATGAGCTCCATTGCTGCCTTCATCAAACAGGACTTTATTTCTATGAATCTAAACATTCGCATGATGATTGGATCTAATCCTCTTTTGAACTTCAACTTTGCATGGCAATGCATTATCTAGAATCTTTCATAGAAACATGACAATTTTGTAAAGTAGTTTAACGGCCCATAGCAACCTCCATACTTTCTTGGGGATACTCGAATTGGGTGAATTAATATTCCCATCATTATGATTACTCAATTCATGGAAGTAGGTTGATTTCACATAGAAATCTTCCATTACTATTTTGCGGCTCCTTCAAAGAACAACTTTAATTCCTACCATCTCTGCATCTCCAATTTGGGCAGTTCATTGCGAACTAGTTTTGAATTTGTCGCCATTCCTAAGCTTGGTGTTTTCCATCTATTATTACTTTTCCAAGTGATATTATGCTTGATTACATCGTCCTAATTTATGTAATATACTTTCTTCCACCCTTGATTCTCAAACCCGCCAAAACTTGCACATTAGTAGATCTATTTTGTTACATATGTTCTTTGGGGCTTGGAAACATAAAAACTGATACATTGGCAAGCTCAAGGTAAGTTTTTCACCTTGTTCAAGTAATTTGGCTTTCCAGGAAGAGTGTTGAGATTCCATTCTATTTGTAGTAGAATGAAAAAACTTACCCTTCTTCCACATGCCTTACTTGATCCCTAAACAGTTCCCAACTTCCACTGTGGTCTTTACTTGAAGTATTTCTTGGCATATCCTTTTAAACTTTGCCATTTGCAAAGTGGCAAAGAAGACTAAAAGACACTGCAACAAAGCCTTATTCTGCAGTTTTACCCCACAAAGCCAAAAAAAAAAAAAGAAGAAGAAGCTAATAACAAGATTGATTTACTCACAGATAGTCCAAAAGCAGAGGTGATAATTAATTTTTTATCAAACCTATATACACCAGATCTTGATGCATTGAAAAAAAAAAAGCGTTTTGGTTTATAGATCTAATCTTCCAATTCTTAGTTTGTTCGATACTATTTTATCAAATTGTATGCTTTTTGCATTAATATAAATCTTTTATTTCATGAATCAAATAGAAGATTTTGTTGTATTTGTGAAAATTTTGTGGTTTTCTTTGTTATTTATTTGTTTATGATGCGTTGGGGTTTTTTTTTTTAATTTCTTCTATATCAGTTTAATATCATGGGGTTTTCTTTTGTTGGCTTTTCCATCAACTCTCCCACAATGGGGTTTTTGCTGAGCTACCTATGGTTTATGTTTGAGTCTTTAATGAATCCTTTTTCTCGAGCTGGTGGTTTCATCTTTTGCTAACATTTGATGGACTATTAAGTTATATATGATTGTAAAAGGAGATAATTCTTATTTAGTATCTAGGCAGATTCAAATTTCGATTGTTATGTGGTTGGCATATCTCGTTGGCTGACTTTGTTTGCGCTTCAGTTGATTAAGCATTGTCTTCAAAGATGCTAATATCAAAAAGTTAGATGTTTCAGAGCAAGGAGGATAAAACTATATGGTTTCATCTCTAACATAAGCTTTATCCTATAAGATATTACCATGACATGCACACTGCACAAAATAAATTTTCAATCCATGTTAAGAAACCATGCTTCATAGTGTTTTACATCAATGTGCTAAAGATGTCATCGAATGGATTTTTTTTATTCGGGCTGATGGTTGGCATATATATTTATCTTGGAATTTGGCATGAAGTGCAAATTTACTATTTTTATTTACTTTTCAAGTTTTCATAACATACTATTTTTCTGTTTCTTTCTTTCACAGGGCTTCTCAGTTTGCTGCAAGGATTAAGTTATTATGTATGTGTTCTGTAATTGTAAGTATGTGTGTCTGATCTAAGACTAAACAAGTCTTTTGTGATCTTTAGGTGTTTGTTGGATCTAATGCTAAAACAATCGAACAATTAATGTTATCTTCCCGTGCATCTTTTTATTACCACGGATTTACGTTTAATGTTTAAAGTTTACACCATGTTTAATGTTTCCTATACTATCAACTATTGTCAAATCTTAGCTCAAATCAGTTCTCTGCTCTCTTTCTTTCTTAGCTCAAATCATTTTCCCTTATCTCCATTCCACTTAAAAAAGTTCATGTGCTACTAATGTTTCGATCTACCTCCTTTATTAGCATTATGGATGAATTTATTGTTTTACCTTAACTGCCTTGTTGAAATAGTTGTATAATGTTTAGATATATATCATATATTCTTATCCTGCTCTATATGGTCCCTAATATATTTATATTCTTCATTTATATAATTAGTTTCTTTTATAATTGATTTGCAGAGCGGTGGTGGGAGAAATAGGTAGTAAAAATTCGGTTTTGAAAACAATTCCATCAATAGTGCAAGTGAGCCTTAATGTGAGCCAAGAAACAACTCAACATTTCTTACAGATGTTGGAAATCGGCACCATTATCATCCCCCTAATGAATTTGTACCAATCTTAACGTCGGTCATGGAGTGTGATCAACAAATTCATGTTTCTAGCATTTGTGGGTGTTTAAGTTTGAACTTGTATTGTAATAAAAATGTAATCTAAGTATATTGGAGTAAAGTGGTTCAAGAATTGGCCCTTGTCAAATTTGAATATAAAAAGTAATGGAATATTGAGTAAATTTCATTGATAGTCATTTATCTATTAGGAAGTTAAATTTCATTGATAGTCATTTATCTATTAGGAAGTTTTTTTTGGTCTCAATTTAAAAAGTTATAAAATAGTCACTTAATTATTCATTTATTTCACTTACGATCACTAGCCATTAAGTAACTAATGGAAAATTGATGTTGTAGCTTTTAAAATTTGTATAATAACAGCTTTAATCCTTAACATTTATAGTTATGCCAATTTATTATAAAAAATTTAACTCTCAACGTTTACATATTGTGTAATTTTATCCTTTTACACTTTTGCTTTTCTTTGTGACCTTTTCCAACATTATCCTTGCATTTGATTCAATAGACAAGTGAACAACGACAAGAAATAGAATGACCCAAATTTGAAAAAAAATAATCATCTACCTAAAATAATAATAATTATATTAAGAATGTAATTAAATTATATATTATTTTATCAAAATGTATTTAATAATTATGTTAAAATATGATTAAATTATTTATTATGTTTTTTATTAATTCATATTTTAATAATAATTATATTAAGAATGTTATTAAATTATATTTAATAATTATTATGTTAAAATATGATTAAATCATTTAATTTGTATTTTTATTAAATTATATTTAATAATAATCTTATTAAAATTTAATAACAATAACGATAACAATAATCATCTACCTAACAAAAATTATGCTAAGGGTATTCTAGTCATTTAAGTCTTTTTCCTTATGCTATTACAACATCTATTCCATCCAACCAAACACAAGAATACTATTACAACTCTATTCAATTGTTATTCAATTCCATTGAACCAAACAATTGAATTATTGATTGCAGTTCTATTCTATTACAGCCTTATTCTATTCACCCTAACCAAACGTGGTGTAATAGTATTACATTTCTTTGAGGGCTTTGTTTTTGTACTGGACTAGGCCATGGTGGCCTCTGTTTGTATGGGACATTAATTCTCGATTTTGTAATCCTTTTCTCTATTAAATGAAATCGGATCATTGTTTGAAAAAAATTGGGGCAAAAGACTAAAGGCATCAAATGCATGATATAGGACTATTTAACCAACTTTTATAATGTTATGGCCTCAATTGATTTCGCTAGAAAGTGTCATATTACAAAGGTTATTTTATAATTGGGACCATTAAGACCAAATTCCCTCATCTTGTTATTATAGGTATTTATTTACATTTGTATTACTTTATGTTATAATTATATTTAAAGTTGATATAGTATGTATTTTAATAATTTAACAAGTTGCATTATATTAATTTTGAAATTTTTATATATTTTTATTTATTTACTTTTTGTTAAGGATAATGTAACAGCCCGATTTAGGGGCTAATCGGAATAGTGGTTCGGAACCACTAATCCGAGGTTATAGAAAATTTCTTTTATGATATTTTATGAGCTATAGCATGATTATATGTGTACATGAAAATTTTGGTGCCTTAATTTTAGCGATTTCTTGCTTTATCGCGAAAAAGGACTAAATCGCATAAAGTGTGAAAGTTCTATTTTATAAGCTAAAGGTACCTAATAGCCATAGAATATTAATTTGAAGACTTTAAAGGGCAATTAGCCCCTTTGTAAATGGTTGGCCGGCCATAGGGGATCATAGGAGACAAGAATTGACAAATTGGTCAAAGTTGGTAATAGTTGTTGACTAAATTGATAAAATAGAATAAAATAAAGAAAAGATGATATCCATCTTTTCTCTCCATCTTTCTCCATCGAAAATAGCAAGCAAAATAGGGGTTTTGAAAGCTCAAAATTTCAGCAAACTCATCTTCATTCAAGTAAGTGATTTTAATGATTTTTCTTGAAGATAGTTGTACTTTTAGAACCCCTAGAGCTTAAGCTTTCAAATGAGGGGACTAGTTTGTAATATGGTGAAGGGTTTAGAGATTTTCCATGAGAGCTTTCATTGTTATTTGCTGCATTTTTATGGAAGAAAATGAGTCTTGGTTGTTAGATGAACAACTTTTGTGAAAGGTGTTGCCAAGAAAACACCTAAATGAACCTTGTTGTAAAGGTTATAAAGTTTGTAGTAAATGTGTGAAATGTTGGGTTTTGATGATAGCCATAAGAGAAATAAATGTTCACCTAGACTCATTAAAGGTAGAAATTTGATTAGAATTAATTTCTGATCCTAGGGGTAAAATGGTCATTTTGCCAAAGTCTAAGGGCAAAATGGTTGTAACACCCCTTACCCGAGACCGTCACCAGAGTCGAGCACGAGGCATTACCAGACTTAATTTACTAGTTCGGGGCATAAAAAATTGCTTTTAAAATTAATTCGTTCACATACATCCAATATGTTCCTAAAAAGGGCCTTCGAGGCCCTAAAACATGCAATTGAAACGGTTCGGGACCGAACTGGAAACATTAAAAATTTTCTAATTTCTTAAACAAATCAAAACAATTTATTTCCCTATTCATAATGAAACTGTCCATTTTCGTCATGGTCACTAAATTGACTATAACTCGAGTTACGAAACTCGAAATTTAGATCCGTAAATTTTCCTTAAAATTAGACTCATATATATTCTTACTATAATTTTTCCAGAATTTTTGGTGTGGTCAATTTGTACAGTTTATTAGTTAAAGTCTCCCCTATTACACTGTCCGATGGTTCTGACCCCTCTTCACTAAAATTCAATTATCTCATAATATACAATTCTTTTGCCTACATCGTTTCTTTAATATAAAAATAGACTCAATAATATTTAATTATATACCTCATTCACACCCTAATTCCATTTCTACTATCCTTAGTGATTTTTCAAAATCACGTCATTGTTGCTGTCCAAAAACTGTTCCTTTGCAAATTTTACTCTTTCATAATTTCTTTGTAATAACTATCATTTAGGCATACATAACACCCAAAACATGTTCTTAATTAGCCATTTTAATGGCTAATAATTATCAAGTATTTACAAGCCATTCTTTAGCCATATCATAAGGACATACACACAAAATGGCTAAGTCCCTATACATGCCATAACTTAAAACGTTTCGAGTCACAAAATACCGAGATAATCCTTTGATAGTGTGAAACGATCTCCGACGTCCTTGCGATCCCCGAGTTGGCTTGTGATACTATAAAAAGAGATAAAGGAAAGGATAGTAAGCATAAAGCTTAGTAAGTTTGCATGTAAATGAATAACAACATTCTTAATGAATTATCTTATTCTTTTCTTATCAAGATCATTTAAGCCTTTAACTCAATATGCTTAAGTTTTGAATTCTTACCTGTACCTTTTTAGCATGAACTTGTCTTACCTTTCCTTTGGTATACTCTTTGAATTTTTCGTTGAACCACTTGGAATACTAAGGATACACGGGTACCTTTCCTTTTGAAACTTACCATTGCCATGTCTTGACATGGTCTTACGTGGTATCCTTGCCTTATGAACTCACCAATGCCATGCCTTGGCATGGTCTTACATGGGATCTTTGCCTTATAGTAACTTATCAACGCCATGTCTTGACATGGTCTTACATGATTTCCTTAAACCCTAATGTCATGACATTTGTATCCTACACATTCCTAAGGTTCAACCGGGACTTTCTGAGATTGCTTCTCCGTCAATTCATGCTTGAGTCTTTAAATGATAAATTTACAGAATAAATATGTAAATGCTGGAATTTAATAGTATTAAATGTAAAATAATAGAATATTGCATTTATTTACCGCAAACTTACCTCGGAACAAAATACGATCAACTATATTGATTTAGTCCACTATCTTTTTCTCTCCTCGGTCTAACTCCGGATTTCGTTCCTCTTGATCTATAATAGAAAAATTAGCTTATTTAATACTCACATTTATTAAAATAGTCCTTGACTCTAACTTTGGCAAAAATTATTATTTTTGCCCCTAAACTTTTACATATTTACACATTTGCCCCAAAGCTCGGAAATTAGACTTTATCCCTTATTCTTATGTTTTATGACATGCTGATCATTTTCCCTTCTATGACAACATCAAATTCTCACTCTAACATGTACTTATGAACATTAGGTATTCTTACCGATTAAGCCGTTTTACTCGTTTTCACTTAAAATCGCTTAGCAAAAGTTGTTTAACATAATTTCAGACTTCATATTCTATCATAAAACATCAAAATAAACACATTTCACCTATGGGTATTTTTCCAAATATGAACCCTAGGTTAAATTATTGCTAGATTAAACTAAATCAAGTTACCGGGACTCCAAAAACGTAAAGAACATTAAAAACGGGGCTTAGATGCACTTACTATGAGCTTGAGAAGTTGAAGAAACCCTAGCTATGGTGTCCCGTTTGAAATTTCGGCCAAATGAAGAAGATGGACAACATTTTGCCATCCTTTTCCCTTTTTAATTCCTTTTTAATTCCTAATGACTAAAATGCCCTTCATTAAAACTCTAGTTATTTTTATCTATGTATGTCCATTTTTGTCCATGGAAAATATAATGGTATAATTACCATTTAAGGACTCCTACTTCAAACCCCCATTTCAATCAAGTACTCTATGAATTAGAACCCCTATTTAGCAACTTTTGCAAACAAGTCCTAATAGGCAATTTAAGCATGGAATCAATAAAATTTCTTATTGATACTCTAACACATGTATTTAATCACTCGGTAAATCATAATAATTAATCGTAATAAAATTTTCTATATCAGATTCGTGGTTTCGCAACCACTATTCCATTTAGGCCCTATTTCGGGATGTTACATTTCTCCCCCCTTTAGAGATTTTCGTCCCCGAAAATCTTACCTGTGAAGAGATTTGGGTACTGTTTTCGCATAGTCTCTTCGGGCTCCCATGTAGCCTTGTCTACCCCATGCCTATTCCATAATACTTTCACAAGTGCAATAATTTTTTTCCTTAATTGCTTAACCTCTCGAGCTAGAATTTTTACCGGTTCTTCACCGTAAGTCATATCTGGCTGAATCTCAACCTCTGTCTGCGAAATCACATGCGACGGATCTGAACGATAACGATGTAGCATAGACACATGAAACACATCATGAATCTTCTCTAACTCAGTCGGCAAGACTAACCGATATGCCAATGGCCCAACTCTCTCAATCACCTCAAACGGTCCAATAAAACGTGGACTTAGTTTGCCTTTCTTGCCAAATCTGAGAACTTTCTTCCATGGGGATACTTTCAAGAATACCCTATCACCAACTTGAAACTCAATTTCTTTTATTTTCAAATCTGCATAGGATTTCTGTCTATCTGAAGCTGCTTTCAAGCAATCTCTGATGACTTTTACTTTCTCTTCTATTTCTTTGACTAGATCAACCCCGTAAATCTGATTTTCCTTAAGCTCTATCCAATACAAAGGTGTGCGACATTTACGTCCATACAAAGCTTCATAAAGTGCCATCTTCAAACTAAATTGATAACTATTATTATAGGCAAACTTTATTAACGAAAAATATTTCTCCCAACTACCTTGAAATTCCAATACACAACATCTAAGCATATCTTCAAGTACCTGAATAACTCTCTCTGACTAACCATCAGTCTGAGGATGGAAAGCTGTACTAAAACTCAACTTTGTACCTAAAGCTTCCTGCAATTTCTTCCAAAACCGTGAAGTAAATCTCGGATCTCTATCTGAGATAATCGATAACGGTACTCCATGTAGTCTAACTATCTCTGAAATATACAACTTGGCCAACTTGTCAAGTGAATAATCCATACGAACTGGGATAAAATGAGTCGACTTCGTTAGCTTATCAATCACAACCCACACTGCATCTTTCTTTCTCGGTGTCAAAGGCAATCCTGTCACAAAATCTATAGTAACTCGGTCCCATTTCCACTCGGGAACTAATACAGGCTGCAATAAAACCTGAAGGTACCTGATGTTCGGCTTTTACCTGCTGACAGATCAAGCATCTAGAAACAAACTCTGAAATATCTCTTTTCATTCCTGTCCACCAATACATTTTATTCAAATCATTATACATCTTTGTACTACTTGGGTGAATAGACAAAGAACTGCTATGTGCTTCCTGTAAGACCTTCCGAATAAGCTCATCATTCTTTGGTACACATACCCTATCTCTGAACATCAAACAACCGTCAGAACTGATCTGAAAATCAGACTATACACCTGACTCGCACTGAACTCTTGTGTCATCCTTCTGAGCTTCACAAATTTCTTCAAGAAACATCGGTTTAGCTCTCAACTCAGCTAAGATAGAACCATCATCTGATAAGGCCAAACTAGTGTGAAAAGCTCTTAATGCAAATAAAGATTTTCTACTCAAAGCATCAGCAACAACATTTGCCTTACCCGGGTGATAATCGACCACTAGCTCATAATCTTTAATCAACTCTAGCCATCTTCTTTGCCTCAAGTTCATATCTTTCTAAGTCATCAAGTATTTCAAACTTTTATGATCAGTGAATATTCGGCATTTCTCACCATACAAGTGATGTCTCCAGATTTTCAATGCAAATACAATAGCAACTAGCTCTAAATCATGCGTCGGATAATTTTTCTCATGTGGCTTTAACTATCTAGAGGCATAAGCAATTACCCTTCCTTCCTGCATAAGTACACAACCTAGTCCATTCAAGGATGCATCACTGTAAATCACAAACTCTTTACCCGGTTCTGGTTGTACTAAGACAGGAGCTTCAGTCAACAATGCCTTTAACTTGTCGAAACTCTGCTGACACTTCTCAGTCCATTCAAACTTGATAGCTTTTTGTAGCAATATTGTCAATGGAGTAGCTATCATGGAAAATCCCTCTACAAATCATCTATAATAACCGGCAAGACCAAGAAAACTTTTGACCTCTGATACATTCCTGGGAGGCTTCCAATCAACAATGACTGAAATCTTGCTCGGATCAACTCTAATACTTTCACCTGAGACAATATGTCCAACAAAATGAAATTCCTGTAACCAGAACTCACTTTTACTGAACTTGGCATAAAGCTAATTATCTCTCAAAGTCTGTAAAACTGTTCTCAAATGCTCTGCATGCTCAGTCTCATCATGAGAATAAATCAAGATGTCATCAATGAACACAACTAAAAACTTGTCCAAGTAAGGTCTGAAAATTTAGTTCATTAAATCCATGAAAATGGCGGGAGAATTAGTTAAGCCAAATGGCATCACAAGAAAATCATAGTGACCATACCTAGTTCGGAAAGCAGTCTTCGGAACATCTGACTCTTTAACTCGCAACTGATAGTATCCGGATCTCAAATCTATCTTAGAGAACACAATGGCTCCCTTCAATTGATCAAACAAATCATCTATTCTAGGCAGTGGATATTTGTTCTTGATGGTTACCTTATTAAGCTGCCGATAGTCTATGCACAATCTCATGGAACTGTCCTTCTTTTTCACAAATAACACTGGTGCACCCCATGGTGAACAAGTAGGTCTTGCAAAGCCTTTATCAGTTAATTCCTGTAACTGAGCTTTCAATTCTTTCAATTCTATCGAAGCCATTCTATAAGGATCAATAGAAATAGGTGTGTTACTTGGAATCAATTCAATACCAAACTCAACTTCTCTGATAGGAGGCAAACCTGGTAGTTCTTCCGGAAACACATCAGGAAACTCATTTACCACAGGCACTGATTCAATTTTCAACTCTGAATCTTTAGTATTCAACACAAAAGCAAGATAAGCTTCACATCCTTTCCTCAAACATTTCTGAGCAGACATAACAGAAATCATGGTAATTGAACTATCTGACTCATTTGAATTAACCCGAAGAATTTCACCATTTTCACATTTCAACTCAATGAATTTCTTTCCACAATTCACTATCACATCATGTGCAGTTAACCAATCTATACCAAGAATCACATCAAACTCATCAAATGGCAATAGCATGAGATCGGCCGAAAAACAGTAACCTCTAATCATCAAAGGGCAATTTTTACGTACTTTGTTTACTAACACATACTGACATAATGGATTCGATTCTTTAATCACAAATCCCGTAAACTCTATGGGCATGTTCATACTAGGCATCAATTTAATGCAAACATAGGAATAGGTTGAACCCAGATCAATCAAAGCAATAACATTAACATCATGAAGAGAAAATGTACCCGTAATTACGTCGGGGGAAGATGCTTCTTCACGAGCACGGATAGCATAAGTCCTTGCGGGTGCTCTAACATCCGATCTCATTCTTTGAATCTCTAAATGTACCTCTACCGCCCCTATTCCGGATTTCTCCGAGTGCGCTCTAACGGGGCATTGCCTGATCTTACACTCGGTATTACTTCTCTTTTAACCATCTCAAGACACTCCCGAATGAAATGATCCGGTGCACCACATAGGAAACAACCAGTCTCAGTTGCTCGACATTGACCTGGATGACGTCGAATACATTAAGGACACTCGGGTCTATCAGGCTGAATACTACCAACACTTGCAATCGAAGTGGTTTGAGCTTTCGGACCCATAAATCTTCTACCTCTGTTTCGGCTAGAATACCCGACTGAAAAATTAGATCTCGTAGAGAACTCTCTAGGCCTCTTGGATGTAGACTGAAACGACTTGCTCATCTGTCTTTTCTTCGTATCTTGCATCTCAATTTCAGCTTTACCCTTTCCTTTCAACAACTCCTCTGCCTTACAGGCTCGTTCAACTAAAACAACAAACTCTTTTATCTCTGGAACGCCAACTGACAGTCGGATATCATCATTGAGCCCATCCTCAAATCTTTTGCACATGATAACCTCTGTAGACACACACTCTCTAGCATAATTGCTGAGTCTGACAAATTCACGTTCATACTCGGTCACAGTCATCTTACCCTGTTTTAACTCAAGGAACTCTTTTCTTTTCTGGTCAATGAACCTCTGACTGATGTATTTCTTATGGAACTCCTCCTGAAAGAAATCCCAGGTAACTTTTTCTTTCGGTACTACTGACACAAGTGTCTTCCACCACTGGTAGGCCGAATCTCTATGAAGTGACACCGCACACTTAATACACTCTTCCGGTGTGTAGGATAACTCGTCAAAGACTCTGATAGTATTCTCGAGCCAAAATTCAGCTTTCTCTGCATCATCATCTTTGGTAGCCCGAAACTCTTCGGTCCCTTGTTTTATAATCTTGTCAACGGGTGGCTTCTCTCTTCTGATTGTATCTGTGACTGGGGAAGCTACATGGGTGGTCTGAGGATCATAAGGGGGAGGAGGTCTAACGGCCGGATTCGTACGAACGAACTCAGCAAACCATTCATTCATAACTTGGAAGAAGGCTTCTCGAGCCCTCCTCCCGACTAATCATGCTTGGGCCTTTCACTACTATCTAGTGGCACCGTCCCTTCTGCGGGAGCGGGCGCATTACTCTCTACATCATCTACACCAGCTCGTTCGGGATCCATAATTATAAAAGAAAAACATTTTTTAAAATCGTCAGGAGTCGTCACACCATCAAAATATAATTATGGCATGTATAGCTAGACTCTTACTCATACTAAATATTTCGAGAACCAACTAAACTCACGCTCTGATACCAATAAATGTAACACCCCTTACCTGAGACCGTCGCCAGAGTCGAGCACGAGGAATTACCAGACTTAACTTACTAGTTCGGGGCATAAAAATTTGCTTTTAAAATTAATTCGTTGACATACATCTAATATGTTCCTAAAAAGGGCCTTCGAGGCCCTAAAACATGCAATTGAAACGATTCGGGACCGAACTGGAAACATTAAAAATTTTCTAATTTCTTAAACAAATCAAAACAATTTATTTCCCTATTCATAATGAAACTGTCCATTTGCGTCATGGTCACTAAATTGACTATAACTCGAGTTACAAAACTCGAAATTTAGATCCGTAAATTTTCCTTAAAACTAGACTCATATATCTTCTTACTATAATTTTTCCATAATTTTTGGTGTGGTAAATTTGTATAGTTTATTAGTTAAAGTCTCCCTTGTTACACTGTCCGATGGTTCTGACCCCTCTTCACTAAAAACCAATTATCTCATAATATAAAATTCTTTTACCTACACCGTTTCTTTCATATAAAAATAAACTCAATAAGCTTTAATTATATACCTCATTCACACCCTAATTTCATTTCTACTATACTTAGTGAATTTTCAAAATCACGTCACTGTTGCTGTCCAAAAACTGTTCCTTTGCAAATTTTACTCTTTCATAATTTCTTTGTAATAACTATCATTTAGGCATACATAACACCCAAAACATGTTCTTAATTAGCCATTTTAATGGCTAATCATTATCAAGTATTTACAAGCCATTCTTTAGCCATAGCATAAGGACATACACACTGTAACACCCCTAACCCGAAACCGTCGCCAAAATAGGGTTAAGAGGCGTTACCGATCAATCGAATCATTACACAACCATTTCACGACACTAAGTCATTCATCCATCAACTATACTCATTATCAACCATATGGTCCCTTATTGAGGTCTATAAGACCTTAAACACATGCTAGAATAGGGTCGGGACTAAACCGAACACTTACGAAATTTGTCGGAAATTTAAAACTTTTCAAAGTTTCAGAGGTCACACGCCCGTGTGGGCAGACCGTGTGCCTCCCATGGCTGCTAGACACACCCATGTGTCTTGGCCGTGCCAAAACAGAGCTTGTATACTGACTTATCTCCACGGCCACCAGGCACGCCCGTGTGCCAAGGCCGTGTGCTCTTAAGCTAGATAATGACTAATTCACACGGCTACCAAACACGCCCATGTACCCTGGCCGTATACTCTTATTCTATATACTGACTCAATCACACGGCCATTAGACACGCCCGTGTTCCATGACCGTGTAGGCAAAACAGGCCCTTTGCAAGGCCAATATGCCACCCATGCTAGGGTCAATCCTACAAGCAAAGAACCAATTCATTTCATGCACATTTGACAACCTAAGACATGTCAAACAAACAACATAATATTTCATTCAATCTCATTTCCATTCATGCCAACTCATATACCAAATTTCATAACTAAAACTCATACATTACCAAGCATGATTCATCCACAAAATCACTAGTTTATAATAGCATCAATCCATCACTAAGCTTACCATTCATAAGACATTTTCATTGCCATCAAAACAAACATAATATGCAAAATATACCAAATCCACACATGCATATTACCAACATTTGTCTAGCCACATTACATGGCTATTTACACATCTCAAACATGTTTCAAACCTACTAGCCTATACATGCCATAATTCAACTATATACATCTTTCCAAAAGTACCAAAATAGATTGCCGATAGTGTGATAGAGAATGCTGATGATCCTCGGATCTGAGCTAACTTTACTGACACTGCAAAGCAGAGAAACAAATCACACAGTAAGCTTTCCAAAGCTTTGTAAGTTTGTAACATAACACATTTAAATCAAACAAACCACCACATAGATTATTTCACATATACATATATATCATGCCATCCAAAACTAGAATGCTCATTTAACATTTCATAATCTCATTCATAGATTCATCAACCACATAGGTTCCGAGCGTACCTTAGCCAACATCTAGTAGTCAATTACATTTGCTACTCAATACTCACTTTTCCCTTTCGATCAACTTCCGTCTCTTCTTTGATTCAATCGCACACTTAGTGCCCCGATATTTAGCCAAAGCTTAATTATCATCGCACACATAGTGCATTTATATCAAACCGCTCTTCAATCGGTATCGCACACACAGTGCCAACCACAAAGTCAAAGCTTATATTATTTCGCACACACAGTGTTGATCATCTCGATCACGTTTTTGAATACACACACTTAGTGCCACATAACTCAAACTCAAACTCTCACATAGCATCCACATTTCCATATCATTATAACATTCATTTCATAGCATTTAACATAACTAAATATTCGTATTATGTCCGAACTTACCTCGGACGTTGAACTATCGAAATGGTCGGTCAATCGAGCACTTTATGTTTGCCTCGATCTCGATCCGAACCTCTCCTTTCTTGGTCTATACACATTCAAATTCAATCCATTCAATCACCAAGTCATTCATTTTAGTCCAAACACACATATTTAGGGCATTTTACAAAATAGCCCTCATATTTTCACATTTCGACACTTTAGTCCTTAATTCATAAAATCATCAAATACACATAATTAGCTTGCACCCATGCCTAGCCAAATTCTCACTATATTCATACAAGCCCACACATTTCATTTATTTCACATTTTAATCCTTCAAAATGCTATTTTCTCAATTTATCCCTAATTAGCTAAATTCATCAAAAATTCAAGAACAAAACATGTTCATTAAACACATATCTTCCATTTAACACCAATATTCATCACAAAGCTCACCATTTTATCAATGGCACATCTCATAAACATCATCAATTCTTCAAATTACAACATGGGCTTGATAGTAGACTAAGCAACAATCTCAAAAACATAAAAATCATCAAAAACCAAAGTCAAAACATACCTTAATTTGGATCAAAGACTAGCCGAATACCCTAGCTCAATTTTTCTTTCTTTTCTTTCTTCAATTTCGGCTACTATGGATGAATATGGCTTATTATTAGCCTTTTGTTTTACTAATATTATGATATTAATCCATTTACAAAAATGACCTTTCATTAAACATATAAAACAATTATATAATAAGGCCATTCATGTCTTTTAACCATCCACTATCTAAATATTGGCATATTTACCTCATAAGGCCTCTACATTATAAAGACAACAACACTTAAGTACTTATAAATCAGCACACAGTTTTCACACTTTATGCAATTAAATCCGTTTTCGTAATTCGACACATAGTCGATAAAATTACCACACAGAATTTTCACACAGGCTATATCACATATAGTTCACACCAAAAATAATATTAAAATATTTTTCCAACCCCAGATTTGTGGTCTTGAAACCACTATTCTGACTAGGGTCTAAACCGGGCTGTTACAACTCTCCCCCTAGGGATTTTCGTCCTCGAAAATCTTACCAGTGAATAGATGCGGATATTGCTCTCTTATAACGTTTTCAGACTCCCACGTAGCCTCTTCAATTCCGTGTTTGTGCCATAACACTTTCACTAAGGAAATTCTTTTGTTTCTCAACTCTTTAGTCTTTCGTGCCAAAATTCAAATCGGTTCCTCACTATACGACAAGTCTGACTGAATCTCAACCTCAGTAGGAGCAATCACATGAGACGGGTCAGATCTGTACTGTCGAAGCATCGACACATGAAACACGTTATGAATCTTTTCTAACTCTGGTGGTAACATCAATCTATAAGCAACTGACCTAACTCACTCAATGATCTCATACGGCCCGATGAATCTCGGACTCAGCTTGCCTTTCCGGCCAAATCGAAGTATTTTCTTCTACGGAGATACTTTCAAAAACACTTTATCGCCAACTTCGAATTCAATATCTTTTCTTTTCAAATCTGCATAAGACTTTTGACGACCTGAAGCCGCTTTCAAACTGTCACGTATCACTTTCACTTTTTGCTCAGTCTCTTTTATAAGATCAACCCCGTGAATTTTATTCTCACTTAGCTCAGTCCAATATAATGGAGTTCGACATTTTCGACCGTAAAGAGCCTCATACGGTGCCATTTTAATGCTAGATTGAAAACTATTGTTGTACGCAAATTCAATGAACGGTAAATGTTTTTCCCACGTAGTCTCGAACTCAAGTATACAACATCTCAACATATCTTCAAGAATCTGAATGATTCGCTCGGATCGACCATCCGTTTGCGGATGAAACGCAAAGATCTTGAAATGTAATTTTGTGCCTAAAGCCTCTTGCAATTTCTTCCAAAATCGTGAGGTAAATCTCGGATCTCTGTCCGACACAATAGATAGTGGCACCCCGTGCAATCTCACAATCTCAACAATATACAATTCAACCAATTTATCAAGTGAATAATTTGTTCTCACCGGAACAAAATGAGCTGATTTCGTCAATCTGTCAACTATCACCCAGATTGCATCTTTCTTTCTCGGAGATAAAGGCAATCCCGACACAAAGTCCATCGTGATCCTTTCCCATTTCCACTCAGGAATCATAATCGGTTGCAACAATCCAGACGGAACCTGATGTTCGGCTTTAACTTGCTGACAAATTAAACATTTTGACACAAAGTCAGAGATGTCTCGTTTCATACCGTGCCACCAATAAAACTGTTTCAGATCATTATACATTTTCGTACTCCCAGGAGGTACAGTTAATCGACTATTATGAGCCTCTTTTAAAATCGCTTGAATCAACTCTGAATTTCTCGGAATACAAATTCGATCTCTAAATCTCAAACAATCATCACTATCAACTCGAAATTCTGATTCAGCATTCGATTCACATTGAGTTCGTTTAGCTATCATTTTAACATCACTTTTCTGAGCATCACAAATCTGATGTACAAACATCGGCTTTATTTTCAACTCGGCCATAACCGCACTATCATCACATAGATCTTTCTGAGCATTCATTGCTTGCAAAGCACATATGGACTTTCGGCTCAAAGCATCAGCTACAACCTTAACTTTACCCGGGTGGTAATCTATCACAAGTTCGTAATCTTTCAACAACTCTAACCATCTTCTCTATCGCAAATTCAATTCTTTCTAAGTCATCAAGTACTTCAAACTCTTGTGATCTGTAAAGATATGACACTTCTCACTAAATAAATAATGACGCCATATTTTCAATGCGAACACAATCGCGGCCAATTCAAGGTCGTGCGTTGGGTAGTTCTTTTCATGCGGCTTTAGTTGCCTCGAAGCATAAGCAATGACTTTACTTTCTTGCATCAACACATAGCCCAAACCATGCAACGAGGCATCACTGTAAACTATGAATTCTTTGCCCGATTCAGGTTGAACCAACACTGGTGCTTCTGTCAACAACACTTTCAATTGTTCAAAACTCTGATGGCATTTTTCTGACCACTCGAATCTAACATCTTTCTGTAGCAACTTCGTCAACGGAGTCGCAATCATCGAGAAGCCTTTCACAAATCGTCTACAATATCCCGCTAGTCCCAGAAAACTACGGACTTCAGACACATTTCTCGGAGGCTTTCATTCTAATATAGCAGAGATTTTACTAGGATCAACTCGTATCCCGGCAGCTGACACAATATGCCCCAGAAAACCAACTTCACACAACCAAAATTCACATTTACTAAACTTAGCATACAACTGTTTCTCACGCAGATTTTGTAGCACAGTTCTCAAATGCTCGGCATGCTGCGTCTCATCACACGAATAGATCAAAATATCATCAATGAACACCACTACAAAGTGATCCAAATACGGTCTGAATATCTGATTCATCAGATCCATAAACACTGCAGGAGCATTTGTTAGTCCGAAAGGCATCACTAAGAATTCGTAATGTCTGTACCTCATTCTGAAAGCAGTTTTCGGCACATCGGATTCTTTAATTCTTAACTGATAGTAACCTGATCTCAAATCTATCTTTGAAAACACTGTAGCTCATTTCAGCTGATCAAACAAATCATCAATACGAGGCAATGGATATTTTTTCTTTATCGTTACTTTATTCAACTGTCGATAATCAATACACATTCTCATAGTTCCATCTTTCTTTTTCACAAATAACACAGGAGCTCCCCAGGGTGAGAAACTCGGTCGTGCAAATCCTCTGTCAGTCAACTCCTGCAACTGAGACTTTAACTCTTTCAATTCTGTTGGTGCCATTCTATACGAAGCTATCAAAATGGGAGTGGTCCCCGGCACTAATTCAACACCAAATTCGACTAATTAGAGGTAATCTCGGTAACTCTTCAGGAAACACATCTGGAAACTCACATACCACAGGCACATATTCAACTTTCTTTTCCGACACTTTTGTATCAATCACATACGCCAAATAAGCTTCACAACCCTTTTTCACATAGTTCATAGCTTTCATCGCAGATACAAAAGCTGGTAATCCTTTCATATCATTGGATTCTATTCGAACTAGCTCACCATTCAGACTTTTCAACTCAATTCTCTTTCTTTTACAATTCACGATGGCATTATGCAGAGTAAGCCAATCCATACCCATAATTATGTCAAACTCATCGAATGGTAGTAACATCAAATTAACCGAAAAACAAACATCCCGAAACATCAATGGACAATTCTTGCACACCTTATCCACCAAAACACACTTGCCTAAGGGATTCGATACTCTAATCAAAAATTCAGTAGACTCAACAGGTAGAGTCTTACTTGATACTAGATTCACACACACATATGAATGAGTAGATCCTGGATCTATCAATGCAATGACATCAGTATCAAATAAAGTGAAAGTACCAGAGATGACGTCTGGAGATGATGCTTCCTCTCGTGCACGTATAGCATAAGCTCGGGCAGGTGCTCTCGCGCCGACCTCACAATTGTGTCGTGTAGTCCCCCTTTGGCTTCCACTCACATTTCTGGTGTTTCTGGATGGTCTACCTCTATCCGTCACATTACTCGGTCTTTCATTCTGAACATTTTCCTCTTCGACCATCTTTGGGAATTCTCGAATAAAATGATATCGGGATCCACATTTATAACAAACTCTATTGTTGTACTCGCCCCAGCATTCTCCCACATGTTGCCTTCCACACTGTCTACACTCAGGTTTGTTGCTTTTGGCACTATCGACACTTGATTCCATTGGAGCTTGAGTTCTCGGACCAACACTTAGTCTTGCGCGATCTCTATTCGGATGCCCAAACGAAGCATTTGATCGGTTGCTTGCATCTCTGAATCTCTTCATCGAAGGTTGAGAAAACTCACTCATCGATCTTTTTCTTTCATCACGAGCTTCAGAATCAGCTTTCTTCTTTTCTTTACTGAGCTCCTCGGCTTTACAACCTCTTTCAACTAACACAACAAATTCATTTATATCAAGTATCCCAACCAATAACTTAATATCCTCGTTCAACTCTTCTATGAAGCGTTTACACATAGTGGCTTTGGTCGAAACACATTCCTGTGCATACTGGCTCAGTCTCACAAATTCTCGCTCGTACTCAGTAACTGACAAACGGCCCTATTTTAGCTCTAAAAACTCTTCACGTTTCTGATCAATGAAGCGTTGACTGATATACTTCTTTTTGAACTCAACTTGAAAGAAGTCCCAAGTGATTCTCTCTCTCGGAACCACGGAAATCAATGTTTTCCACCAATTATAGGTTGTATCTCTCAACAATAAAACTGCACACTTAATACACTCATCAGGAGTCAACGACATTTCATCGAATACTCGAATTATATTTTCGAGCCAAAACTCGACCCGCTCGGCATCGTAATCAGTTGTGGCCCTAAACTCTTCGGCCCCATACTTCTAGATCTTATCCACAGGAGGTTTATTCAATCGAATCGGATCTATCACTTGTGGCACAATAGGTACTTGTGGGGGTGGAGGTTGTGGAGCAGCCGGATTCGTTCGAACAAATTCTGAAAAACACTCACTCATCACACGGAAGAAGGCTTGCTTAGCCTCTCCTCCCTCACTACTTTCATTCGGCCTAGATATGGCCGGCGCTGTCCCTTGAGCGGGAGTAGGCGCGTTACTCTCTACATCGTCAGCAACTGCTCGATCGGGATCCATTACTATAATAAAACACATTTTCAACTGTCAGTATTCATCACACTATCGCAATTTCATATATTGTATGTATAGCTAGACTCACACACGCTACGTTAGTCTGAGAATCGACTAAACCGTAGCTCTGATACCAATAAAATGTAACACCACTAACCTGAAACTGTTGCCGGAATAGGGTTAAGAGGCGTTACCGATCAATCGAATCATTACATAACCATTTCATGACACTAAGTCATTCATCCATCAACTATACTCATTATCAACCATATGGTCCCTTATTGAGGTCTATAAGACCTTAAACACATGCTAGAATAGGGTCGGGACTAAACCGAACACTTACAAAATTTCTCAAAAATTTAAAATTTTTCAAAGTTTCAAAGGTCACACGCCCGTGTGGGCAGACCGTGTGCCTCCCACGGCTACTAGACACACCCATGTGTCTTGGCCGTGCCAAAACAGAGCTTGTATACTAACTTATCTCCACGGCCACCAGGCACGCCCGTGTGCCAAGGCTGTGTGCTCTTAAGCTAGATACTGACTAATTCACACGGCTACCAAACACGCCCATGTACCCTGGCCGTGTACTTTTATGCTATATACTGAATCAATCACATGGCCATTAGACACGCCCGTGTTCCATGACCGTGTAGGCAAAACTGGCCCTTTGCAAAGCCAATATGCCACCCATGCTAGGGTCAATCCTACAAGCAAAGAACCAATTCATTTCATGCACATTTGACAACCTAAGACATGCCAAACAAACAACATAATATTTCATTCAATCTCATTTCCATTCATGCCAACTCATATACCAAATTTCATAACTAAAACTCATACATTACCAAGCATGATTCATCCATAAAATCACTAGTTTATAATAGCATCAATCCATCACTAAGCTTACCATTCATAAGACATTTTCATTGCCATCAAAACAAACATAATATGCAAAATATACCAAATCCACACATGCATATTACCAACATTTATCTAGCCACATCACATGGCTATTTACACAACTCAAACATGTTTCAAACCTACTAGCCTATACATGCCATAATTCAACTATATACATCTTTCCAAAAGTACCAAAATAGATTGTCGATAGTGTGATAGAGAATGCTGACGATCCCCGGATCCGAGCTAACTTTACTGACACTTCAAAGCAGAGAAACAAATCACACAGTAAGCTTTCCAAAGCTTAGTAAGTTCGTAACATAACACATTTAAATCAAACAAACCACCACATAGATTATTTCACATATACATATATATCATGCCATCCAAAACTAGAATACTCATTTAAAATTTCATAATCTCATTCATAGATTCATCAACCACATAGGTTCCGAGCGTACCTTAGCCAACACCTAGTAGTCAATTACATTTGCTACTCAATACTCATTTTTCCCTTTCGATCAACTTCCGTCTCTTCTTTGGTTCAATCGCACACTTAGTGCCCCGATATTTAGCCGAAGCTTAATTATCATCGCACACATAGTGCATTTATATCAAACCGCTCTTCAATCGGTATCGCACACACAGTGCCAACCACAAAGTCAAAGCTTATATTATTTCGCACACACAGTGTTGATCATCTCGATCACGTTTTTGAATACGCACACTTAGTGCCACATAACTCAAACTCAAACTCTCACATAGCATCCACATTTCAATATCATTATAACATTCATTTCATAGCATTTAACATAACTAAATATTCGTATTATGTCCGAACTTACCTCGGACGTTGAACTATCGAAACGGTCGGTCAATCGAGCACTTTATCTTTGCCTCGATCTCGATCCGAACCTCTCCTTTCTTGGTCTATACACATTCAAATTCAATCCATTCAATCACCAAATCATTCATTTTAGTCCAAACACACATATTTAGGGCATTTTACAAAATAGCCCTCACATTTTCACATTTCGACACTTTAGTCCTTAATTCATAAAATCATCAAATACACATAATTAGCTTGCACCCATGCCTAGCCGAATTCTCACTATATTCATACAAGCCCACATATTTCATTTATTTCACATTTTAATCCTTCAAAATGCTATTTTCTCAATTTATCCCTAATTAGCTAAATTCATCAAAAATTCAAGAACAAAACATGTTCATTAAACACATATCTTCCATTTAACACTAATATTCATCACAAAGCTCACCATTTCATCAATGGCACATCTGATAAACATCATCAATTCTTCAAATTACAACATGGGCTTGATAGTAGACTAAGCAACAATCTCAAAAACATAAAAATCATCAAAAACCAAAGTCAAAATATACCTTAATTTGGATCAAAGACTAGCCGAATACCCTAGCTCAATTTTTCTTTCTTTTCTTTCTTCAATTTCGGCTACTATGGATGAATATGGCTTATTATTAGCCTTTTGTTTTACTAATATTATGATATTAATCCATTTACAAAAATGACCTTTCATTAAACATATAAAAAAATTATATAATAAGGCCATTCATGTCTTTTAACCATCCACTATCTAAATATTTGCATATTAACCTCATAAGGCCTCTACATTATAAAGACAACAACACTTAAGTACTTATAAATCAGCACACAGTTTTCACACTTTATGTAATTAAATCCTTTTTTCGTAATTCGACACATAGTCGATAAAATTACCACACAGAATTTTCACACAGGCTATATCACATATAGTTCACACCAAAAATAATATTAAAATATTTTTTCGACCCTGAATTTGTGGTCTCGAAACCACTATTCTCACTAGGTCTAAACCGGGCTGTTACACACACAAAATGGCTAAGTCCCTATACATGCCCTAACTTAAAACGTTTCGAGTCACAAAATACCGAGATAATCCTTTGATAGTGTGAAACGATCTCCGACGTCCTTGCGATCCCCGAGTTGGCTTGCGATACTATAAAAAGAGAGAAAGGAAAGGGGAGTAAGCATAAAGCTTAGTAAGTTTGCATGTAAATGAATAACAACATTCTTAATGAATTATCTTATTCTTTTCTTATCAAGATCATTTAAGCCTTTAACTCAATATGCTTAAGTTTTTAATTCTTACCTGTACCTTTTTAGCATGAACTTGTCTTACCATTCCTTTGGTATACTCTTTGAATTTTCCGTTGAACCACTTGGATTACTAAGGATACACGGGTACATTTCCTTTTGAAACTTACCATTGCCATGTCTTGACATGGTCTTACGTGGTATCCTTGCCTTATGAACTCACCAATGCCATGCCTTGGCATGGTCTTACATGGGATCTTTGCCTTATAGTAACTTATCAATGCCATGTCTTGACATAGTCTTACATGATTTCCTTAAACCCTAATGTCATGGCATTTGTATCCTACACATTTCTAAGGTTCAACCGGGACTTTCTGAGATTGCTTCTCCGTCAATTCATGCTTGAGTCTTTAAATGATAAATTTACAGAATAAATATGTAAATGCTGGAATCTAATAGTATTAAATGTAAAATAATAGAATATTGCATTTATTTACCGCAAACTTACCTCGGAACAAAATACGATCAACTATATTAATTTAGTCCACTATCTTTTTCTTTCCCCGGTCTAACTCCGGATTTCGTTCCTCTTGATCTATAATAGCAAAATTAGCTTATTTAATACTCACATTTATTAAAACAGTCCTTGACTCTATCTTTGGCAAAAATTACGATTTTTGCCCCTAAACTTTTACATATTTACACATTTGCCCAAAAGCTCAGAAATTAAAATTTATCCCTTATTCTTATGTTTTATGACATGCTGATCATTTTTCCCTTCTATGACAACATCAAATTCTCACTCTAACATGTACTTCTAAACATTAGGTATTCTTACCGACTAAGCCGTTTTACTCGTTTTCACTTAAAATCGCTTAGCAAAAGTTGTTTAACATAATTTCAGACTTCATATTCTATCATAAAACATCAAAATAAACACATTTCACCTATGGGTATTGTTCCAAATATGAACCCTAGGTTAAATTATTGCTAGATTAAGCTAAATCAAGTTACCGGGACTCCAAAAACGTAAAGAACATTAAAAACGGGGCTTAGATGCACTTACTATGAGCTTGAGAAGTTGAAGAAACCCTAGCTATGGTGTTCCCTTTGAAATTTCGGCCAAATGAAGAAGATGGACAACATTTTTCCATCTTTTTCCCTTTTTAATTCCTAATGACTAAAATGCCCTTCATTAAAACTTTAGTTATTTTTATCTATGTATGTCCATTTTTGTCCATGGAAAATATAATGGTCTAATTACCATTTAAGGACTCCTACTTCAAACCCCCATTTCAATCAAGTACTCTATGAATTTGAACCCCTATTTAGCAACTTTTGCAAACAAGTCCTAATAGGCAATTTAAGCATGAAATCAATAAAATTTCTTATCGATACTCTAACACATGTATTTAATCACTTGGTAAACCATAATAATTAATCGTAATAAACTTTTCTATCTCAGATTCGTGGTTTCACAACCACTATTCTATTTAGGCCCTATTTCGGGATGTTACAATGGTAATTTTGCCAAAGCATGATTTTGGAAACGCATTTATTAATGTGATGATTAAAATGAGCTAATTTGCTATTATAGAGCAAGAAGAACCAAGAATCCACCTCGATCAAGGAAAGAATAAAGTCTCAGACTAGATCAACGATCTAGCTTATTTTGAAATCGAGGTAAGTTTGTATGTGATAATTTAACATTTATGCTAGCATGTTTGAGAATGGTTGATCTTATATTGAAATTATATGAAATTGAATATTGGTGTTGAATGAGAAAGATGATAAGAATTGAGATGTTGAAGTCCTGGTAGAACTAAAATAAGTATGAAAATACTATCATCAAAACATAAGATGAATAAGGTCCCGTGTAAGACCATCTCCGGGACATGGCCTCGGCACCGAATTAAAATTCCGTATAGGACCATATCTGGGATATGGCTTCGGTATTGAGTATGAGAATCGTATAAGACCATATTCGGGATATGGTATCGATACTTAATGTGAGATTCCGTATAAGACCATATCCGGGATATGGCATCGGCACTCAGAGGTGACCCCACGTAAGACCACATCCGGGATGTGGCATTGGTTTCATTTTTTTATGCTAGTGGTTATAAATATGCATCTTTGAGCATCCCTAGTGATTTATCGGGATGAATAAATCAGCTTAGAAATAGGAACGAGAATTTTACTAAATGTTATGTGATTGAGTTAACACAGGTACTCGTGAGTAATTCACGACGAAACACTTACGATATGTGGCATGGTATGTGCTAAATAAGGGCAAGTATGAGTAAGTATGGCAAGAAGCCTAATACTTTGTGTATGGTTAATTAATGCCATGGATGAATTTTATCATGAGCTTATTATTGCTATTTATTTCCATGCAAACTTACTAAGCTTTATGCTTACCCCTTTTTATCGCCTTTTTCCTTGTAGTATTGCCTTGATAACTCGAGAATCGTGGGACGCAGGAGTTCGGAAATCACACTATCAACATCACTTTGGTATAACAATTTAGACGTATTTTGAGTATGGCATGTATAGGACTTGGGTATTTTGTTAGGTCGTAATTGTTAGCCAAAGTGTTGGCTATGTTTGTAATCAAAGTCATTTTGTAAATGGTCATTAGAAATGGGCCAACACTTGATAAGTTTATATATATATATATTCAATATGATGAAATTATGAAGTTTATGCTTGTGTGAACGCTTTGAATTGAGTTCTTAGAGGTACCATATGATCAGCTTATGTATTGAATTGTTAGGTAGGAGTGTGAATGCTTGTTAGGGTGGCAAAAAGGCTTGGTAGATAGCCATATAATTGTCCACACGGGCAGACACACGGGCGTATACTCAGGCCGTGTGAAGTCTGCACTTAAAATGTGGAATTTAATTCGGCACACGGTCTAAGGACACGGGTGTGTGCCTCAATCGTGTAACCATAGTGATATGATGATGTCATAAACAGAATACCAAGGTTTTGGCACACGGGCTAGGGCACGGGCGTGTCAAGGCCGTGGGAGGGACACGGGCCAGGGACACGGGCTTGTGCCCGGCCGTGTGAAATAAGTCAGTGTCGACCACGGGTGATGAACACGGGCATGTATTAGGGACACACAGGCGTGTCCCTAGAACAACACGGGCGTGTGGCCCCTGTTTGGTTAAAAAATTTCTAAGCGCGTATTAGTTTTCGGTTTAATTCTGAAACCTTCCGAAAGTATGTTTAGGGTCTCGTAAGCTCAGAATGAAAATGTTATGGGTTTAAATGGAAAGTATTTGAGATGAAATGTCATGTTTAAGCAAGTAAAGTTAGGTAATGCCTCGTATCCGGTCCTGGCTTCGACCCGGGTAAGGGGTATTACATTTATTGGTATCAGAGCTACAGTTTAGTCAATTCTAGGACTAACGTAGCGTAAGTATGAGTCTAGCTATACATGCCATATGTAAGAGTACCTGTGTAATGATAGTGTGATGGCTCCTGACGTTTAAAATCGTGTTTTTATGTAGTAAATGGATTCTGATCCAGACTGAACTGCAGTTGATGATGCTGCGAGTAATGCGCCGGCTTCCGCTCAGGGGACCGCGCTAGCGTATAGTAGACCGGAGACCTTGGGTCAAGAAGAATAGGCCTGAAAAGCCTTTCTCCGTATGATGAGCAACTGGTATACTGAGTATACCCGAGCAAATCCTAATGCTCAACCCCCTCCACCCCCACCTATTCCTCAACCCGCTCCCGTAGCTCCTCAAGTGGTTGAGGTAGTGAGAAGAGAAAGGCCTCCGGTCGATAAGATCCGAAAGAAAGGAGCCGAAGAATTCCGGGCTAGTAAGGATGATGATCCGGAGAGAGCGAAATTCTGGCTCGAGAATACCATCAGGGTATTCGATGAGTTGTCATGCACGCCTGAGGAGTGCTTAAAATGTGTGGTATCTCTCTTGAGAGATTCGGCCTATCAGTGGTGGAACACCCCTGTGTCGATGGTACCAAGAGAGAGAGTTAGCTGGGAATTCTTCCAAGAGGAGTTTCGGAAGATGTATATCAGCCAGAGATTCATCGACAATAAGAGAAAAGAGTTTTTAGAATTAAAGCAAGGTCGAATGACGGTGACCGAATATGAACGGGAGTTCGTAAGGTTTAGCAAGTATGCCCGGCAGTGCGTGTCTACCGAGGCTATCATGTGCAAGAGATTTGAGGACGGGTTAAATGAAGATATTCATTTATATGTTGGAGTCCTCGAACTAAAAGAATTTGTAGTGTTAGTGGATAGGGCTTGTAAAGCCGAAGCGTTGGCTAAAGAGAAGAGAAGAGCTGAGATTGAGTCCCGTGACTCAAGAAAAAGGCAATTAAGTAAGTCCTACAAATCCTCATCTAAGAAATTGAGGGATTTTGCTACTCGACCAGCCACTTCAGTTGGGTTTTCAAACTGAAGTAAGGGCAAACAGTTTTCGGGGTCTAAAGTGCAGACCACATTAGTTGCTAGTGTGGGCAACGTTCGATCGAGTAGACCAGAATGCCTGCAGTGTGGCAGGCGTCATTCTGGTGAGTGTCGAGAAAATGAGAAGGCTTGTTTCAGATGTGGGTCCTTAGACCATTTTATCAGAGATTGCCCCGAGGTGGGCGAGAAAGAGAAGTTCAGAATGCAAGACCGGGAAGTGCTACTAGAGGAAGACCGCAGAGAAACCCGAGAAATAAAATGAGTAACAAGAACCCATCTAGAGAGCAGACTGCAAGAGTTGAGGGTAGAGCATCGGCGAGAACATATGCCATTCGTGCTCGTGAAGAGGCATCTTCCCCTAACGTAATCACGGGTACCTTTTCTCTCTATGATACTCGTGTTATAGCTTTAATTGATCTGGGATCTACCCACTCATACATATGCATGAAATTAGTCTCTAGCATAAGCATGCCTATAGAGTCTACTGAATTCGTAATAAGAGTGTCTAATCCCCTAGGAAAATATGTGTTGGTTGATAGAGTATGTAAAAGTTGCCCATTGATGATTATGGGTCATTTCTTTCCAGTTAATCTTATGTTATTACCGTTTGATGAGTTCGATGTCATCCTTGGGATGGATTGGTTAGTTACTCATGACGTGATTGTGAATTGTGGAAAAAGGTCTATCGAGTTAAAATGTGAAAGTGGAGATCTTATTCGTGTGGAATCAGATAAACAGAACAGATCACCGGTAGTAATATCATCCTTGTTGACTCAGAAATATTTAAGAAAGGGGTACGAAGCTTACCTTGCCTTTGTGATGAATGTTAAAGAGACTGAGTTGAGAATTGAATCAGTGCCTATAGTATGCAAGTATCTAGATGTTTTCCCGGAGGAATTGCCAGGGCTACCTCCAGTTAGAGAAATCGAATTTGGGATTAAGATTACTCCGGGTACCGCCCCCATTTCTATTACTCCATATAGAATGGCTCTAACCGAGCTAAAAGAGTTGAAAGCACAGTTGCAAGAACTAACGGATAAAGGTTTTGCAAGATCGAGTTTTTCTCCGTAGGGTGCTCCCATTTTATTCGTGAAGAAGAAAGATGGTTCTATGAGATTATGCATAGATTATCGACAACTTAACAAGGTAACTGTGAAGAACAAGTACCCATTGCCGAGAATCGATGATTTATTTGATCAATTGAAGGGAGCCACGGTATTTTCCAAGATAGATTTGAGGTCAGGGTACTATCAGCTGAGAGTCAAGGACTCGGATGTACCGAAAACTGCATTTAGGACTAGGTATGGCCACTATGAATTTTTGGTCATGCCTTTTAGTCTAACGAATGCCCCTACCATTTTCATGGACCTGATGAACCGCATTTTTTGGCCATACTTGGATAAATTTGTAGTGGTCTTCATCGATGGCATCCTGATCTACTCTCGAGATGAGAACGAACATGCCGAGCATTTGAGTATGGTTCTGCAAATTTTGAGAGAAAAAAATTGTATGCCAAGTTCAGCAAGAGTGAATTTTGGCTTAAGGAAGTAGGATTTTTGGGGCACATTGTCTCGGGAGATGGAATTAGAGTCGACCCGAGTAAAATTTTAGCAATTGTTGATTGGAAACTACCGAGGAGCGTAACTGAAATAAGGAGTTTCCTAGGCCTAGCCGGCTATTATAGGTGTTTTGTCAAGGGGTTCTCCATGATAGCTACCCCGATGACGAGAATATTGCAAAAAGACGTGAAGTTTGAATGGACAGAGAGGTGTCAACAGAGTTTTGAAAAACTAAAGGCGTTGTTGACTGAGGCACTTGTTTTGGTGCAACCTGAACCGGGAAGAGAATTTGTGGTTTACAGTAATGCATCCCTGAATGGATTGGGTTGTGTACTTATGCAAGAGGGTAAGGTGATTGCATACGCCCCTAGGCAATTAAAGTCGCACGAGAAGAATTACCCGACCCATGATCTAGAGTTGGCAGCCATTGTGTTTGCATTAAAGACATGGGGACACCATTTGTATGGTGAAAGGTGTCGGATATTTACCGACCATAAAATCCTAAGATATTTGATGACTCAAAAAGAATTGAATTTGAGGCAAAGAAGGTGGTTGGAGCTGATTAAGGATTATGAGTTAGTGATTGACTACCATCCGGGAAAGGCAAACATAGTCGCTGATGCTTTGAGCAGAAAATCATTGTTCGCACTGAGAGCCATGAATACTCAGATGGCTTTGTTGGATGATGGTTCTATTCTAGCTGAGCTAAGGGCTAGACCATTATTTCTTCAAGAGATTTGTGAAGCTCAGAAAGAAGACAGCAGCATACAAGCTAAAAGAGTTCTTTGTGAGTCAAATGTTGAGTCAAACTTTCGGGTAAATCCTGATGGATGTTTGACGTTTCAAAATAGGGTCTGTGTACCCGGAAATGATGAACTTATTCGTAAGATTTTTCATGAAGCGCATAGAGGATGTTTAACTGTAGACCCTGGTAGCACGAAGATGTACAATGACTTGAGGAAGTGGTATTGGTGGCCTAGTATGAAGAAGGACATTTCTGAGTTTGTATCGAGATGTCTAATTTGTCAACAAGTGAAGGCTGAACACCAAGTACCTTCGGGTCTACTTCAGCCTATTATGGTTCCCGAGTGGAAGTGGGACCGTATTACCATGGACTTCGTGACGGGTTTACCGTTGACATCTAAAAAAAAAGATGCTGTGTGGGTCATAGTCGATAGGCTCACGAAGTCGGCCCATTTTATACCAGTGCGAGTCAATTATTCGCTTGATAAATTGGTGGACTTTTACGTGTCAGAGATGGTAAGACTTCATGGTGTACCGTTGTCGATCATTTCGGATAGAGATCCGAGATTCACATCACGGTTTTGGAAAAAGTTACAAGAGGCCTTGGGCACAAAATTGAGTTTTAGTACAGCCTTCCATCCACAAATCGACGGGCAGTCGAAAAGAGTAATTCAGATACTCGAAGACATGCTTCGATGTTGTGTTTTGGAATTTCAAGGTATTTGGGAGAAATACTTACCGTTGGTGGAATTTGCCTACAACAACAGTTTTCAGTCAAGTTTGAAAATGGCGCCTTATGAGGCATTGTATGGGCGTAAGTACCGAACGCCTTTGCATTGGTCAGAACTCAGAGAGAAACATATTCACGGGGTCGATTTGATTAGGGAAACTGAAGAAAAAGTAAAGGTGATACGCGAGTGTCTGAAAACGGCCTCAGATAGACAAAAGTCCTACTCGGATTTAAAAAGGAAAGAGATTGAATTCCAAGTCGGTGATAAAGTGTTTCTGAAAGTATCACCATGGAAGAAGGTCCTCAGATTTTGCCGGAAAGGCAAATTAAGTCCGCATTTTATCGGACCTTATGAAATTACCGAGAGAATAGGACCGGTAGCTTATTGGTTGGCCTTGCCACCTGAGCTGGAAAAGATTCATTATGTTTTTCATGTGTCCATGTTGCGCCGATACCGTTCAGACCCTTCACATGTCATAGTACCAACAGAGGTAGAGATCCAATCGGATTTGACTTATGGTGAAGAGCAAATTAGAATTTTGGCAAGGGAGGTTAAACAGCTGAGAAACAAAAGTATAGCCCTTGTTAAAGTGCTATGGCAGAGACATGGAATAGAATAGGCTACATGGGATCTCGAAGAATCTATGAGAAACCAATACCCCAACCTTTTCACTGGTAAGATTTTCGGGGACGAAAATCCTTAAGGGGGGAGAATTGTAACAGCCCGATTTAGGGGCTAGTCAGAATAGTGGTTCGAAACCACTAATCCGAGGTTATAGAAAATTTCTTTTATGATATTTTATGAGCTAGAGCATGATTATATGTGTACATGAAAATTTTGGTGCCTTAATTTTAGCGATTTCTTGCTTAATCGCGAAAAAGGACTAAATCGCATAAAGTGCGAAAGTTCTATTTTATAAGCTAAAGGTACCTAATAGCCATAGAATATTAATTTGAGGACTTTAAAGGGCAATTATCCCCTTTGTAAATGGTTGGCCGGGCATAGGGGATCATAGGAGACAAGAATTGACAAATTGGTCAAAGTTGGTAATAGTTGTTGACTAAATTGATAAATAGAATAAAATAAAGAAAAGATGATATCCATCTTTTCTCTCCTTCTTTCTCCACCGAAAATAGCAAGCAAAATAGGGGTTTTGAAAGCTCAAAATTTTAGCAAACTTATCTCCATTCAAGTAAGTGATTTTAATGATTTTTCTTGAAGATAATTGTACTTTTAGAACCCCTAGAGCTTAAGCTTTCAAATGAGGGGACTAGTTTCTAATATGGTGAAGGGTTTAGAGATTTTCCATGAGAGCTTTCATTGTTATTTGCTGCATTTTTATGGAAGAAAATGAGTCTTGGTTGTTAGATGAACAACTTTTGTGAAAGGTGTTGCCATGAAAACACCTAAATGGACCTTGTTGTAAAGGTTATAAAGTTTGTAGTAAATGTGTGAAATGTTAGGTTTTGATGATAGCCATGAGAGAAATAAATTTTCACCTAGGCTCATTAAAGGTAGAAATTTTATTAGAATTAATTTCCGAGCCTAGGGGTAAAGGCAAAATGGTAATTTTGCCAAAGTCTAAGGGCAAAATGGTAATTTTACCAAAGCATGATTTTTGAAATGCATTTATTAATGTGATGATTAAAATGAGCTAATTTGCTATTATAAAGCAAAAAGAACCAAGAATCCACCTCGATCGGGGAAAGAATAAAGTCTCGGACTAGATCGACAATCTAGCTTATTTTGAAATCGAGGTAAGTTTGTATGTGATAATTTAACATTTATGCTAGCATGTTTGAGAATGGTTGATCTTATAATGAAATTCTATGAAATTGAATATTGGTGTTGAATGAGAAAGATGATAAGAATTGAGATGTTGAAGTCCCGGTGGGACTAAAATAAGTGTGAAAATGCTATCATCAAGACATAAGATGAATAAGGTCCCGTGTAAGGCCATGTCCAGGATATGGCCTCGGCACCGAATTGAAATCCCGTATAGGACCAGATCCGGGATATGGCTTCGGTATTGAGTATGAAAATCGTATAAGACCATATCCGGGATATGACATCGATACTTAATGTGAGATTTCGTATAAGACCATATCTGGGATATGGCATTGGCACTCAGAGGTGACCCCACGTAAGACCACATCCGGGATATGGCATTGGTTTCGTTTTTTTTATGCTAATGGTTATAAATATGCATCTTTGAGCATCCCTAGTGATTTATCGGGATGAATAAATTAGCTTAGAAATAGGAACGAGAATTTTACTAAATGTTATGTGATTGAGTTAACACAGGTACTCGTGAGTAATTCACGACGAAACACTTACGATATGTGGCATGGTATGTGCTAAATAAGGGCAAGTATGAGTAAGTATGGCAAGAAGCCTAATACTTTGTGTATGGTTAATTAATGCCATGGATGAATTTTATCATGAGCTTATTATTGCTATTTATTTCCATGCAAACTTACTAAACTTTATGCTTACCCCTTTTTATCGCCCTTTTCCTTGTAGTATTGCCTTGATAACTCGAGAATCGTGGGACGCAGGAGTTCGGAAATCACACTATCAACATCACTTTGGTATAACAATTTAGACTTATTTTGAGTATGGCATGTATATGACTTGGGTATTTTGTTAGGTCGTAATTGTTAGCCAAAGTGTTGGCTATGTTTGTAATCAAAGTCATTTTGTAAATGGTCATTAGAAATGGGCCAACACTTGATAAGTTTATATATATATTCAATATGATGAAATTATGAAGTTTATGCTTGTGTGAACGCTTTGAATTGAGTTCTTAGAGGTACCATATGATCAGCTTATGTATTGAATTGTTAGGTAGGAGTGTGAATGCTTGTTAGGATGGCAAAAAGGCTTGGTAGATAGCCATATAATTGTCCACACGGGCAGACACACGGGCGTGTGCTCAGGCCGTGTGAAGTCTGCACTTAAAATGTGGAATTTAATTCGAGACACGGTCTAAGGATACGGGCGTGTGCCTCGACTGTGTGACCATAGTGATATGATGACGTCATAAACAGAATACCAATGTTTTGGCACACGGGCTAGGGCACGGGCGTGTCAAGGCCGTGGGAGGGACACGGGCTAGGGACACAGGCGTGTGCCCGGCCGTGTAAAATAAGTCAGTGTCGACCACGGGTGATGAACACGGGCATGTCTTAGGGACACACGGGCGTGTCCCTAGAACAACACGGGCGTGTGGCCCCTGTTTGGTTAAAAATTTTCTAAGCGCGTATTAGTTCTCGGTTTAATTCCGAAACCTTCCGGAAGTATGTTTAGGGCCTCGTAAGCCCAGAATGAGAATGTTATGGGTTGAAATGGAAAGTCTTTGAGATGAAATGTCATGTTTAAGCAAGTAAAGTTAGGTAATGCCTCGTATCCGGTCCTGGCTTCGAACCCGGGTAAGGGGTGTTACAGATAAATTATCAAAATAATCACTTTTGTTTGCCTTAGGTTACATTTTAGTCACTTATGTTTGAAATATTACGTTTTAGTCATTTACGTTATCGTTTTGTTACAAAATGGTCACTCTGCTGTTAAGATTTATTACCTCCCAAATGGCAATCCGACATGACAGTTAAAATGGGTTTTAAATGCCAACATGGATGAGAAAAGATAATTTTTTTTTTATAAAAATAGAATATAAAATTTTGTCCTAAAACCCAATTTGCTCCTGTTTAAAAAGAAGCAACATTTGGGTTTTTTTTTTGTTACTATCAGAGAAAAGAAGAAGAAGAAGAAGAAGAAGAAGAAGAAGAAGAAGAAGAAGAAATGGACCCACCAACCTCTATACCTGCTTGCTATTGTGGTTGCTCACAATATACAAATAAGCAAAGATGAAGCATGTTCTTTTTGTCTGTAAATATACAAAAAAAATGAAAAGATGAACCACCTTTTTGCAAAAAAACCATAATATCTGAACCCAAAATTGAAGTAAAGAACAAAAAAAAAATCCATTACTTACTGTAATTCATGCCTAGACCCTCCATTAAATCGATCATTTGTTTTTCTATTTTTAATAAAAAATCGAACCGATTGATGGAGCAGTCAATTTAATTTCTACTGTTTTGGTTCAATAAAGATAACTATGAAAATGAATGGGTTTTTTTAGTCAAAATGGAAACAAAAACCAAAACAAAAAAGAGACCAAGTGTTATTTTTTTCCGGTTCAAGGATGAATCTAATGCATTGGTCTTGATTATTTCGAGAAACTAAATTAATATTTTCTTTTAATTAATTTAGAAATTTCAATCAATTAAATTTATTTAATTAAAAAATTAATTAATTTATTTGGTTAGACATCCACGATGGTATTTAAAACCCATTTTAACTACCATGTTGGATTGCCGTTTGGAAGGTAATAGATTTTAACGACAGAGTGACCACTTCGTAACAAAATGAAAATATAAGTGACTAAAACGTAACATTTTAAACATAAATAATTAAAATGTAACCTAATAAAAATAAAAGTAACTATTTTGACAGTTTACCCTTCTTATACATAACTCAATTTTCTTTGGGGTTAAAAAATATCTTAGTTTTATATTCATTAATAAAGACTAAAGTCATGAAGGAAGTAAGAAATAAACTAAAAGAAAAAACTCTTGGCAAAAAAAAAAAAAAAAAAAAAAAAAAACCTAAAAGAATAAACTCTTGAATAAAAAGAAAATCCAAAAACTAATGGAAAGACTAAAACAGCCTTACGCTACACGCGCATTAAACAAAGAAATCAAGTACATCAGTGTAATTTCGAATGTCATCACCGTCTATATAAAATAATAAAAGCCAATAAGCGTGTATCGCTTCATTTCCCTCCCCAATTTGAAACCTCTCTTTCTCTGTGGGGTGGAAAACCCAATATAACGTTGCAAGAACATAGTTCCCAAAAAACTTTCTAAATTAGAATCAAAAGCGAAGAGAAATTAGAGAGTAAAATTAAGTGAACAACGCAGGATCTCAAGAAAAGATGATGAGACTTTTTGGTATGGGAAAGGACTCCACCGTCGATGTGTCGCCGCAGTCATTCGGTCATTCGGCGTCTGCATCAGCGTCTGTGTCGGCCGCCCCGGTGACGGGTCCCGCAAGGCCGGTTCGGTTGTTGTACTGTGACGAGAAAGGGAAGTTCCGGATGGATCCGGAAGCGGTCGCGGCTTTGCAGCTCGTTAAGGAACCAATTGGGGTCGTTTCGGTCTGTGGCCGGGCTCGTCAAGGCAAGAGCTTTATTTTAAATCAGGTAATTTTATTTATATTTTCTGTTTACTTGTTTTGAAGATAAATTGGAGGAAATTTATGTTCTTTCGGTGTTTTCGTAGGCGAAATAACGAATTCTAAGGTTTGTGACTTTAGTAGTAGGGATGCCATAAATTTAGGGTTTTAAAGGGATCAAATGTGGAAAGTAGCATTTTGGTTTAAATTTTCTGTTTTTAGAAGCCTTCATTTATTATACCCGTGATATCAACATCAAATTTAAGTTTCTGCAAGTGCATTTCAGCTTACAAAGATACAACCAACGAGGTTGAGTACTATGCTTTCTAGAAAGATCTTAGGTAGAGGTAATTATAGTTTTTGAGTTACAATTTATAAGCGAGCATGAGTGAAGAGATACTTATATTTAAGCATCCGATGTGAACATGTTCACTCTGTGCATGGGAGTTTAATGCAAAAGCTACTATAAAATTTAGTTGAATGATCCAAGTCTGACCAGCTGTTTATCATTTTCATAGACCTAGATTTGAGATGGTTTAGCTTGTATCCTTTTGTTCTCAATTTTTGCAGAGGGTGGATATTTGAGCTATGTTTGGTTTCATGGTTAAATATTATGTAATTGTAAATGATTTTACCTAATTGAACCTTGTATGGCATCTGTTTTTTTTTTGAATCAGCCTTTGATTTTTTTTTTTTTTTTTGCTATAGCTTCTTGGAAGGAGTAGTGGATTTCAAGTAGCACCAACTCATCGTCCGTGTACAAAAGGGCTTTGGTTGTGGAGTGCACCATTAAAGAGAACTGCTCTTGATGGAACTGAGTACAATCTTTTGCTGTTAGATTCTGAAGGAATAGATGCCTATGATCAAACAGTTTGTTTTCGCTTACCTTTTTGACAATGGATTGGTTATTAAGTAGTTTGATTGTTTTGACTTATGCTTGTATCTTGTAAACTTGACAGGGAACATACAGCACACAGATTTTTTCATTAGCTGTCCTCTTATCTAGTATGTTCATCTACAACCAGGTCTGTATTTTCTTAAAGAAAGTATTGAGATTTTTTTCCTTTTGACTGGCTTGTT
This sequence comes from Gossypium sturtianum, assembly GCA_025698515.1. Taxonomy (NCBI): domain Eukaryota; kingdom Viridiplantae; phylum Streptophyta; class Magnoliopsida; order Malvales; family Malvaceae; genus Gossypium; species Gossypium sturtianum. Next base: position 42,726,386 of record CM046948.1, read on the forward strand.
AATGAGGGTCTTTTTACCATTTCCCCAAGTTTTGATTGTCTACTTCTGATATTTAGATGGGAGGTATAGATGAAGCTGCACTGGATCGTCTTTCTCTTGTCACTCAGATGACAAAACATATTCGAGTTAAAGCTGGAGGAAGAACAACCTCAGCTTCTGAACTAGGGCAATTCTCCCCAATCTTTGTTTGGCTTCTAAGGGTAATATTTGATTACAAACAGACCCATTTAAAATCTGTTTTATTGTTGGTATCCCGTGTTTAGTTCTTTATTATGGATGTTATGTTCTTATGGTTGTCAAATCTACTTTCTTAAGTTCTCTATTGTAAAATATTCTTCTTGCAGGATTTTTATCTGGATTTGGTGGAGGATAATAGGAAAATAACTCCCCGTGACTACCTAGAACTTGCTTTGCGGCCAGTTCAAGGTAGTGGGAAGGATATAGCTGCCAAAAATGAGGCAAGTCTTAACATAAATTTTAATTGGGGAAGTAAAAGAAATCAATATTAATTCTGTGGAAGCTTGATGAAAAATGAAAAGGAAGTGTCTTTAAAGTGTCTTATTGATTAATATGCAAAATTTGTTGCATGGTTATGCATGCAAATTATGTGATAGACACTGATCATTTATGTTTAATTGTTGATAGATCCGAGACTCTATTCGAGCTTTATTTCCTGATAGAGAATGCTTTACCCTTGTGAGGCCTTTGAACAATGAAAATGATCTGCAAAGGCTTGATCAAATTTCGGTCAGTATCCAACTGTTCTCATATATGCTATTCCCTCTCTGATTTCTTATCATCCTTTTGCCTCCTCTTTCTCCTTCCCTCACCCATTGCTGACTGTCTTTTTCGTTTAGCATGTATAATTTCTTTATTAAGACCTTAGGTTTCATGTGTAGCTTGACAAACTGAGACCTGAATTTCGAGCTGGGCTTGATGCATTGACAAAGTTTGTTTTTGAGAGAACGAGGCCGAAGCAGGTTGGGGGTACTGTACTGACAGGGCCTGTTCTTATTGGTATCACACAATCATATCTGGATGCTTTGAATAATGGTGCTGTGCCCACAATATCTTCCTCATGGCAGGTTAGTTACCTTTATCTGGAAATGCTATGGGATATGTCATTAAGTGGAATCAAACAGGGTTAATAGTGTTATTTTCAGAGTGTTGAAGAAGCAGAGTGTCGGAGGGCATATGATTCTGCTGCGGAGATTTATATGTCAACTTTTGACCGTACAAAACCACCTGAGGAGGTAAGTGATGTCTTTATCATAATTGTTGTGTGGCTGTTTTGATAAATTTTTACAATTCTAATCTTGATGGTCCTAGGTGGCATTGAGGGAAGCCCATGAAGAAGCAATTCAAAGAGCGCTGGCTGCATACAATGCCAGTGCTGTAGGGGTTGGTTCGATGAGAAAGAAATACGAGGAGCTTCTACAGAAATTCTTCAGAAAGGCATTTGAGGTATGCAGTAACTCAAAGGTTACATTTGTAGGCTAAGTCTTTATTTCTATGTTACAAAATGAATGTTTTGCCTCGAATTATGGGTTGGTCATTTATGCAGGATTATAAAAGGAATGCATTTATGGAAGCAGATATGTGTTGTTCAAATGCCATAGAAAGCATGGGAAAGAGGTTGAGAGCAGCATGCCATGCCTCTGATGCAAGTATAGATAATGTTGTGAAGGTAAGTGGTCATTATCCGCTTGTCCTTATTCTTCTTGCAAAGGACTTCGACCTAATTGTGCAACTTTGTTTCTTCTCATTATCTTCTGTTTGAGAATATATTCCAGATTTAGATTTTAGATCACAAATATTGTAAGGATGAAGGCTAGTTAACAGCCTACCTAAGTGGAGTTATCTTCTTTTGGCTTTCCTTTTCAGTTATAATTTATTACCTTTTTTTTTATCCTATGGAAAGTTCGATTTTTCCTATGATATTATGTGATATTGGGTTTTTCCAAATGATGCCATTCACCGGGTTTGATTAAAATGTTATATGCAGGTTCTTGATGCTCTTCTATCTGAGTATGAAGCATCATGCCATGGCCCTGGAAAATGGCAGAAACTGGCTGTATTTTTACAGCAAAGGTTTGTATCAATAGTTTTTTTTTTCATTAAGATGGTCGTTCCAGGTGTTCTGGGGGCTTAGGTGTCTACTTTTGGATATTAACTTTATCTTTTTATGCTGTCTATCAGTATGGAGGGGCCGGTACTGGATTTAACCAAGAGACTTATAGATCAGATTGGATCAGAGAAGAGTTCCCTCATATTGAAATGTCGTTCAATTGAGGATAAGATGAAGTTACTCAGCAAGCAACTGGAGGATAGTGAGAAATATAAATCCGAATATCTGAAGCGATATGATGATGCTATCAATGACAAAAAGAAACTTGCTGATGAATATGCGAACCGTATTAATAATTTACAAGCTGAAAACAGTTCAGTGAAGGAAAGATGTTCTAGTTTAATGAAAGCAGTAGATTCTGCCAAGCAAGAAACGTTAGACTGGAGAAGAAAATATGATCAGGTGTTGTCGAAGCAGAAAGCCAAAGAAGATCAGGCCACCTCAGAAATTGAAGTGCTCAAGTCGCGGAGCACTGCTGCTGAAGCGAGGCTGGCTGCTGCTAAGGAGCAAGCCGAGTCTGCACAAGAGGAGGCGGAGGAGTGGAAAAGGAAGTATGACTTTGCTGTTAGAGAGGCAAAAGCAGCTCTGGAGAAGGCAGCAATTGTGCAAGAGCGGTCAAGCAAGGAAACTCAACTTAGGGAAGATACTCTAAGAGAAGAGTTTTCACATACATTGGCTGATAAGGTGCTCTATTTCTCACCTCACTTTCATACACATTCTTGTTCACTCAATCATGTTTTTATGCTAGTGTAATATGCAGCAAGAAAATTTGATTTGTTTTTATGCTTATGAATTTGTTGCAGGAAGAGGAAATAAAGGAGAAGTCAGCAAAGATTGAACATGCTGAGCAGTCCTTGACAACTCTGAAGTTGGAGTTGAAAGTTAGCTTCTTATGATCATTCATTTCTATATATGCATTCTACATGTAATGCATTGGAATATGGTTACTTATTCTTAACTATGATTTATAATGACACTCAATCAACCACTGCATGTAAACATCACACTAACTGGTTTAGGAGGCATACATTTTTCAATTTGACTTTATCTTTGAAGTTGCATGTGGTTCTGTGCATTTTCAAAGGTTGCCGTATTTAACAATGAGAAATGCTCTGCAGGCTGCTGAGGCAAAGATTAAGAGTTATGACACAGAAGTATCCTCACTAAAGGTTGAAATCAGGGAGTTAATTGACAAGGTAGAAAAAACTAATGCCAAGGCCCTGTCATTTGAGAGAGAAGCAAAGATATTGGAACAGGAGAAGACCCATTTGGAGCAGAAGTACTCATCCGAGTTCAAGAGGTTTGCAGAAGTTGAAGAAAGGTGTAGATCAGCTGAGAAAGAAGCAAAGAAAGCTACAGAATTGGCTGATAGAGCACGGGCAGAAGCAGTAGCTGCTCAAAAGGAGAAAAGCGAGATACAAAGAATGGCAATGGAAAGACTGGCTCAGATTGAGAGGGCCGAGAGGCAAATTGAGAACTTGGAGAGACAGAAAACAGACTTGGAGGATGAACTACATAGGATACGTTTGTCAGAGATGGATGCAGTTTCAAAAGTCGGTTTGCTAGAAGCTAGAGTTGAAGAGAGGGAGAAAGAGATCGAGTCATTACTGAAGACAAACAATGATCAGAGATCTAGCACAGTCAAAGTCCTTCAAGATCTTTTGGACTCTGAACGTGTGGCTCATGCAGATGCAAACAAAAGGGCCGAAGTACTTTCTCTTCAGCTGCAAGCTGCACAGGCAAAACTCGATTCACTCCAGCAGGAGTTGACTTCCGTTCATCTCAATGAAACGGCATTGGATAGTAAGCTCAGAACCGCTTCCCATGGAAAGAGATTGAGGGCAGATGATGTGGAAATGGGGGTGGGATCTGTGCAAGATATAGACATGAGTGATAGAATTTTAAGAGCAAATAAGAAGTCCAGGAGCACTACTAGCCCCGTTTTGTTTTCACAGTCAGGTGATGGTGGATCAGTGTTCAAAGGGGGTGATGACAACCAGAATCCGCAAAACAATCAGGAGGATTATACGAAGTTCACAGTACAAAAACTTAAGCAGGAACTGACGAAACATAATTTTGGTGCGGAATTGCTTGCGCTGCGGAATCCGAACAAGAAAGAAATCCTCGCACTGTATGAGAAGTGTGTTCTGCAGAAATCATAACAATTTTTTCAGTTGATTAAATGAGTTGTACAAGGGTAATGCATGTATTCTACCATGTAGCTGATAATAATTATGAGTGTTATTAGGCTAGGGAAGGAGAAATTTATCAACTCCTGGAAATTCTGACTAACGTACGTTAATCAAAAGTCGATGTGTCTTTTGTTTAAATATCGATTTTAAACCGACGTCTAGGGTGAGGGTTTGTTTGATTGTTAGATTTGTGGCTTAGGCAAGTACGCTAATTTAAGGAACGGTGTGATCTTTTAGCAGTTCAGATTGTGACCTCATGAAGGAATATTCAAGTTTGATGATTATATTTTTCGTCTTCACCTGATTTACTCTAATTAATTATTTTTTCTTGAAATATAATATTATTGATTTTAACAGTACAAAGGTAGAGATACAGGAACATTGGAAAGTTAGACGAGATTACAATTAAAGATATGGTATGCACGCTTGATATAAAATCAAGTCGCATACCAAACAAGAACAAACTGCAGTTGTATGAGGTCTTCATCACCTCAAAGAGAGCAAAGTAAGACTCAAGCCACTCCATGGATGAATCTAACATGTTGAGACGAAAGTTGCCAGCAAACAAGTGAACATATCACCTTGAATTGTTGAGCCCCTTTCCATGTCCTTTCTCCGGTGGTGATGGACACAACATAGCAAACCTGAAAACAACATATATGCAGTTGCTAAAAAACAAAATAGTCGAAATGAGCTATAGAGGACTCGAGAAATAAAAACACGTAAAATTTGAGAAACATGAGCCTCTTAAGGCTCGAGAAAACCTCTACAAGGGAGGACCCAAAGGAAACCATTGGATACTTTTGTTATGCCGAGAAAAGAGAAATCCGTCTTCCACAACCAGAAAAGGAGGAGCTGGCAGTGAGGAGAAAAAAGAGAGGGAAAAGAAGAGAGGAGAAAGAAAAGAAAGGTAGGGAGGGACAGAAGGAACACAAGCTGGTGGAGAAGGGGTAGGTGGGTGGCGGCACCCGAGAGCATCGACTAGTGAGAGGGGGAACCCAAAGCATGACCCACCGGCACGGGGAGAGGGAGAAAACAACGGCGGAAGAACAAAAGAAAAAAAAAAAGATAACAAAGGGAAGGAAAGGAGGAAGGAGGAAAGGAGTGAAGAGGGGCGAAGGAGGATTTGGCCGACCGCCGGTAACAGAAATTGATAAAAACACTCTCCTTATATTAGGACGAGCGTTTGATCGAATCTAAGTGAAAATTTTAAGTTAATCGAGTTTATGAGTTCTATTTTGTCAACTTAACTCAATTTGAAATTTTTTCGAATTGAGTCGAGTGAAATGAAATTCAAGTCGAGTCGAATCGAATGAAATCATTTGAGTTAAATTAAAAAATTAAACATATCAAATAAAAATATTATTATAGTATGACTAATTCCATGTTAGAGTACATAAATTTGAAACTATATATATTTGAATTTTTTTTTTCAAAGCAAAATAAAAAAAAAGTATACTTGAGTATGATAAATTTGAATCATTAATTAGGTCCCAAAATTATTATTTTAGAAAATTTTTAAAGAATTTTCAAAATTACTTTTATTTATTTTTTGTAATTTTTATTAAGAGAGACCAATTTGCTTATTTTCAAAGTTACTGGGACCAAGAGTGTATTTACATCAATCTTTTATTTGAATTATTTGAGTTATTCGAATTGTGAAATTCAACTCGACTTGAACTCAGAACTCGAATAATTCGAATAACTCGATTTGATTAACTCGAAATTCGAATTTTTTTTTTAATTTTTTAGAATTTACTTGTTTTTTTTGTGTTGACATATTAGTTTTTTTTTAGTTAACTCAAAGAGTACAATTCAAAACTTTTCCTATTTAAAAATTCAAATCTAATAGTTTTTATTGTTAAAATTCTTATATTAAATCTCTAGTGTGATATTTTTAAATTAAAAGAAAAACTTGAAAATGTTAATATTGATTTCTTTTTTTAAAAATAGTCATTTGAATTTATCATGATAAAATAATTTTTTATTGGAATAATGTTCTCAAGAAAAAAAAATAATGTCAACATTTTCATTGAAATATTTATTAATATTTAACTATTTAAACTAACTAATGATAGAGAATCAAATTATATTAAAAATTAAAGTATATAGATTAAATCTTAAGTTTCAGCATAGTATAAGAGACAAAATTGTTATTAGAATAATGTTCTCAAGAAAAAAATAATGTAAGTATTTTGATTGAAATATTTAATAATATTGAACTATTTAAACTAACTAATGATAGAGGATCAAATTATATTAGAAATTAAAGTATATAGATTAAAATTTAAGTTTCAACATAGTATAGAAGACAAAACTGAAATTTGACCATTGAATTATAAAAAGTAGTAAGTACCGCACTAGTGGGTGCACCGTTTTTCTACTAGAACTGGTATGTACCGGTACCAGTCTGTTTCAATGCATCGTTTTAGATTTATCAATGTTTTTTTAAATATTTAATATATAAAATATTTAAATATATCAAATGAATTAGATTAAATAATTTTAAATATAAGAATATTAATTGATTATATAAATTATTCATCAATAAACTTCACAAATAAAATTTCATCATTTAATAAATCTAAAATAAATTAGGAAAAAAACATCTCACACATTAAACAACAAAATTATCCACAACATTATTTAAGAAAATCTACAATAATATCACCCCATACTAAATATATAAAATGAAAGCTTAATAAAAAAAATACATATAAAGTTGTGTTTGCAAAGTTTTTAGAAATTTTATCCTTTTTTTTTTTGGAGTTAGTTTGTTATTTAGTTTAAATTTTATTAATATTTTTTTTAAGTTGATTAAAAAAATATTTTAACATTATCCATGCACGATCGGTGCACAATGTTTCGGTCAGTGCAATCGGAATTGATCAGAACGAGCTGGAGCAACCGGCACGGACTCGAATTTAAACTGGTGCGAAAAAGAGAAGTGGTCATTCCGGTTTATTATTAGAACGATGCGCATTGGTTGGTGCAATTGGAACTGATGCGAAACCAACTACATTGCTTATAATACAAAAAAGAAAAGACAAGGAAACTCAAAAGAAATGGAAAGTCACACGTAAATTTCTAAGACCATTAAAGTATTCAAATTATATATAACCACGTAACATTTTAATAAAAAAATTTTACGATGTTAATTATATGGACTAACTAATGACATTATAAATGTAACACCCCTTACCTAGTGTAATAGCCCGACTTAGGGCCTAGTCGGAATAGTGGTGCGAGACCACAAATCCGAAGTAAAAATATGAGTTTTATGATTTCTATAAGGTTTATGAAGTGATTACATGATTGTGTGAAAATCTCATGAAGAAATTTTACTAATTAGTGATTAAATTGTCCAATAGGACTAAACTGCAAAGAATAGAAAATATGAGATTCTAGAAGATTCAAGTATGAAATAGAATTATGAAAACTTCTAGAGGTCCTTATTTAGCAATTAGACCATTATATTTGATGATGGACAAAAATAGACATGGGAAGGAAAAATCTTAAGAAAGGATCATTAAGGGCATTTTTGTCATTTGGTTAATAAAAGAATTAAAAGGGAAAAAGAAGCTAAAATTGTGTCCATCTTCTCCATGCTAGCTGAAAATTTCAAGGGCACCATAGCTAGGGTTTCTTCATCTCCCAAGCTTGATAGTAAGTGCATCCTAGCCCCGTTTTCAATGTTCTTTGTATTTTTGAGACCCTCGTAGCTCGGTTTAGCTATTTCTAGTTATATTTTGAGCTAGGGTTCATGTTAAAAATTTACCCATGTATGACATGCATGTATTTTGATATTTTATGGAAGAATATGAAAGTTTGATGTAAGATAAACATCTTTTTCTAAGTGATTTTCATGAAAAATACATAAAAGGACTAATTTGTAAAAGTTTTAAAAACGGTCATACATGAATGAAATAGAGGAAATTGAAGGTTGCTATAGTTGAGAATATGATTCGGCTAGGCTTGAGATGTAAGAAAGTTGAATGAAAATCATTTTACAAGCCTAGGGGTAAAAGTGTAATTACGTAAAAGTTTAGGGGCAAAATTGTAATTTTGTAAAAATATGAATTACGAGTCGATTTAGTCAATGTGTGTATTTAACAAGTGAAATTATTATTATAGATTAAGAAACACGAAGCCTAGATTGAAACCGAGGCAAGAACAAAATCGAAGACTAAATTGAGCACCGATACACCTTTTGAGAATCGAGGTAGGTTTGTATGAAGTCAGAGAATCATAATGTTTGATATTTGAAATTACATAATATTATGATAATGTATGTTATTGCTATGAAAATCGAGTGATGAAGCCTCGATGAGGAAATGGTGAGAATAAGCTAAGTTAAAGTCCTGGTTAAAGTTCCAGAATAAGGATGATACCTATGTATTCATATGAGAAAAGGAAGGTCCTGTATAAGACCATGTCTGGGACATGGCTTCGGCACCCAAGAATGATCTCGTATAAGACCATATCTGGGATATGGCATCGACACCCATGTACGATCTCATATAAGACCATGTCTGGGACATAGCATCGACATCGAGTTTTGAAATCCCGTATAAGACCATATCTGGGATGTGGCATCGGCATCAAAGAAGTGATCCCATGTAAGACCATATCGGGGATATGGCATTGGCATCAAGATTTATGCATGGTGAGTTTGAATATCCTACGATAATATGATTAGTTCACGGGCAAAAGACCTAAGTATGTAAAATGACACAGAGCCAAAATTCGTTTATGGATGACCTTGAGTTTCATTCATGATAAGAATGATGAAGACTTGAGTTTATGTTCATGTTAGCATATATGCTAAGCCATGTGATTAAGTGATACAGGTAACATAAGTAAGTACAAGTTATAAAACCATATTGACATGAGACGGGTAAAAATAAGTATAAGTGTGAATAAGTACGAGTAAGTATGCTTAACCATTTGAGACTTATGTTGCCACTGTTTCACGATATGGATGAGTTTAGTTTGAGCAATTAAGTTGCTCTAGAATTTCATGCAAACTTACTAAGCTATATGCTTATCCCTCTCTTTTCCCTTTTCCTTGTAGTTTCGCCAAGTTAGCTCGGGGATCGTAGGACGTCGGAGCTCGGATCACACTATCAACCGTTCTTTTTAGTATAGTAAAGTTAATTCATTTTAAGTATGGCATGTATAGAAATTTGATCATTTTGTGTTATGACTTATTTAAAGGCCAAAGGGTTGGCTATTAATGTTTTACACTCGTTTTGTAATTGGCCATGGTGAATTGGTCAACATTGTCAAGTTTATGTTATAAAGTTGATGAGTTAAATGAAATGGATGTTCATGCAAGATATTGAGTAAATGTGGATGGAATGGTTGATAATTTAAGGATTCTTAAGAGTTTGGTATTGCTATGTTATGTGCTTCTTGTGATGAAATGAATGAGTTTATGTTTCAGGGTGGCAAGAAGGCTTGGAAAATAGACTTAAACTGTCCACACGGATAGACACACGGGCGTGTGTCTAGGTCGTGTGTGACACACGGCCAGCCCCATGGGTGTGTTAGTAGGCCGTGTGTCCCCTGCATTTAATTGCGAGAATTCGATTTATCACACGGGCCAGCACACGGGCGTGTGCTTAGGCCGTGTGCTCCTTAAGGGGTTACTGACGTCATAAACAAAATACCCCTAGTTTTCACACACGGGTGAGGACACGGGCGTGTCTAGGCATTGTGAAGGACACGGGCCACTAACACGGGCGTGTGTCCGGCCGTGTGAAAACCCCTGCAGGTTCGAAATAAAAATAAATTTTACACGGGCTAGGGACATGGGCGTGTGTGACCACACGATCTGCCTACACAGGCGTGTCCCAAGTCACTCGGGCGTGTGACCTCTGTTTAGGCAAAAATTTTCAAATAGTGTAAATGTAACAGTCCGGTTTATACCCTAGTCGGAACAGTGGTTTTGGGACCACAAATTCGAGTCTGAATTTTATTTTAATATTATTTTCTGTGTTAACTGTGTGTGATTAAGCATGTGCTAAAGTTTCGTGAGTTAATTTGTCTGTCTGTGTGCTTAATTTGAAAAAAAAGATTAAATTGCATTAAATGCAAAACTAGCATGATATTTGTAAAAGTGCCTATTGATGTGGCTTTTAAATATGGAGGGTCTTATGTGGAAATTAAGCCAAAACTATGGATAGTGGACGGCAACATGCATATATATTATGCTTTTATATGTTTATTTTATAAGTTAAGTTAATATTATACATATTATAAGATATTATAATAAAATAAATGCATTAAATAAAGCCATTCTCATTTCCATTGTAATATCCCGGGTTAGGGGCTATTTTGTTGTTGCATGATATTGCATGTGTCTAGTGTGCTGCGTGGCTATTTCTATGTTTTGGGGGCTTAATTGAAGTCTAAATGTATGCCTGAGTGAATGGGAAAATTTTGATTTTTGGGTGTTAAGTCGGGGAGTCAGAGGAGCTAGGGTATAAGAGTTTTATTTGGTGTTCTTGAGCACAAAAGAGGAGCTGGTGGAGTGGCAAAGCATGCGCCACTTGGAGCTGGTGTTGGCGTCAATTGCAGGAGGCAGGGGTCCTGAGTTCAAGCTGCGGAGTGGCCACATTTTGCATTCTTTTTGGGCGGCATGGGAGGAGGAAGTAGAAGGCAATTCAAATTCTTCTTTGGACTTGGTCAAACCGTTCAAATGGTGGGAGGAGAGTGAGTTTAGGAGGAAGACTTGGTCTTGTTGTTTGAATGTGGGGAGTGGAGTGAATGGAGGGATTTTGGCCGATTTTGTGGGGTGTTGGAGTGGGGGAGTGGACGGCATGGTGTGGGTGTGAGCTAGTGCCGAAAATTCACTTTGAGTTTTGGGGTGTTTTCGGTCAAAATCTTTAGAAGCAATTCTCTCTTTGTGCCTTACCAAAACCGAAAGTCTAAGCATCTTTTTTTTTGGCATATTTTTCTTAGCATTTTCGGTCACTAGCTTGGTAAACCAAATTCTCTCTTTTGTCTTCTAGCCAGCCGAAACTTCAATTTCTTTCTTATCCTCTTTACTTCTTGAAAACCGTAAGACCAAAGCAAACATACATTGCCGTTTTCTTCTCATTTCTTTTGCACTTAGCCGATTGTGCATTTGTTCTCTCAACATCTTTTGGTAGCCGAAATTGCTTTGGTTTCCTCTACTTTGTGTCTAATACTCTCTTCTCTCCCTTACATAGTTTCTTCATTTTCTTAAGAGCCGAACTTACCATTTTCTTCCCAACCGATTCTTCCATTCATCCTTCTCAATTCTTGCCAAACTTTGCTCCCATTTCATATCGATTTTTCCCTTAAAACCGAAAAGCATCTACCTCATAATCACTTTCTTTCTTCTTCTCAAAACCTTGGCCGAATCTTGTTGGTGTTGTGGTTTTGCTTCAATCGTTTGGAGATTGGTAAGTCCTTGGCCGAATGGCCATCTCCTTTTTCTCCTTATACTTTGTCGATGTTGGTTGTTTAAGAGCCGAATATGGCAACCATTGATGGGTGTTATTCCTCTTTGTTAAACCGATTTCTTGTTGGGATATTCAGGAGTTTGAAGCAATCAAGTGGAGCCTTCGTTCTCTGATTAGCCAAGTGGGGTAAGTATTGGTGTGGGCCAGTACTATTAGTTAATTCTTTTATCTCGTTTAGTCAAAGCTTCAAGAGATTAATACTTCCTTCTTTATAGGTTGGCCGATTGTCTAAGGGAACCACTTTTTGGTTCGGATTTGGTAGGAAACCAAATCGTGTGAAAGGTAAGGGCTTTCGACAAACCCTTTTGGTCTAGATGTTGTTGGCCGAATGTGTGGATGCCTAACCCCTATGCTTTGGCCGATTGTAGGAGCTAGTTCTCGAGGGGCTTAGATCGCTTTTGTCGATTTCTAGACTCGTGATTACTGTGTGTGTATAAACTAACACACCGATATTTAGTAATATTATTAATAAACCTGTTTGCCTATTAAAATCATGACAAAGATGATGGATTATTGGATACCCAAACGGGTATGTGTACGATCCGGTAAGTCAAGATTGTTACTAGATTACTCGATGATCTATATGGTATCATGACTATGTATGTATGTGATATGGGACATGAGTCAAACATATTAGCATGATATGCATAATTTTTGTATGATATGCATGATTACATGAGTTGGTTTGTTGATGGGTGATATGAGTGGAGGGGCAGTTGATGATTTTGTGCCGACGAGCACCAGTTGTTTTGGTAACACACCTTGTGACTTTGGGTCACCAGTGCTTTGGTAGCACATATGTGTCTTTGGGACACCAGAGGTTGGGCACCTCATTGCGACTTGTCCCTGTGGTTAACACCACCGTGGGTTGGCCCCACATGAGATATGGGATCGTCTGCTAGTGATTGGGTATCACACGATGGGTTGGCCCCGTCATTCGATTATTGTGACTACGGTCACCAGTGCTTTGGTAGCACATTTGTGTCTTTGGGACACGCAGGTTGGGCACCTCATTGTGACTTGTCCTCGTGGTTAACACCACCGTGGGTTGGCCCCACTTGAGATATGGGATCGTCTGCTAGTGATTGGGTATCACACGATGGGTTGGCCCCATCATTCGATTATCGTGACTACGGTCACCAGTGCTTGGGTAGCACATTGTGTCTTTGGGACACCAGTGTTTTGGTAACACATTGTGACTATATGTCACCGGTGGTTTGGCACCACCAAAGTGGTTTGGTACCACACGGGGTAGAAAAAGGAGATACGGATGGTTAGGATCGGGTTGCATTAATTATGTTGCTATGTATGATGTGTGTTAGCATGTTGTTTCATCGGGAGCTGGATTTATGCATCGAGTCACCGACTCACCCTCTCCTTTGACATTTCAGTGACTCGTGAGACGCGGACATGGAGCCTGGATGGACTCCTGGTGCTCATGCCATGCTTAATAAAGTTTTACTCCAACTCTATCATTTGGGTACTTTAGTTTAATTACTTTCATTTAGGTTTTAATTTGGATTTGTAAAAGGCCTTTAAATTAAGTTTTATGATGGGTATGCTTTAATTAGATTCTCAACCCGCTTAACAAACAACTTGGCATGAAATTTTGCTAAAACTTTGAAAGACAACGTTTTCAAAATTATATCGCAATGTGTTTCAAACTATACCATCGGGTATCTCGCTATGTTTCGTTATTCCATAAACTCAAATGATTTTCAAATCAAACTCGATTTACTACTAAGTTTAAAATGTTTCAAAATGGCACTAGGAAACTATTGAAAGTCCTAAATGAAATCAACTCGTTTTAACTATATACTTGGATAAGTTTTCAAAATCTAATCAAACAAGCCTACTCAAACTTTCCTCAAATTCACTATGTTTTCACCCCACTTCTAAACAGTAAAAAAAAAAAAAGAAAAAAACCTGTTCACTCAAAGACGTTTTTCCCCGTAACATACCAGATTCGGGCGTGGTGTCTTGTCCGAGTTTGGGGTGTTACAATTGTGGTATCAGAGCCAAGTTCAAAGGCTCGGCTGTGGGCCTGAGGCCCAAAATGCTTTCAAAAAGTCATTTTAAGTGTTTTGTTTGAAATAAATGGTTTGAAGGGCATGACACCGAGTCTCCGGCACTGGATTCGCCTGTAAGTACCCGTACTATTGCTTTGTGAATTGATTGGATGTGATATGATCCGATGAATAGCAATAGTATACTACTTTAGAGATTGAGGCGATAGGATTTTGTGAACTCGCGAGAACAAATCCTCTTTAAATAATCATAAGACTTGCTTTTAAAAACAAGTGGAATAAATACTCGATGCATAAAATTCTTTAATCGATACGTAGGAAGATTAGTCATGAGCGCTAGAGGTGGACGTGGTCGTGGACGCAGGTCGTGGTAGGATGACGGCCGAGCCCGTAGGATCCGGGTCGTGGTTCGTAAAATGAGATACGGCTCCGCCACCGGTGGAGGTGGTGAGTTCCAAGATCGACCGGGACGACGCAGTGTCACAAAGCGATCTTTGCCGCGAGTGTTGGAAAGGGTAGCAGGAGTTGGTAGTGGCGCGGAGTTAGGAAATTGCTCGAGCGACTTCGGGCCAATGGGGCCGAATTCTTCCGAGGTGTTTCGGTGTTGCTCCTCAAAGCGCGAATACCGGGCCGAGGCGATCGAGCGGATCATGGATGATCCGGATTTGATCTTGCCAAGAGAAGTGAAGGGCATCGACGCTTCTCGGGATGAGTCGATCGATGGTGGCTCACTGTTCGGGACGAGTGTGGCAAAGCAGAGGATCCGACATGGGATTACTTGTGGTCGCATATCAAAAGAAGTACATCGGAGCTAGTTATATTGACTCAATGAAGGCATTTACGAGGCTTGTTCGTGGAGTAAATCGGTTTCGAGTACGAGTGAGTTCCCGGCCGAGTAGGTATGCCAGGGCATTGTGGCCACCGAGCATGAGAGGTGTGTTCGTTTCGAGGATGGTCTCGCGAGACGACTTGAGGTCGCTGATTGCTCCTCGCCCAGGAGCGCGAGTTTGTTGTCTTAGTTGAGAAGGCTAAGGTAGCCGAGGTGTTAAGGAGTCGGTGAGACAAGGCATGGATCGAAATCGACATAAGAGGAGCTTTGGGTCTTAGGATCGCCGTGTAATCCGCGAGAAAAGGGCTAGACCGAAAGTGGGCCGAACCACCGCTAGGTTTGTTGTTGCGAGGCGTGGACCGCCGCGCAGATGTGATCGGTGTGGGAAATCTCATTGGGGTGGTTGCCGGACTGGAGGAAAAGGTTGCTTCGAGTGTGGTTCTCTGGAGCATCGTGTGAGGGACCGCCCGCGAGGTTGGCTAGGATTCGGGCCCGAGAGTCGTGGCCGTAATCGCCTCAGAGGTAGTAGACCGCCACCGCAGAGGGGCCGTGGTAATGGCAGAGGTGGTAATGGTTCGGTCGGGGCCGTGGAGCACCGCGCAGAGGTGCGAGTAGTTCCGATGCTAGACACTGGATTAGTGTATCGCGAGGCGCCGAGAGGAGGGCGACGCACCGGACGTCATAACCGTGACGTTTTTGATTTTTGGTTCTCCTTATACCGCTTTGATTGATGTGGGTTCAACGACTCTTATGTTGCGTGAGTATAGTAGAGACCATGGATTTAGACTCGAGATATCTTCTAGACAGGATGACCGTGATTAGCCCTCTAGGTCACTCTGTAGTAGTAGATAAACATTTAGAGAGGTACCCTTAGAACTCCAAGGGGGTAGTGTTTGCTGCCGATCCGATGGAACCGCCGTTTGGGGAGTTCGATCCGATTCTTGGGATGGATTGGTTGGTCAAGTACCAGGCGAGGTTGGATTGCGCGCCAAGTGCATGGTTCTTAAGACGGCCGAGGGTGAAGAGGTGGCTATGATAGGTAATAGGAGAGATTACTTATCAAATGTGGTATCCGCTCCAAAGCGAGAAGATGGTCGAAGGGTCGTGAAAGCGTATGTGGTTCATGCGTGTATGCCTTGGAGGCTAAGGAGTCCGCTGTGGAGAAGGTTCGCATCATTAAGGAGTTTGTCGATGTTTTTCCCGAGGAGCTTAGGGTTTGCCGCCGATCGCGAGGTAGAGTTCGGATTAGATCTATTACCCGAATCTGCGTGGTGTCTATTGCTCCGTATAGGGTGGCGCCAAAGGAGTTGGTGGAGCTTAAGGCCTCGATCCAGGAGTTATTGGATCGAGGTTTTATTAGGCCTAGTGTTTCGCCGTAAGTGCGCTGGTACTCTTTGTCAAGAAGAAAGATGGCTCGATGCGGATGTGTATAGACTACCGCCAGATTGAACAAGTCGACGATTAAAAACAAGTATCCGCTGCCACGGATAGATGACTTGTTTGATCACCAAGGGTGCGCGGTATTCTCAAGATCGACTTGAGATCCGGGTATCATCGATTGAAGGTTAAGGAGGCGGATATCCATAAAACAAAGCAGCTTTGGACTCGGTATGGGCACTACGAATTTTTGGTAATGCCGCGTCGGGTTGACTAACGACCGGCAGTGTTTATGGATATGATGAAGTGGTGTTTCAAAGAGATCTGGATCGGTTCGTCGTGGTTTTCATAGACGACATCTTGGTGTACTCAAGGACAGAGGAAGAGCATGATAAGCATTTGCAGTGGTGTTGCAAACTTTGAGGAAAAGCAACTCTATGCTAAGTTCGGTGAAGTGCGAAGTTCGGCCAGAGAAGTGACTTTCTTGGGTCATGTAGTGTGGTGAGGGATTCGAGTAGATCCTCGTAAGATTGAGGCGATTTTGGATTGAAGCCGCCTAGGTCGATGGCTTCGAGATTCGGAGTTTTTCTGGTTTGGCCGGATACTACCGAAGGTTTGTTGAGGGTTTTTCGTTGATAGCGTAGCCGCCGATGACCAAGTTAATCGAGGAAAGAAGTTCCGTTTGTATGGACCGAGAAGCAAAGCAGAAAGCTTCGATAAGTTAAAGAAGATTTTGACCGAGGCTCCGGTTCTAATTCAACCCGAGGTGGTAAAGAATTCACGCTTTATTGCGATGCATCACATACTGGCTTGGGTTGTGTGTTGATGCAAGAGGGTAAGGTTGTGGCTTACGCTTCTCGCGGTGAGGCCGCATGAGGTCAACTATCCGACGCGACGATTTGGAGCTAGCATTTGTGGTCTTCGCTTTAAAGATTTGGAGGCACTACTTGTACGGAGAGAGATCGATAGTCTACACTGCATCACAAGAGTCCAAGTATCCGCACGACGGAAGGATTTGAATTTGAGGCAATGCAGATGGGTTGAGTTGTCGAAAGATTACGATCGCTCGATTGAGTATCATCCGGGCAAGGCTAACGTGGTGGCGACGCGCGTTGAGCCGCAAGGTTGTTTTCGGACTTAAGAGCTTTGTTTGCCCATTTGAGTTTGTATGACGACGGAGTATTCCGCAGAGTTGCGTGTTAAGCCTACTTGGGTTGAGCAGATCAGAGAAACGATTATTGGATGAGGTTCCGAGTGCGCGAAGGTTGCGAGATGCGTGAGGCGGTGGTTTGGATGGTTTGGCTTGTGTCCGTGACGTGGTTCTCGTGTTTTCAAGGTAAGGCTTGTATGCCTAAAGATGTTGAGTCGAGGCGAGAAGATTCTTCTTGGGACGCACATAGCAGATCCATATGCTATGCATCCCGGAGGTAGCAAGATGTATAGGGATCTTAGAGAGCGATTTTGGTGGCTCGGCTTGAAGAAGGAGGTTACAGAGTTTGTTGGGAAGTGTCCGACTTGTCGCAGTCAAGGCCGAACATCGATTGTCAGTCGGGGTTGCTTCAGCCACCGTGAAGATTCCTCGATGGAAGTGGGAAAGGATAACCATGGATTTAAATCGGTGGGTTACCGCCACGCCAAGCAAGAAAGATTCATTTGGGTAGTGGTGGATCGATCGACTAAATCGCCTCACTTTATTCCGGTGAGGTTGACTACTCACTTCGTGAAGCTAGCGGTTGTATGTTTCAGAGATAGTGAGGTTGCACGGTGTGCCGATTTGATAATCTCGGATCGGGATCCTAGATTCACGTCAAGGTTCGAAAGCGTTGCATCGGGCTCTGGTACTCGTTTGGATTTCAAAGACGGCTTTTCACCCGCAGATCGACGGTCAATCGTAAAGGGTCATTCAGTCCTAGAGGATATCCGAGAGGTTGTATCTTGGATTTCAGAGGTAGTTGGGAGGAGTTTCTACCATTAGTGAGTTTGCTTACAACAACAGTTACCAAGCGAGCATCAAGATGGCACCGTACGAGGCGTTGTATGGTAGGAAATGTCGCTCACCTACGTGTTGGACGGAGTTGGGTGAACGTCAGTTGTTAGGACCCGAGTTGGTTGCTGAGACCGAAGACAAGGTTAAGTTGATTCAGTCTCGATTGAAGGAAGCTTCGGACCGGCAGAAGTCTTATGCCGATCTTAAGCGAAGAGATATAGAGTTCGCTGTGGGGGATCGAGTGTTCCTGAAGGTCTCGCCTTGGAAAAAGGTGTTGAGGTTCGGGAAGAAAGGCAAACTAAGCCCGAGATTTATTGGGCCGTACAAGGTATTGAGACGAGTTGGACCAGTGGCGTATCAGCTTGAGTTGCCAGCAGAGCTTAGTCAGATTCACGACGTATTCCACGTTTCGATGCTTCGGAGGTATCGTTCAGATCCGTCGCATGTGGTAGCAGTGGAAGAGATCGACGTAAATCCAGATTTGACTATGGAAGAAGAACCTGTGCAGATTCTAGATCGGGATGTGAAAGTTCGGCGTAAGAAGTCTGTGCCTTTGGTTAAGGTTCTTTGGCGGAATCATGGCGTAGAAGAAGCTACGTGGGAACCTGAGGATATGATGAGACAGCAATACCCGCAACTCTTCTAATCGTGTAATTTCGAGGTCGAAATTATTTTAAGGGGGTAGAACCGTAATATCCGGGTTAGGGGCTATTTTGTTGTTGCATGATATTGCATGTGTCTAGTGTGTTTGCGTGGCTATTTCTATGTTTTGGGGGCTTAATTGAAGTCTAAATGTATGCCACGAGTGAATGGGAAAATTTTGATTTTTGGGTGTTAAGTCAGGAGTTTGTAGGAGCTAGGGTATAAGAGTTTTATTTGGTGTTCTTGAGCACAAAAAGAGAGCTGGTGGAGTGGCAAAGCATGCGCCACTTGGAGCCTGGTGTTGGCGCAATTGCGGGAGGCGGGGTCCCGAGTTCAAGCTGCATGAGTGGCCACATTTTGCATTCTTTTTGGGCGGCATGGGAGGAGGAAGTAGAAGGCAATTCAAATTCTTCTTTGGACTTGGTCAAACCGTTCAAATGGTGGGAGGAGAGTGAGTTTAGGAGGAAGACTTGGTCTTGTTGTTTGAATGTGGGGAGTGGAGTGAATGGAGGGATTTTGGCCGATTTTGTGGGGTATTGGAGTGGGGGAGTGGACGGCATGGTGTGGGTGTGAGCTAGTGCCGAAAATTCACTTTGAGTTTTGGGGTGTTTTCGGTCAAAATCTTTAGAAGCAATTCTCTCTTTGTGCCTTACCAAAACCGAAAGTCTAAGCATCTTTTTTTTGGCATATTTTTCTTAGCATTTTCGGTCACTAGCTTGGTAAACCAAATTCTCTCTTTTGTCTTCTAGCCAAACCAAACTTCAATTTCTTTCTTATCCTCTTTACTTCTTGAAAACCGTAAGACCAAAGCAAACATACATTGCCGTTTTCTTCTCATTTCTTTTGCACTTAGCCGATTGTGCATTTGTTCTCTCAACATCTTTTGGTAGCCGAAATTGCTTTGGTTTCCTCTACTTTGTAAGTCGAATACTCTCTTCTCTCTCCTTACATAGTTTCTTCATTTTCTTAAGAGCCGAACTTACCATTTTCTTCCCAACCGATTCTTCCATTCATCCTTCTCAATTCTTGCCGAAACTTTGCTCCCATTTCATATCGATTTTTCCTTAAAACCGAAAAGCATCTACCTCATAATCACTTTCTTTCTTCTTCTCAAAACCTTGGCCGAATCTTGTTGGTGTTGTGGTTTTGCTTCAATCGCTTGGAGATTGGTAAGTCCTTGGCCGAATGGCCATCTCCTTTTTCTCCCGATACTTTGTCGATGTTGGTTGTTTAAGAGCCGAATATGGCAACCATTGATGGGTGTTATTCCTCTTTGTTAAACCGATTTCTTGTTGGGATATTCAGGAGTTTGAAGCAATCAAGTGGAGCCTTCGTTCTCTGATTAGCCAAGTGGGGTAAGTATTGGTGTGGGCCAAGACTATTAGTTAATTCTTTTATCTCGCTTAGTCAAAGCTTCAAGAGATTAATACTTCCTTCTTTATAGGTTGGCCGATTGTCTAAGGAACCACTTTTTGGTTGGATTTGGTAGGAAACCAAATCGGTGTGAAAGGTAAGGGCTTTAGACAAACCCTTTTGGTCTAGATGTTGTTGGCCGAATGTGTGGATGCCTAACCCCTATGCTTTGGCCGATTGTAGGAGCTAGTTCTCGAGGGCTTAGATCGCTTTTGTCGAGATTTCTAGACTCGTGATTACCGTGTGTGTATAAACTAACACAATCGATATTTAGTAATATTATTAATAAACCTGTTTGCCTATTAAAATCATGACAAGATGATGGATTATTGGATACCCAAACGGGGTATGTGTACGATCCAAGGTAAGTCAAGTATTGTTACTAGATTATCGATGATCTATATGGTATCATGACTATGTATGTATGTGATATGGGACATGAGTCAAACATATTAGCATGATATGCATAATTTGTATGATATGCATGATTACATGAGTTGGTTTGTTGATGGGTGATATGAGTGGAGGGGCAAGTGATGATTTTGTGCCGACGAGCACCGGTGTTTTGGTAACACACCTTGTGACTTTGGGTCACCAGTGCTTTGGTAGCACATATGTGTCTTTGGGACACCAGAGGTTGGGCACCTCATTGCGACTTGTCCCCTCGTGGTTAACACCACCGTGGGTTGGCCCCACATGAGATATGGGATCGTCTGCTAGTGATTGGGTATCCCACGATGGGTTGGCCCTCATCATTCGATTATTGTGACTACGGTCACCAAAGTGCTTTGGTAGCACATTTGTGTCTTTGGGACACCAGAGGTTGGGCACCTCATTGCGACTTGTCCCCGTGGTTAACACCACCGTGGGTTGGCCCCACATGAGATATGGGATTGTCCGCTAGTGATTTGGTATCACACGATGGGTTGGCCCCATCATTCGATTATCGTGACTACGGTCACGGTGCTTGGGTAGCACATTGTGTCTTTGGGACACAAGTGTTTTGGTAACACATTGTGACTATATGTCACCGCGTGGTTTGGCACCACCAGTGGTTTGGTACCACACGGGGTAGAAAAAGGAGATACGGATGGTTAGGATCGGGTTGCATTAATTATGTTGCTATGTATGATGTGTGTTAGCATGTTGTTTCATCGGGAGCGGGATTTATGCACTGAGTCACTCGACTCACCCTCTCCTTTGACATTTCAGGTGACTCGTAGACGCGGACATGGAGCCGGGATGGACTCGGGGTGCTCATGCCATGCTTAATAAAGTTTTACTCCAACTCTATCATTTGGGTACTTTAGTTTAATTACTTTCATTTAGGTTTTAATTTGGATTTGTAAAAGGCCTTTAAATTAAGTTTTATGATGGGTATGCTTTAATTAGATTCTCAACCTGCTTAACAAACAACTTGGCATGAAATTTTGCTAAAACTTGGAAAGACAACGTTTTCAAAATTATATCGCAATGTGTTTCAAACTATACCATCGGGTATCTCGCTATGTTTCGTTATTCCATAAACTCAAATGATTTTCAAATCAAACTCGATTTACTACTAAGTTTAAAATGTTTCAAAATGGCACTAGGAAACTATTGAAAGTCCTAAATGAAATCAACTCGTTTTAACTATATACTTGGATAAGTTTTCAAAATCTAATCAAACAAGCCTACTCAAACTTTCCTCAAATTCACTATGTTTTCACCCCACTTCTAAACAGTAAAAAAAAAAAAAAGAAAAAAACCTGTTCACTCAAAGACGTTTTTCCCCGTAACATACCAGATTCGGGCGTGGTGTCTTGTCCGAGTTTGGGGTGTTACATCCATATTGCCGAAATATCAAAGAAAAGAAAAAGAAAAAGAAGCTAGGTTTTCGGCAAGCTTTTGATTCAAATTCAAGGTATGTTTGATTTCAGTTTTTGATAATTTCTACGTTTCTGTAATCGTTGCTTCATGCTCTACAAAACCCATGTCTCAATTTTATGAATTGATGAATAATTTGCAAAGTGCCATGGATGAACATATGAATTTTGTGATGTTTAATAGTGATATATGAAAGCTATATGTTAGATGAACATATGTTGTTCTTGAATTTTTGATGAATTTAGCTAATTAGGGCTAAATTGAGAAAATAGCATTTTGGAGGACTAATTTGTGAAATAAATGAAATGTTTGGACTTGTATGAGATACATGAGCATTCGGCTAAGCATGGGTATATGGTGATTTTGTATATTTGATGTTTTGAGAAAAATGGACTAAATTGATAAAATGTGCAAATGTGAGGGCTAAAATGCAAATTCCCTAAATGTGTGTTCATGAATTGAATTGAATGAATTAGTGAATAAATGAATTATATTTGAATATGTATAGATCAAGAGCCGAAGAAAACGGACTTAGATCGCGGAAAGGCGAAAGTAGTTGAGTAACCGAGCCCGAACGAATATCCGAATCCGAGGTAAGTCAATATACAAATAAATGTATTTGTATTGAATTATTTGAGTATATATGATAATTGAATTATTATGATTATCCATTGAGATGGAATGTATGTGCTATCCGAGACTACAAATAAGTCGATAAGTTGTTTAAGTCCGAGAAGCCCCGTTTGAACCTAGGAATAGATAGGATTAACTATGTCATGACATAGGTTTCTGTTATATGATATCATGTAAGACCACGTCTGGGACGTTGGCATTGATTCGAGATTTCATGTAAGACCCTGTTTGGGACAGTGGCGTTGATATCTGATTTCGTGTAAGACCACGTCTGGGACGTTGGCATCGATATGAGATTTACGTGTAAGACCATGTCTGGGACATCGGCATCATATTTGATTCGTGTAAGACCCTATCTGGGACAGTGGTATCGATATCTGATTACATGTAAGACCAAGTCTGGGACGTTGGCATTGTACGACTATTCCGAGCACTTTGACTATCCTATGAGATTCTGAACGGATCAATGGGAAAATCCGAGATACGAATGATTATGTGAATTGTATATCTATTTCAGGTACGTTTGGTATGTACACTAAGTGTGTATGAAAGGTAAGTATCTATATGAACTTACTAAGATGATTATGTATATGAAATGATAAGATTATATGAGAAAATGTGCTTGAAGGAGCTATATGTATATGTGATATTTGAGTTGAGAAATATGGTAAGATATGGGTAAGCAAATGAGCCAAAGACTATATGTGATGAATTTACTATGAGAATCAATAATTTCATTGTGCCAATATGGTTATATGCATTTTATGCTAAGTTTATTTGTATATGGCTTACTAAGCTTTTGGAAGCTTACTCTATGTGTGTTTACTCTGTCTTATAGATCGTCAAAGCTACTGAAGGCTCGTGGACCGTCGAGGATCGTCATCACACTACTCAACTCATTTTGGTACCTTTTGGAAATGTATATTCTAAGTATGGCATGTATAGGCTAGTTATTTGGTATAAGTTTGAGATATGAACTTAGCCATGTGATGTGGCTAGTTATGTGTTAGTATTTTGTATTTGTGAATATGTTATATGATATTGGTTTTGGCATGATCTCATGGCTATGAAATGGACAAGTTTATGGTATGCATATGGATGAAATTTTGGGTATAAATGTTTGAGAAAAGAGATGGTTATATGAGAAGTATATGTAGATGAATCATGATTGATGGTAAAAGTGTTTTAGTTGTGCAAATTGGAATGTTTGAGAATGAGATTGAATGCAAAACTTTGTTGATTAGTTTGATATGTTTTTGGATGTCAATTGTGCATAAAATGAATTGGTGGATGGCTTGTAGGTTTGACCCTTTTGTGGGTGGCATTTTGGCCATGCGAGTGGCCTGTTTTGCCAACACGGTTAAGGCACACAGGCGTGCCTAGTGGCTGTGGGATTTAATCAGTATATAGTCTAAGAGTACACGGCCATGGTACACGGGCGTGCCTGGTGGCCGTGGGGATAAGTCAGTATACATGCCCTGTTTTGGCATGGCCAGGACACATGGGTGTGTCTAGTTGCCGTGGGAGGCACACGGCCTGATTGCACGGGTGTGTGACCTCTACAGTGTTCAAAAAGTTCTAAATTTCTAAGAATTTCCGTATGTGTTCGGGTTAGTCCCGACCCTCCTCTAAAGCATGCTTAAGGTCTCGATGACCTATCTAGGGACACAGTTGATTGCAATCGATGACTTGTATTATAAAATGTCTGTAAGCATTTCCGATCTATCCGGTAATGCCTTTAACCCTAATCTGACGACGGATACGGGTTAGGGGTGTTACAGTAAAATTTTTCGGTTGAACTCCGAAATCTTCCGGAGGTATATTTAAGGCTTCGTAGGCCCATGATATGTGTGTTATGGTTAAGAAAGAAAAGTTTTAAGTTGGAATGAAATTTTGTAGCCCGTAATTACATGTTCAAGCAAAGTCAAGCATGGTAATGCCTCGTATTCGGTTCTGGCGTTGGACACGGGTAAGGGGTGTTACATTTAGTGGTATCAGAGCTACGGTTTAGTCAATTCTCGGGCTAACGTAGCATAAGTATGAGTCTAGCTATACATGCCATACGTAAGAGTACTTGTGTAATGATAGCGTGACGACTCTTGACGATTTGAATTGTGTTTTTATATATAGTCAATGGATCCCGATCCTGACCGAGCTGCAGCCGATGATGCTGCAAGTAATGCGCTGGCTCCCGCGTAAGGCACCGCGCCAGTAGAGAGTAGACCCGAGACTTTGGGTCAGGGAGAAGAGGCCCGAGAAGCCTTTCTCCGTATGATGAGCAATTGGTACACCGAGTACATTCGAGCAAATCCTAATGCTCAACCTCCTCTACCCCCGCCTATTCCTCAACCTACCCATGTAGCTCCTCAAGTGGTAAGAAGAGAAAAGCCTCCGATTGATAGAATCCGGAAGCAAGGGGCCGAAGAATTCAGGGCTAGTAAGGACGATGACCCAGAAAGAGCAGAATTCTAGCTTGAAAACACCATTCGGGTGTTTGATGAGTTCTCGTGCACACCTGAAGAGTGCATGAAGTGTGTGGTTTCTTTTCTAAGAGATTCCGCTTACCAGTGGTGGAATACCCTTGTGTTGGTAGTACCAAGGGAAAGAATTACATGGGAGTTTTTCCAAGAAGAATTTTGGAAGAAGTATATAAGTCAAAGATTCATTGATCAGAAGAGAAGGGAATTCCTTGAACTGAAACAAGGTAAGATGACGGTAACTGAGTACGAGCGTTAGTTTGTGAGGCTCAGCAAATATGCTCGGGAGTGTGTGTCCTCTGAAGCCATCATGTATAAGAGGTTTGAGGACAGATTGTTTGTTGGTGTCCTCGAGTTGAAAGAATTTGTTGTGTTAGTGGACCGGGCTTGTAAGGCTGAAGAATTAGTGAAAGAGAAAAGAAAAGCTGAGATGGAGTCTCGTGACTCAAGAAAGAGACAGATGAGTAAGTCATTTCAGTCCTTGTCCAAGAAGTCGAGAGATTTTCCTACCCGATCAGCTACTTCAGCTGGGTTTTCAAGCAAAAGTAAGAGCAAACAATATTCAGGGTCTAAAGCCCAGACTACCTCAGTTGCTAGTGTTGGCAACGCCCGACTGAGTAGACCGGAGTGCCCGCAGTGTGGCAGACGTCATTCCGGTGAGTGTCGAGCCAATGAGAAGGCTTGTTTCAGGTGTGGGTCTCTAGACCATTTTATTAGAAATTGCCCCGAAATGGATGAGAAAGAGAAGCCTCAAGATGCAAGACCGGGAGGCACTGCTAGAGGGAGACCACAGAAAAACCCGGGAAGTGGAACAAGTAGTAAGAATGCGCCCAGAGAGCAGGTTGCAAGATCTGAGGGTAGAGCGCCTACGAGGACCTATGCCATTCGTGCCCGCGAAGAGGCATCATCTCCTGATGTGATTACGGGTACATTTTCTCTCCATGATACTAAAGTTATTACTTTAATAGATCCGAACCCATTCATATATTTGCATAAAATTAGTATCTAGAATGAGTATGCTCGTAGAGTCCACGGAATTTGTGATAAAGGTGTCTAATCCTTTAGGCAAAAGTTTGCTAGTTGATAAGGTATGTAAAGATTGCCCATTGATGATTAGAGGTTATTGTTTTAAGGCAAATCTCATGCTATTGCCATTTGATGAATTTGACATTATTCTTGGCATGGACTGGTTAACCACTTATGATGTGACAGTAAATTGTGGAAAGAAATATATTAAATTGAGATGTGAAAAGGGGGACACTCTTCGTGTTGAATTAGATGAACAAGACAGGTCGCAGGTAGTGATCTCTCACATGTCAGCTCAGAGGTATGTAAGAAAAGGGTATGAGGCGTATCTTGCCTTTGTGATGAATGCCAAAGAAACTGAGTTAAAGATTGAATCAGTACCGATAGTATGTGAGTACCCAAATGTTTTTCCAGAGGAATTGCCAAGATTACCTCCGGTTAGAGAGGTAGAATTTGGTATTGAGTTAGCTCCCGGTACTGTATCGATATCGATTGCTCCTTATAGGATGGCTCCAACGGAGTTGAAAGAATTGAAGGCACAGTTGCAAGAGCTAACGGACAAAGGTTTTGCAAGACCGAGTTGCTCTCCATGGGGTGCTCCAGTGCTATTTGTGAAAAAGAAAGATGGCTTCATGAGATTGTGCATAGATTACCGACAACTTAATAAGGTAACAGTGAAGAACAAGTACCCATTGCCAAGGATCGACGATTTGTTCGATCAATTGAAGGGAGCCACTGTGTTCTCCAAGATAGACTTGAGGTCGGGATACTATCAATTGAGAGTAAGAGACTCAGATGTGCTGAAGACTGCATTCCGGACGAGGTATGGGCACTATGAATTTTTAGTCATGCCTTTTGGTTTAAGTAATGCCCCGGCGGTGTTTATGGATTTAATGAACCGCATCTTTTGGCCATTTTTGGACAAATTTGTTGTTGTTTTTATTGATGACATATTGATATACTCCCGTATGAGAGTGAGCATGCCGAGCATTTAGGACGCTTTACTGATTCTACGAGATAATGGGTTAGACGCCAAGTTCAAAGAAAAGTGAATTTTGGCTTAAGGAAGTTGGATTTCTGGGGCACATTGTCTCGGGAGATGGAGTCTGAGTTGACCCAAGTAAAATCTCAGCCATTGTTGATTGGAAACCGCCGAAAAATGTATCAGAAGTTAGAAGTTTTCTGGGCTTAGCTGGTTACTATAGGCGATTCGTCAAGGGGTTTTCTATGATAGCGACTCCAATGACGAAACTGTTACAGAAAAATGTAAAGTTTGAATGGACAGAAAGGTGTCAACAGAGTTTTGAGAAACTAAAGGCAATGTTGATAGAGGCTCCAGTTCTAGTACAACCGGAATCGGGAAAAGAATTTGTGGTCTACAGCGATGCATCCTTGAATGGATTAGGCTTTGTACTTATGCAAGAAGGTAAAGTGATAGCATATGCCTCCGCATGCTTAATGCCACACGAGAAGAACTATCCGACGATGATTTAGAGTTGGTCGCCATTGTTTTTGTAATCGAAGATTTGGAGACACCATTTGTATGGTGAAAGATGTCAGATTTTCACCGATCACAAAAGTTTAAAGTACTTGATGACTCAAAAGGAATTGAACCTAAGGCAACGAAGATGATTAGAGTTGATAAAAGATTATGAGTTGATAATTGACTACCATCCGGGAAAGGCGAACGTAATCGCCGATGCTTTAAGTAGAAAATCCCTATTTGCCTTGAGGGCTATGAATACACAGATGACTGTGTCAGAGGATGGTTCCATTCTAGCTGAGTTAAGGGCTAGACCAATGTTTCTCCAAGAGATCTATGAGGCTCAGAAAGATGACAGTGACTTGCAAGCCAAAAGAGTTCAGTGCAAGACCGGTATTGAGTCTGATTTTCGGATTAATTCAGATGGATGTCTAATGTTTAGAGATACAGTATGTGTACCGAGGAACGATGAGCTCATTCGTAAAGTTTTGCATGAGGCACATAGCGGATGTTTATCTGTGCATCCGGGTAGCACCAAGATGTATAATGATTTGAAGAAATGGTATTGGTGGCCGAGTATGAAGAAAGATATTTTCGAGTTTGTTTCAAGATGCTTGATTTGTCAGCAAGTAAAGGCCGAACATCAAGTACCCTCGGGTTTGCTTCAACCTATTATGGTGCCCGAGTTGAAGTGGGACCGAATTACCATAGATTTTGTAACCAGTTTGCCATTGACACCGAGCAAGAAAGATGCTGTATGGGTTGTAGTCGATAGACTTATGAAGCCAGCCCATTTCATACCGGTGCGTGTTGACTATTCACTGGATAAGTTGGCAAGCTTGTATATTTCTGATATTGTGAGACTACACGGAGTGCCCTTATCAATTATATCGGATAGATATCTGAGATTCACATCTAGATTTTGGAAAAAATTGCAAGAGGCCTTGGGCACAAAGTTGAGTTTTAGTACGGCTTTTCACCCTCAAACCGACAGAAAGTCGGAGAGGGTAATACAAGTACTTGAAGATATGCTACGGTGTTGTATTCTTGAGTTTCAGGGCAGCTGGGAGAAATACTTACCTTTGGTGGAATTTGCTTACAATAACAATTTTCAGTCGAGTTTGAAAATGGCGCCTTATGAGGCATTATATGGGCGTAAGTGTCGAACGCCTTTATATTGGACCGAACTTAAGGAAAACCAGATTCACAGGGTTGATTTGGTTAGAGAAACCGAAGAAAAAGTGAAGGTGATTTGAGATTATCTTTAAGCTGCTTCTGATCGACAAAAATCCTATTCGGATTTAAAAGGGAATGAAATTGAGTATCAAGTCGGTGATAGAGTATTCTTGAAAGTGTTACCATGGAGGAAAGTTCTTATATTTGGCCGGAAAGGCAAATTGAGTCCTCATTTTATCAGACCATATGAGATCACCGAGAGAATAGGGCCGGTAGCTTACCGATTGGCTTTGCCGTCCGAGTTAGAAAAGATTCATAATGTTTTTCACGTGTCTATGTTGCAACGCTACCGTTCAGACCCTTTGCATGTGATTACACCGACAGAGGTTGAGATACAACCCGACCTGACTTATGGTGAAGAACCAGTTAAGATTCTAGCCCGAGAAGTCAAGCAATTAAGGAATAAAAGTATAGCTCTCGTGAAAGTTTTATGGCAGAGACATGGGGTAGAAGAGGCTACATGGGAGCCCGAGGAGGCTATGAGGAACCAATACCCAAACCTTTTTGCTGGTAAGATTTTCGGGGACGAAAATCCCTAAGGGCGGAGAATTGTAATAGCCCGACTTAGGGCCTAGTCAGAATAGTGGTGCGAGACCACAAATTTGAAGTAAAAATATGAGTTTTATGATTTCTATAAGGTTTATGAGGTGATTACATGATTTTGTGAAAATCTCATGAAGAAATTTTACTAATTAGTGATTAAATTGTCCAATAGGACTAAATTGCAAAGAATAGAAAATATGAGATTCTAGAAGATTCAAGTATGAAATAGAATTATGAAAACTTCTAGAGGTCTTTATTTAGGAATTAGACCATTATATTTGATGATGGAAAAAAATAGACATGGGAAGGAAAAATCTTAAGAAAGGATCATTAAGGGCATTTTTGTCATTTGGTTAATAAAAGAATTAAAAGGGAAAAAGAAGCTAAAATTGTGTCCATCTTCTCCATGCTAGCCGAAAATTTCAAGGGCACCATAGCTAGGGTTTCTTCATATCCCAAGCTTGATAGTAAGTGCATCCTAGCCCCGTTTTCAATGTTCTTTGTATTTTTGAGACCCTCGTAGCTCGGTTTAGCTATTTCTAGTTATATTTTGAGCTAGGGTTCATGTTAAAAATTTACCCATGTATGACATGCATGTATTTTGATATTTTATGGAAGAATATGAAAGTTTGATGTAAGATAAACATCTTTTTCTAAGTGATTTTCATGAAAAATGCATAAAAGGACCAATTTGTAAAAGTTTTAAAAACGGTCATACATGAATGAAATAGAGGAAATTGAAGGTTTCTATAGTTGAGAATATGATTCGGCTAGGCTTGAGATGTAAGAGAGTTGAATGAAAATCGTTTTACGAGCCTAAGGGCAAAAGTGTAATTACGTAAAAGTTTAGGGGCAAAATTGTAATTTTGCAAAAATATGAATTACGAGTCGATTTAGTCAATGTGTGTATTTAACAAGTGAAATTATTATTATAGATCAAGAAACACGAAGCCCGGATCGAAACCGAGGCAAGAACAAAATCGAGGACTAAATTGAGCACCGATACACCTTTTGAGAATCGAGGTAGGTTTGTATGAAGTCAGAGTTTCATAATGTTCGATATTTGAAATTACATAATATTATGATAATGTATGTTATTGCTATGAAAATCGAGTGATGAAGCCTCGATGAGGAAATGGTGAGAATAAGCTAAGTTAAAGTCCCGGTTAAAGTTCCAAAAAAAGGATGATTCCTATGTATTCATATGAGAAAAGGAAGGTCCCGTATAAGGCCATGTATGGGACATGGCTTCAGCACCCAAGAATGATCTCGTATAAGACCATATCTGGGATATGGCATCGACATCCATGTACGATCTCGTATAAGACCATGTCTGGGACATGTCATCGATGTAACAGCCCGATTTAGGGCCTCGTCAGAATAGTGGTGCAAGACCACAAATCTGAAGTAGAAATACATGTTTAAATGATTTTTCAAGGCTTATGAGGTATTTGCATAATTGTGTGAAAATTTCATGAAGAAATTTTATGAATTAGTGAACAATTTGTCCATGTGGACTAAATTGCAAAAAGTAGAAAATATGAGATTCTAGAAGATTTATGTATGAAATAGCATCATGAAAATTATTAGAAGTCCTTAGTTAGCAATTAGACCATTATATAATAGGATGGAAAAAAATGGACATGGGAAGGAAAAATCTCAAGAAAGGATCATTAAGGGCATTTTTGTCATTTGGTGAATAAAAGATTAAAAAAGGAAAAAGAAGACAAAATTGTGTCCATCTTCTTCTTTCCATAGCCGAATTTTACAAGCCCTCCATAGCTAGGGTTTCTCCAACTTTCAAGATTGATTATCAAGAAACACGAAGCCCAGACCGAAACCGAGGTAAAAATAAGGTTGAAGACTAAATTGCACCTCTACACATTTTGAGTACCGAGGTAAGTTTGTATGAATTTAAAGCTACATATTACTTTTACAATTAAATTACTTACTATGTTGTACAATGTACATTAATTTCATGAAGTTGATTAACAATGCCTAGTAAGGAAATCAATGAGAATAAGTAAGTGAAAGTCCCGATTGAAGATTCGGAATA
This sequence comes from Gossypium sturtianum, assembly GCA_025698515.1. Classification (NCBI taxonomy): domain Eukaryota; kingdom Viridiplantae; phylum Streptophyta; class Magnoliopsida; order Malvales; family Malvaceae; genus Gossypium; species Gossypium sturtianum. The sequence goes on from CM046948.1 coordinate 42,757,794, forward strand.
TCGAGGATACTTATGGCACAACATGAGACAAGGAAAGCCGTGTAAGACCATGTCAAGACATGGCATTGGCATCAAGGAACTAAGGAAGTCATGTAAGACCATGCCAAGGCATGGCATTGGTAAGTTCATAAGGCAAGGATTCCATGTAAGTCCATGCCAAGGCATGGCATTGGTGAATTTATAAGGCAAGGATTCCATGTAAGACCATGCCAAGGCATGGTATTGGTGAATTTATAAGGCAAGGATTCCATGTAAGTCCATGGCAAGGCATGGTATTGGTGAATTTATAAGGCAAGGATCCCATGTAAGTCCATGCCAAGGCATGGCATTGGTGAATCCATAAGGCAAGGATACCACGTAAGACCATGTCAAGACATGGCAATGGTAAGTTTCCAAGGAAACATATAAGGAAGATCTCGTGTAAGACCATGTCTGGGACATTGCATCGACATCAAGCTAAGGAATCCCGTGTAAGACCATATCTGGGATATGGCATCGGTATCATAAGGCGATCCCATGTAAGACCATATCTGGGATATGGCATTGGCATTGAGATACATGTTTGACGAGATTGAGTATCCTCTGATATTCCGAGTAATTCAACGGGCAAAAGAGACAAGTATGAAAAAAAAAAGTAACAAGAAAGCTAAGTATGCAAAATTATACAAGTTGAGTTATTCAAGAATGATAAAGAATTCTACCTAAGTTAAGGAAGATAATGATTTGATGTTCATATTATATTAGCAAAAGTGCTAATCTATGTAATTGAGTGATACAGGTACCCTAATTAAATTACAAGTATGAAATTATAATGTGGTAAGTGATGAGAAAGAGTAAGTAAGAATAAGTAAGTTCAAGCATTTTAAATTTATGTTGCTTTAGTCTTAAGATGGATGAGTTTATTTTTGAGTATGTATGTGGTTATATAGATTTCATGCAAACTTACTAAGCTAAAAGCTTACCCTTCTCTTTTCCCTTTTTCCTTGTAGATTCGCTAAGTTAGCTCGGGGATCATAGAAGTTGGAGCTCGGATCACACTATCATCCACTATTTTGGTAAAGCAAAGTTAATTAATTTTGAGTATGGCATGTATAGGAGTTTGATCATTTTGGTCATGTCATATTGTGAGCTAAAGGCTTGGTTATTAAGATTATGCATTCTTTTGTATATGGCCGTTAGAAAATTGGCCAATATTTATTAAGTTATATACCTTTCATGATGTTAAGTTTATGCATTTAAGTTTATGCAATGGATGGACTAATTGAGTTGCTAGAAATGGTATAATTGTGTTTATGATTCAGGGTGGAAATTGGCTTGGAAAATAGCCTTATAGTGTTCACACGGGTAGACACACGGGCGTGTGTCTAGGCCATGTGTGACACACGGTCAGCCCAATGGGCGTGTGTCTAGGCCGTGTGTGACACACGGTCAGCCCCATGGGCGTGTTGATAGGACGTGTGTCCCCTGCGTTAATTTACGAAAATATGATTCATCACACGGGTCAACACACGGGCGTGTGCCATGGCCGTGTGCTAATAGGAGTATGACGACGTCATAAACAGAGAGCTCCACGGGTAAGAGACACGGACGTGTCTAGGCCGTGCGAAGGACACGGGTTGTAGACACGTTCTCAGCTGTGTGAAATAAGTCAGTGTCGACCACGGGTGTCGAACACGGGCATGTCTTAGGGGCACATGGGCGTGTCCTTTGGACAACACGGGCGTGTGGCCCCTGTTTAGGCAAAAAAAATTTTAAGGAGCGCAAAAGTTTCCGGTTGAATCCCAAAACCTTCCGGTAGTATGTTTAAGGCCTTGTAGGCCCATGAAATGTATGTTATTAGTAAGAAAGAAAAGTTTTAAGATGGAAAGAAATTTTATAGCCCGATAATACAAGTTCAAGTAAAGTTAAGTACAGTAACGCCTCGTATCCAGTTCCGGCGTCAGATATGGGTAAGGGGTGTTACATTTAGTGGTATTAGAGCTATGGTTTATTCGATTCTAGGACTAACGTAGCGTAAGTATGAGTTTAGTTATACATGCCATACATAATAATATTTATATATTGATAGTGTGACGACTCCTGACGACTTAAAGTGTGTTTTCATATAGTAAATGGATCTCGAAAGAGCTGTGGCGGATGATATAGAAAGTAATGCGCCGGCTCTCGCCGAAGGGACGATGCCTAATGAGAATGAGAATAGACCCACGACAGTAAGTCAGAGAGAAGGAGAAGAGGCTAGGGAAGCCTTTCTCCATATGATGAATGCTTGGTATAGGGAGTTCGTTCGTATGAACCCGAATGCACCACCCCCTCCACCCCTGCCTATTCCTCAATCTACCCCTGTAACTTCTCAAGTGGTAGAAGTGGTAAGAAGAGAAAAGCCTCCGGTTGATAGAATTCGAAAGCAAGGAGCTGAAGAATTCCGGGCTAGTAAAGATGACGATCTGGAAAGAGCTGAGTTTTGGCTTGAAAACACCATCAGGGTATTTAATGAGTTGTCGTGCACACCTGAAGAGTGCATAAATTGTGTAGTTTCTCTCTTAAGAGATTCTGAATATCAGTGGTGGAATACCCTTGTGTCGGTTGTACCAAGGGAAAGGGTCACATGGGAGTTTTTCCAAGAAGAATTCAAGAAGAAGTACATTAGTCAGAGATTCATCGATCAGAAAAGGAAAGAATTCTTGGAACTGAAACAAGGTAGAATATCAGTAACAGAGTATGAGCGTGAGTTTGTAAGGCTCAGTAAATACGCTCGAGAGTGCGTATCCACAGAAGCTATCATGTGCAAGAGATTTGAAGACGGATTAAACAAAGATATTAAATTGTTTATTGCTGTCCTAGAATTGAAAGAATTTGTTGTACTGGTGGATCGGGCTTGTAAAGCCGAAGAATTAGTAAAAGAGAAAAGAAAAGCTGAAATGGAGTCTCGTGACTCAAGAAAGAGACAAATGGAGTAAGTCATTCCAGTCCTCGCCCAAGAAGTCAAGAGATTTCTCTACCCGATCGCCTACTCACGGGTTTTCAAACAAAGGCAAGAGTAAGCATTATTCAGTGGAATAAGGCTCTGGACTACTTCGATCGCTAGTGTCGAAATGTCCGATCTAATAGACTGCAAGAATGCACATAGGTGGTGCACGACACCCTGGTGAGTGCCGAGCACATAAGAGTGCTTGTTTTAAGTGCGGTTCCCAAGATCACTTCATCCGAGAATGCCTCGAAATGGTTGAGAAAGACAAAGTTTAGAGTGCAAGAGCAGAAAGTACTAATAGAGGAAGACCACAAAGGAACCCAGGAAGTGGGGCGAGTAGTAAGGGCACACCCCGAGAGCAGGCTGCAAGATCCGAGGGCAGAGCGCCTGCAATGACTTATGGCGAAGAGGCATCATCTCCCGATGTAATTACGGGTACATTTTCTCTTCATGATACTAATGTTGTTGCTTTAATTGATCCGGGTTCTACCCATTCAAACATTTGCATGAAATTAGTATAAAAAATGAATATGCCCGTAGAGCCTACCGAGTTTGTGATAAAAGTGTCTAATCCTTTAGGAAAAAGTGTGTTAGTTGATAAAGTATGCAAAGATTGTCCATTGATGATTAGAGGTCATTATTTTAAGGCAAATCTTATGCTATTGCCATTTGATGAATTCGACATTATTCTTGGTATGGACTGGTTAACTACTCATGATGTGACAGTGAATTGTGGGAAGAAATATATTGAGTTGAGATGTGAAAATGGGGATACTCTTTATGTTGAACCAGATGAACATGATAGATCGCCGGTAGTGATTTCTCACATGTCGGCTCAGAGGTACGTAAGAAAAGGGTATGAGGCGTATCTTGCCTTTGTGATGAATGCCAAAGAAACCGAGTTAAAGATTGAATCAGTACCGGTAGTATGTGAGTACTCAGATGTTTTTCCCGAGGAATTTCCAAGATTGCCTCCGGTTAGAGTGGTTGAATTTGGCATCGAGTTAGCTCCCGGTACTGTATCGATATCAATTGCTCCTTATAGAATGGCTCCAACTGAGTTGAAGGAATTGAAGGCACAATTGCAAGAATTGACGGATAAAGGTTTTGCGAGACCGAGTTGTTCTCCATGAGGTGCTCCAGTATTATTTGTGAAAAAGAAAGATGGCTCCATGAGATTGTGCATAGATTATAGGCAGCTTAATAAGGTAACTGTGAAGAACAAGTACCCATTGCTGAGGATCGACGATTTGTTTGATCAATTGAAGGGAGCCACTGTGTTTTCTAAGATAGACTTGAGGGCGAGATACTATCAGCTGAGAGTAAGAGACTCAGATGTGCCGAAGACAGCATTTCAGACAAGGTATGGGCACTATGAATTTTTAGTCATGCCTTTTGGTTTAACTAATGCCCCTGCGGTGTTTATGGATCTAATGAACCGCATCTTTCAGCCATACCTAGATAAGTTTGTGGTTGTTTTTATTGATGATATATTGATATATTCCCGAGATGAGCCTGAACATGCTGAGCACTTAAGGACAGTTTTATAGATTTTACGAGATAATCAGTTATACGCCAAGTTCAGCAAAAGTGAGTTTTGGCTTAAGGAAGTTGGATTCTTGGGGCATATTGTTTCGGGAGATGGAGTCCAAGTTGACCCAAGTAAGATCTCAGCCATCGTTGTTTGGAAACCCCCGAAAAATATATCTGAAGTTAGAAGTTTTCTGGGCTTAGCTGGCTACTATAGACGGTTTGTCAAGGGGTTTTCCATGATAGCGACTCCAATGACGAAACTGTTACAGAAAAATGTAAAGTTTGAATGGACGGAAAAGTGCCAACAAAGTTTTGAGAAATTAAAGGCAATGTTGACAGAGGCTCCAGTTCTAGTACAACCTGAGTCGGGAAAATAATTTGTGATTTACAGTGATGCATCCTTAAATGGATTGGGTTGCGTACTAATGCAAGAAGGTAAGGTAATTGCATATGCCTCCAGACAACTAAAGCCACATGAAAGGAATTATCCAACACATGACTTAGAATTAGCTGCTATTGTTTTTGCATTGAAGATTTGGAGACACCATTTGTAACATCCCGATTTAGGGCCTAGTCGGAATTGTGGTGCGAGACCACAAATCTGAGGTATATGAATGAGTTTTTGAGGTTTATGCTATGTATGCATGTTAGTGTGAAAGTTTCATGAAGCAATTTTGTGAAATTGCGGTTGAATTGTCCAAAAGGACTAAATTGCAAAAGTTGCAAAATGTGAGATTCTAGAAGCTATTTGTGTGAAATAGCTTTATAATATTAATTAGAGGTCCTTAAATAGCAATTTTCCCAATTTCTAATTTTGGACAAATTTGGGCCTGGATGAGTTAAAATAAAAGTTTATCAAAAGGGCATTTTGGTCATTTAACAATTAAGTGATTAAAATATGAGAAAATATGACAAAATTCATTCATCTTCTTCTCCAAGGTCACTAAAATTTGAGAGAGCCATTGTTAGGGTTCTTCAAAATTTCAAGCTTGCTAGTAAGTGCATCTAGCCTCGTTTTTGATATTCTTTGTATTTTTGAAGTCCTTGTTGCATGAGTAAGCTATTTTTAGCTATTTGATGAGCTATGATGGATGTTCAAAAATGTGGCCATGTATGACATGCATGTATTTTGATGTTTTATGGAAGATTATGAAAGCTTGATGTAGTAGAAACATCTTTTGCTAAATAAGTTTCCATAGAAAATGCATGTAGGGACTAGTTTGTAAAAATCTTGAGTTTGGTCATACATGTGTGTTGTGATGAGAATTGATGATTACTTTAGTTGAGTAAGTGATTCGGCTAAGCATGAAAGGCTAGAAAGTTGAATAAAAATCACTTTACGAGCCTTGGGGGTAATAGTGTAATTATGAGAAAGATTTGGGGCAAAAGAGTAATTTTGCCAAAGTATGAGATGCGGGTCGATTTGGTCAATGTGTGTATTGAATAAGCTGATTTATTCGTTATAGATCAAGAAAGACAAAGCCCGAATCGAAACCGAGGCAAGAGCAAAGTGGTGGACTAATTGCACGTTTCTATACTTTTGAGTATCGAGGTAAGTCTATGCACAAACAATGCATTCGTACTTACAATTTGTTAATGCTAGCTAGTGTATAGCATGGTTGAGAATGATTCAGAACCTATGTGGTTCAAGTGAAATGAATGATTAAGTAAGTAGATTTGTGAATGTGTTGTAATAATGCTAAATGGCGGGCTAAGTGCGATACCATCCTAATGCATATTGACGATGAGCTGGCTATGTGCGATGCTATCGTTAGGTATATTATCTGGTGGGCTGTGTGTGAAACCACTATGAATACCTTGTTGGTAGGCTAAGTGCGATACTACCTTATTAATTGATTGTGGTGGGCTTAGTGCGGAGCCACTGAGAGATTTGCTGTGTGGATGTGATAGTGAGTAGCATAGCTGTGTGGATGTATTATTGAGAAATAATGAAGTGTTGTATATTGTGTAAATGTGATATCGAATGCAGGGGTGCATGTCAATGGTTATGAGTAAGTGACTCATGATGTGTCGGAAATGTGGTAAGGGATAGAAAGAGTAAGCATAGTTGTACATTATATGTTAGTATAATGCTAATTGTTGTTTAGGTTATACTATGTTGCTTAATTGTTTATGTGTAATGATCGCTGTGAATCAGAGCTTTAAAATTTATAAAAAAATTATCGAACCTGGAAACTAACTCTGACAACGATTGAGGCAAGTGCACCTATCGAACAGTAGTATAGCTTAGGCAAGACCGGATTATCGAACCCAAAGGAACTAAAAGTACTAATACTTACCGTCTTTTTATTATTTAGCCTTAATATAAAGTGATGGTTGTTTAAACTAAAATTAGTCTACTTACTAAGCTAAAACGCAAAAACAAAAAGAATGAAATTGGGGAACAACTTTTGGAACAACTCAGTTGACTCAAGCGATACCCTTAGGAAAAATCCACCTAGACTTCACTTGTTATTTAACCTTGAACCATATGATTTATTTACTTAGTTTGATCTGTGAGACTCCCTAACGTATATTAAACCCTCTCTCGAGGCGAATAACGTCTAACCCTAGGTTAATTAGTGGAACTCTCGTTCTCTTATAATAACCCCCTAGAATAGCAGTAAATCGATATGTGGATTCCCATATTAGGTTTCACCCTAATCCGGAAAAATCTCGTCACCCTATCTCAAGGCGTGCGATCAACTCCGCTTAATTATGTTGGATCTACTCTTAGGCAGGGTCTATTCCTCCTCCACCTAAGCACATTAAATTTGGATTAAGCTCACATAATTAAGAACAAACTAAGTATTTATCATATAATTCAAATAATCAAATAACAAGATTCATCATAGGTTTCATCTCCCTTCTGTATCCAAGGGTTTAGTTCATAGCAATAAAGGAAAACATCTCAAGAGAAAAGATAAAACAAAACATAAGAAATCCCTAAAACCCCCTGAAGGATTTGAAAGAGAGATCCTTCGTCTTGAGTATAATTCCGGCTTCTTGAGATGGATCAACTGGCTATCCCTGAGTGAATCCCCACAAATCTGCTTTCTCTGGCCTAGCACGACGCCCTTACAAAAGCCCTGGCAGAAGGCTTCTACCGAACTCCCCGATTAAGTTGCCCCCTAGGGTGTTTATATAGGCCTTGAGATGTGTTACTTGGCCTCCAAGTATCCTAATTTGAGTGCAATTCCTAATTGGGGGTTTAATTAGACTTTGGAGTGTGTTTCTTTGCCTCCAAGCGTCCAAATCCGAGTGAAATTGCTCTTTCTAGCGACAGGGACACGGCCATGGCACACGCCCATGTGAATCATGGTCAGGCCGTGTTGGACTCCGTTGATGAGGCACGGCCGTGTAAATCGTGGTCCAGGCCATGTTCGAGATCTTTACGGAGGCACGGCCGTGTGATCTTTGGTCCAGGCCGTGTCGATTTCATGCTTCGGCCCATTTGTCCCGTTTTAAGCCCGTTTTGCGTTCTTTTCATCCCTTGGTGCTTTCCTGAGTATATAACATGAAAAGAAAGGATTAAGAGCACCAAATTACATAAAATAAGGGATAATTCATCCAAAAGCATACTAAATGTGGGATTAAAATATGTTACTTTTACGGTTTATCAAATACCCCCACACTTAAGCTTTTGCTTGTCCTCAAGCAAAATTCTCAACTCATAATTAAAACAAACTTCCCTCAATTCATAATAGTCATTGATAGTGTCTCATCATAATTAAGGGATAATTTATACATGGATAATTCAACTCAAAGTGTCCTAAAAATTCAAACAGTATAAGTCATAGATTTTGTAGCTCGAAAGCATAGGCGTCTCCCCTTATCTAAATAATTACCTTTAATTTGAAATCGACAAGGATTGACATCCTCACAAAAGATTCACTCAAATCACTCAAAGTGTTTTAAGGTTCAAAATTTAGGCACTCAAAAGTCAAACATGAAGAGTTAATCCCATAGGCTTGCATGAAAATCAAATCTCCACCACTGAAATATGAGATGAAACACAAATCAAAAGGTCTTTGTTAGGGTTGTAACGGGGCTAGGGTTAAGGTGTGGAATAAGGCTAAATTAGAGGGTTAGAATTGAGATTGAATTGACAAATTACCTAACTAAGAATTAATGAACTAATAATAATAATTACATCAATTGAAAACTAATAATACTAATAATACGAGCTTCTTTTTTCGATCTTAGGATTTTAAATGTATAAGCTCGTTTAATCTCATAACTAATAATGAATATACTTCGTTTTTTTTAAGAACATCATAAATACATAATAAATAAATAATAAAGGATAAGTTACTGAAATAAAAATCATAATTAGGCAACTAATCAAATTAAATCTCGATATAAGGGTAGTTAAAAAGAATGGTGATAACAAATAAAAAGGGTTTCGGGTTAATATTAGTGGGTAAGTCAATAAATGGGTTGTTAGTATTAAACGGGGTTCACTAGGGGTTAATTATGAAGGTGGGGTTTTAGTGGAGCAAGTGGGTTAAATCCTAGGTGCCTTTATCATCTCTCGTATATCAAATCAAAAAATGTGGTCTCGACATGTATAATCGATGCAAGTTCTAGAATAATGAGATCAATGTTGACATACTCATAATCAATAAAATGAGCAAGAAAAAGAATATATGCTCTATAAGGCTCAAAATCTCACAAAAATTATGGGTATTTTTGACATCAACCTCGTAAATTTCAAACTTCAAGATAATATTTGATTTAGTTCAACAACCTAGAAAATTTTAATTTTGAAAAATAGACTTATCATGCTTGATTCTCTAGTATCTTAAAATTTAATTATCAATGCACAATTATCAATGACTTAATCTAAAACATATCAATAAAAATCATAATTCAAGGGAAATTTCATTCTAATCATAATATGAGAAACTTACTTTAGGATAAGGCATAATTCAGGATTTTCAAATAATATTATAGTTAACCCCCACACTTAAGATGTACATTGTCCTCAATGTACAAAGGTAGATAATATCAAAATAATCATAAAATCGTAAGATGGGGAGAGAAGGGAAACTTCCCGAATTTGGATGAAGCCAATGAAAAGAAACAGGATAGGATTGGAGGAGAGCGTGGAAGAAGCGTCTCAACCGATTGAGTCCTCAAGCGACCATCCTAATTTCTTTTGTATCCTAAGCTAAATCTAAATGGAATGAATAACAAGAAGAAAATAATAAAGAAAATAAAAGAAAGGAAATAAAAAAATAAAAAAATAAAAATGAAAATAAAAATAAAAATAAAAATAGAAATAAAAGTAAATATTTAAATAGTGATTCGGTCCACGCCCTTGTTCGAGTTTAATCATCTGTGTTTTTCGTGATTTTGAATTTTGGGAGCGTTTAGGTGTTTTACCACGGCCGTGGGTCTCGTGAGCACGCCTGTGTATTCTTCACACGATCCTTTAGAACGGGCGTGTTTACCCTGCGTGCTCGTCAAGTCGAAGAACCTCTCAAGACGGTTGTAGGGCACACCGTGTCTCGCCCGTGCTCAATAAGTCAAGAACCTCACACGGAATTCGCACGGGCGTGGCTTTTTATTGCAGCCCGTGTTGGGAAAAGAAATCATTCTTTGTCATGCACGGTTACTAGCACGTCCGTGGTTTGTCCTTACGGCTTCCACACGGCCACCACGCCACGGCGCGTGTGCAAGGTCGTGTGAGCATAGAAATCTGACTTTGGTTAGTTTATGGTTAGGTGCTAAAATGAAAAATAAAAGTAAAATAAAAATGTAAAAATTAATAGGGTTAGTGCTCGGGTTGCCTCCCGAGAAGCGCTCGTTTATAGTCTTAAGCTAGACTTTACCTCTCATTCGTATGGTCATGGTGGTTTGAGGAGGTGAAAATCCTTTCTCATGCGATCAACTCGATTTTTGATAGAAAGTTTAAGTCGAGTAGTGTTTACCTCAAAAGTGTTGAATTTAGGTTTGCTTACCTCGACTGTCCCGTATAGGAAGACATTAAGTACCTCAAAAGTGATTTCTTCGGTTGTCTTGAGGTCTGAATTGGCGATTCGAGGGTCTTCCTTATTCAACAATACTTGATCCCCTATTTTGAAGTGATTTGTTGTTCCTATCAGCTCGTCTGGGGTTTCCTTCGGTTTTCACGTGTATTCCTAGTTTCTCTTTAAAGTGTGTTTTCCACTTGTCTAGTTCCTCGACCTGAAGCCTTAGTCCTTCATGAATTATTTATTTATGGGTACGAGGTCTAAGATCTAGCTCAGCTAGGTGATTTCGTGATGCTTCCTGTAAAGAAGGTTGAACCAAGTGGTTATCAATAGAATTAACATTCATACCTTTATTACTCGATGTCCTAGTTGAGTCAAGAGCTTGAAGAGTGATTGTTTCGTCGTCTACATGAAGTGTGAGTTCACCGACTTCTTCCTCTGTGTGGTCTTTCTTTATTGCATCGGGATATGGCACACGAGGTTGGTACTCTGTAATTGCCGGTTTTGATATATCATGGCACACTTCAACCTTACCTTCGCTTACCACATGTTCTTCCCTTGGGTTTGGTTCGTTTAACCTTTCACTATCGTAAATGGCTTGATTTTGCTCACTCAGGTTAGTTTCAGTATTGCATGGCAAGCTTTCTTGTGGTAGTTCTGAGATTAGCTTAGCAAGTTGTATAACTGACTTAGTAAGTTCCCCAACTGACTCAGTGACTTCCCTAACTTGGCTCTCGATCCCTTTGATCGATGCTTGTTGGGTCTCAAGGGTGGTTTCAGTGTATTGGAGACGGTTATTGGTAGCTGCCATGAATTTTGTCAGCATCTCTTCAAGGTTCGACTCCTCTTCCTGTTGGTAAGGTGGTTGTTGAAAATTTAAAGGAAGTTCTGTCTTTGGCTACTTTGATCATCCCACGAGAAATTAGGATGGTACCTCCAACTCGCATTATAAGTGTCACTATAAAAATTATTTTGAGCTTTAGAATAGTTACTCATATAGTGGACTTGTTCGCTTTCCATGCCCCCGCTCTGTAGGGTGGGTACTCAGATTCGCCACGCCTCCGCTTGTTTCACATCGCATAATCGATGTACTGCGAGGAACCGTATAAACCATTAAATTTTTATGTAACATCTCTAACTGGTTTGATAGCCAGTTCTTGGGTCGAGGTCGTAGATATCGGCCGCTTTTGTTGGCTTTGTCTCGTGAACTTGCCACCGATAGTTATTGGTGCCATCTCTCTATCTCACAAAATCAAATAAAATAAAATTTAGCAAAGTAATAAAAAAATAAAAATAAAAATTAAATTGCAGAAAATAAAAAAATGGCTAAAGTAATAAAAATAGAGCTTTCTTAATATTTTAGTTCCCCGGCAACGGCGCCAAAAACTTGATCGTTGTGAATCGAGCTTTAAAATTTATAAAAAGAATGATCGAACAGGAAACTAACTCGACAACGATTGAAGCAAGTGCACCTATCGAACAGTAGTATAGCTTAGGCAAGACCGGATTATCGAACCCAAAGGAACTAAAAGTACTAATACTTACCGTCTTTTTATTATTTAGCCTTAATATAAAGTGATGGTTGTTTAAACTAAAATTAATCTACTTACTAAGCTAAAATGCAAAAACAAAAAGAATGAAATTGGGAAACAACTTTTGGAAAAACTCAGTTGACTCAAGCGATACCCTTAGGAAAAATCCACCTAGACTTCACTTGTTATTTAACCTTGAACCATATGATTTATTTACTTAGTTTGATCCGTGAGACTCCCTAACGTATATTAAACCCTCTCTCGAGGCGAATAACGTCTAACCCTAGGTTAATTAGTGAAACTCTCGTTCTCTTATAATAACCCCTAGAATAGCAGTAAATCGATCTGTGGATTCCCATATTAGGTTTCACCCTAATCCGGCAAAATCTTGTCACCCTATCTCTAGGCGTGCAATCAACTCCGCTTAATTATGTTAGATCTACTCTTAGGCAGGGTCTATTCCTCCTCCATCTAAGCACATTAAATTTGGATTAAGCTCACATAATTAAGAACAAACTAAGTATTTATCATATAATTCAAATAATCAAATAACAAGATTCATCATAGGTTTCATCCCCTTCGGGTATCCGAAGGGTTTAGTTCATAGCAATAAAGGAAAATATCTCAAGAGAAAAGATAAAACAAAACATAAGAAATCCCTAAAACCCCCTGAAGGATTTGAAGGAGAGATCCTTCGTCTTGAGTAGAATTCCGGCTTCTTGAGATGGATCAACTGGCTATCCCTGAGTGAATCCCCACAAATCTACTTTCTTTGGCCTAGCACGACGCCCTGACAAAAGCCCTGGCAGAAGGCTTCTGCCGAACTCCCCGATTAAGTTGCCCCCTAGGGTGTTTATATAGGCTTTGAGATGTGTTACTTGGCCTCCAAGTATCCTAATTTGAGTGCAATTCCTAATTGGGGGTTTAATTAGACTTTGGAGTGTGTTTCTTTGCCTCCAAGCATCCAAATCCGAGTGAAATTACTCTTTCCAGCGACAGGGAAACGGCCATGGCACACGCCCGTGTGAATCGTGGTCAGGCCGTGTTGGACTCCGTTGATGAGGTACGGCCGTGTAAATCGTGGTCCAGGCCGTGTTCGAGATCTTTAAGGAGGCACGACTGTGTGATCTTTGGTCCAGGCCGTGTCGATTTCATGCTTCGGCCCATTTGTCCCGTTTTAAGCCCGTTTTGTGTTCTTTTCATCCCTTGGTGCTTTCCTAAGTATATAACATGAAAAGAAAGGATTAAGAGCACCAAATTACATAAAATAAGGGATAATTCATCCAAAAGCATACTAAATGTGGGATTAAAATATGTTACTTTTACGGTTTATCATGTAAACTTACTAAGCTCAAAGCTTACTCTCTTTCTTTTCCCTTGTCTTATAGAGCAAAAGTGTTGAATTGAGATACAAGGATCAATTGGAAGATCGCCCAAACTATCAGCACACTCTGGTACATTAGACTCAATGTTTTGTATATGGCATGTATAGGGGCTTGACAAGTTAGTGAATTTTGTTGTTTATGGCTATGATGTGTTGGCCTTTAGATGGATAATCTATTTTGTATAATGCCATAGTTGTTGGCACTTTATTATATGAAAAGATGAAGTTATCTATGTGAGATTGTAAGACTTTGAGTTGATTATGGATGTGTTGAATGAGTGTATGATTGTGTATGCTAGAAGGGTGAAAAGAACTTGGCAAATAGCTTTGTTCTTGTCCATGTGGGTAGACATACGGGCGTGTGTCTAGGCCATGTGTGATACATGGTCAGCCCATGGGCGTGTGACTTGGCCGTGTGTCCCCTGCATGTTAGTATTTTAAATCAGAATAGACCAAGGACTAGTCACACGGGTGTGTGCCTGGAACGTGTGTGTTAATCAGTGTTGGCCACGGGCTAGCTACACGGGCGTGTGTCTAGACTCTAGGCCGTGTTAAGGTAGTCAGTGTGCACCACGGGTGGAGAGCACGGGTGTGTACCCTAACCGTGGGGCATTGGCAGAATGCTTGAGTTTTCATGCACGGGTAGTGACCATGGGCGTGTGTGACATCCGCGGGCGTGCCAAATCTTACACGGGCGTGTGAGCCCTGTATAGATGGAAAAATTTTAAGATTGTAAGAGTTTTTGATATGGTCTCGAGAGCCCTCGTGTGTTTGAGAGAAGCCTCGTAGGTCGGAATTGAGGTTGTTGTGATGGCCAAAGAGAGTGGTCATGTTGTGCCTAATTAGCGATCTTGAGGTCTTTAATTCGGTAATGCCTCGTGCCCGATTCCGGCGTTGAATACGGGTAAGGGGTGTTACACCATTTGTATGGTGAAAAATGTCAGATCTTCACTGATCACAAAAGTCTAAAGTACTTGATGACTCAGAAGGAATTGAAATTAAGGCAACGAAGATGGTTGGAGCTGATAAAAGATTATGAGCTAATTATTGATTATCACCCGGGAAAGGCGAATGTAGTCGCCGACGCTTTAAGTAGAAAGCCTCTATTTGCTTTGAGGGCTATGAACACACAGATGACCTTGTTCGATGATGGTTCCATTCCAGCTGAGTTGAGGGCTAGACCAGAGTTTCTTCAAGAGATTTAAGAAGCTCAGAAAGATGATAGTGTGTTACAAGCCAAAAGAGCTCAGTGTGAGTCGGGTGTTGAGACCGACTTTCGAATCAATTCAGATGGATGCTTAATGTTCAGAGACAGAGTTTGTGTACCGAGGAACGATGAACTTATTCGTAAAGTCTTGCATGAGGCACATAGTGGATGTTTATCTGTACATCGGTAGTACCAAGATGTATGATGACTTGAAGCAATGGTATTGGTGGCCGAGTATGAAGAAAGATATTTCAGAATTCGTGTCGAAATGCTTAATTTGTCAGCAAGTGAAAGCTGAGCACCAAGTACCTTCAGGTTTGCTTCAACCTATAATGGTACCGGAGTGGGAATGGAACCAAGTTACCATGGATTTTGTAACGGGTTTGCCGTTGACACCAAGTAAGAAAGATGCTGTATGGGTTGTAATTGATAGACTTACTAAGTCAGCCCATTTCGTACCTGTTCGAGTTGACTACTCAATTGACAAGTTGGCAAACTTGTACATTTCTGAGATTGTGAGGCCACACGGAGTGCCCTTATCAATTATATCGGATAGAGATCCGAGATTCACATCCAGATTTTGGAAAAAGTTGCAAGAGGCCTTGGGCACAAAGTTGAATTTTAGTACAGCCTTTCACCCCCAAACCGACGGCCAGTCGGAGAGGTTGATCCAAGTTCTTGAAGATATGCTCAGGTGTTGTGCTCTTGAGTTTCAGGGTAGCTGGGAAAAGTATTTGCTGTTGGTAGAATTTGCCTACAATAACAGTTTTTAATCAAGCTTGAAAATGGCGCCTTATGAGGCATTGTATGGGCGTAAGTGCCGAACGCCTTTATATTGGACTGAGCTTAAGGAAAACCAAATCCATGGGGTTAATTTGGTTAGAGAAACTGAAGAAAAAGTAAAGGTGTTTCGAGATTGCCTGAAAGCGGCGTTTGATCGACAAAAATCCTATTCGGATTTGAAGAGGAAAGAAATTGAGTATCAAGTTGGTGATAGAGTATTCTTGAAAGTTTCACCGTGGAAGAAAGTCCTTAGATTTGGTCGAAAAGGCAAACTGAGTCCACGTTTCATAAGACCGTATGAGATCATCGAGAGGATAGGGCCGGTAGCTTATCGATTGGCTTTGCCACCTGAGTTAGAAAAGATTCACGATGTGTTTCACGTGTCCATGTTACGACGCTATCGATTAGACTCTTTACATGTGATTACGTCGACGGAGGTTGAGATACAAACTGATATGACTTATGGCGAAGAACCAGTTAAGATTCTAGCCCGGGAAGTCAAGCAGCTAAGGAATAAAAGTATAACTCTTGTGAAAGTCTTATGGAAAAGACATGGTGTAACACCCCAAACCCGGCCTACACATTACGGCCGGATCTGGTATGTCACAAGGAATAATAAGATGGACAAAAATGGACATGGGAAGGAAAAATCTCAAGAAAGGATCATTAAGGGCATTTTTGTCATTTGGTAAATAAAAGATTAAAAAGGGAAAAAGAAAAAAAAATTGTGCCCATCTTCTTCTTGCCATAGCCGAATTTTACAAGCCCTCCATAGCTAGGGTTTCTCCAACTTTCAAGCTTGATTATCAAGAAACACGAAGCCCGGACTGAAACCGAGGCAAAAATAAGGTTGAGGACAAAATTGCACAACTCTACACATTTTGAGTACCGAGCTAAGTTTGTATGAATTTAAAGCTACATATTACTTTTACAATTAAATTACTTACTATGTTGTACAATGTACATTAATTTCATGAAGTTGATTAACAATGCCTAGTAAGGAAATCAATGAGAATAAGTAAGTGAAAGTCCCGGTTGAAGATTCGGAATATCGAGGATACTAATGTCACAACATGAGACAAAGAAAGCCGTGTAAGACCATGTCAAGACATGGCATTGGCATCAAGGAACTAAGGAAGTCATGTAAGACCATGCCAAGGCATGGCATTGGTAAGTTCATAAAGCAATGATTCCATGTAAGTCCATGCCAAGGCATGGCATTGGTGAATTTATAAGGCAAGGATTCCATGTAAGTCCATGCAAGGGCATGGCATTGGTGAATTTATAAGGCAAGGATCCCATGTAAGTCATGCCAAGGCATGGAATTGGTGAATTTATAAGGCAAGGATCCCATGTAAGTCCATGCCAAGGCATGGCATTGGTGAATCCATAAGGCAAGGATACCACGTAAGACCATGTCAAGACATGGAAATGGTAAGTTTCCAAGGAAACATATAAGGAAGATCTCGTGTAAGACCATGTCTGGGACATGGCATCGACATCAAGCTAAGGAATCCCGTGTAAGACCACATCTGGGATATGGCATCGGTATCATAAGGCGATCCCATGTAAGACCATATCTGGGATATGGCATTGGCATCGATATACATGTTTGACGAGATTGAGTATCCTCCGATATTCTGAGTAATTCAACGGGCAAAAGAGACAAGTATGAAAAAAAAAGTAACAAGAAAGCTAAGTAAGCAAAATTATACAAGTTAAGTTATTCAAGAATGATAAAGAATTCTACCTAAGTTAAGGAAGATAATGATTTGATGTTCATATTATATTAGCAAAAGTGCTAATCTATGTAATTGAGTGATACAGGTACCCTAATTAAATTACAAGTATGAAATTATAATGTGGCAAGT
The DNA here is from genome assembly GCA_025698515.1 of Gossypium sturtianum. Lineage (NCBI taxonomy): Eukaryota > Viridiplantae > Streptophyta > Magnoliopsida > Malvales > Malvaceae > Gossypium > Gossypium sturtianum. Next base: position 42,775,050 of record CM046948.1, read on the forward strand.
GATGAGAAAGAGTAAGTAAGAATAAGTAAGTTCAAGCATTTGAAATTTATGTTGCTTTAGTCTTAAGATGGATGAGTTTATTTTTAAGTATGTATGTGGTTATATAGATTTCATGCAAACTTACTAAGCTAAAAGCTTACCCTTCTCTTTTCCCTTTTTCCTTGTAGATTCGCCAAGTTAGCTCGGGGATCATAGAAGTCGGAGCTTGGATCACACTATCATCCACTATTTTGGTATAGCAAAGTTAATTAATTTTGAGTATGGCATGTATAGGAGTTTGATCATTTTGGTCATGTCATATTGTGAGCTAAAGGCTTGGTTATTAAGATTATGCATTATTTTGTATAAGGCCGTTAGAAAATTGGCCAATATTTATTAAGTTATATACCTTTCATGATGTTAAGTTTATGCATTTAAGTTTATGCAATGGATGGAATAATTAAGTTGCTTGAAATGGTATAATTGTGTTTATGATTCAGGGTGGCAATTGGCTTGGAAAATAGCCTTATAGTGTTCACACGGGTAGACACACGGGCGTGTGCCTAGGCCGTGTGTGACACACGGTCAGCCCCATGGGCGTGTTCATAGGCCGTATGTCCCCTGCATTAATTTACGAAAATATGATTCGTCACACGGGCGTGTGCCATGGCCGTGTGCTAATAGGAGTATGATGACGTCATAAATAGAGAGCTCCACGGGTAAGAGACACGGGCGTGTCTAGGCCGTGTGAAGGACACGGGTTATAGACATGGGCGTGTTCTCAGCCGTGTGAAATAAGTCAGTGTCGACCACGGGTGTCGAACACGGGCATGTCTTAGGGGCACACGGGCGTGTCCCTTGGACAACATGGGCGTGTGGCCCCTGTTTAGGCAAAAAAATTTTTTTAAGGAGCGCAAAAGTTTCTGGTTGAATCACGAAACCTTCCGGTACTATGTTTAAGGCCTCGTAGGCCCATGAAATGTATGTTATTAGTAAGAAAGAAAAGTTTTAAGATGGAAAGAAATTTTATAGCCCGATAATACAAGTTCAAGTAAAGTTAAGTACAGTAACGCCTCGTGTCCTGTTCCGGCGTTGGATACGGGTAAGGGGTGTTACAATCGACATCGAGTTTTGAAATCCCGTATAAGACCATATCTGGGATGTGGCATCGGCATCAAAGAAGTGATCCCATGTAAGACCATATCGGGGATATGGCATTGGCATCAAGATTTATGCATGGTGAGTTTGAATATCCTACGATAATATGTTTAGTTCACGGGCTAAAGACCTAAGTATGTAAAATGACACAGAGCCAAAATCCGTTTATGGATGACCTTGAGTTTCATTCATGATAAGAATGATGAAGATTTGAGTTTATGTTCATGTTAGCATATGTGCTAAACCATGTGATTAAGTGATACAGGTAACATGAGTAAGTACAAGTTATGAAACCATATTGACATGAGACGGGTAAAAATAAGTATGAGTAAGTGTGAATAAGTACGAGTAAGTATGCTTAACCATTTGAGACTTATGTTGCCACTGTTTCACGATATGGATGAGTTTAGTTTGAGCAATTAAGTTGCTCTAGAATTTCATGCAAACCTACTAAGCTATATGCTTATCCCTCTCTTTTCCCTTTTCCTTGTAGTTTCGCCAAGTTAGCTCGAGGATCGTAGGACGTCGGAGCTCGGATCACACTATCAACCGTTCTTTTTGGTATAGTAAAGTTAATTCATTTTGAGTATGGCATGTATAGAAATTTTATCATTTTGTGTTATGACTTATTTAAAGGCCAAAGGGTTGGCTATTAATGTTTTACACTCGTTTTGTAATTGGCCATGGTGAATTGGCCAACACTGTCAAGTTTATGTTATATAGTTGAAGAGTTAAATGAAATGGATGTTCATGCAAGATATTGAGTAAATGTGGATGGAATGGTTGATAATTTAAGGATTCTTAAGAGTTTGGTATTGCTATGTTATGTGCTTCTTGTGATGAAATGAATGAGTTTATGTTTCAGGGTGGCAAGAAGGCTTGGAAAATAGCCTTAAATTATCCACACGGATAGACACATGGGCGTGTGTCTAGGCCGTGTGTGACACACGGCCAGCCCCATGGGTGTGTTAGTAGGCCGTGTGTGCCCTACTATCTCCTTGCATTTGATCTCCAACCTACGCTTGAAAAAAAAATAATCCAACGTGCTAAGCATACCTTTATGCTTAGTAGTACTCAAGTGAATTACAATAAACATACATTTTTACAAGCTTTATAAATTACTAAAACATGATATAAACAAATAGTATGAACCAACTTATAATAGGTAAAAAGATCATTCTCGCCATTTAAAGCATGATTGATTTATTTACACAACTTCCATATTATCATTCAACATTACACACATATATCTAGACAATTCATTATGGCAGTATAGCATAATGTTTCAGTTCAAATTTTATTTACAACATTTAGTAATATTTGGTGACTCATACATCGAGTTTACGAAATATTGCCATCCATCACTCCAATATATGCATCGAAGTGCTCCACCCTACACTCCAAAATGAAATGCACCAAAATGCTCCAACCTATACTCTAGTATAGTAATGCACCAAAGTGCCATAATATAAACCATACACATCACATATCGTACAAATCTCATATCTCACACCAAACGCGTTATCTATTCCCATTGACATGCCAATTATAACACGATTAAGAACCACCAAAATACTAAGGCTACTAACAATTTACCATATCATTTATAAATCTCAATTAATATAACATACATCCATTCTATCCATGATATCATTATCCACATCTATTCATAATACGAACAACACATACCTATATGTACCATATGTAATCAATCATTAATACCAAATGGTTTAAACAATTCACTTGTCATTTCACAATCTATGTTATCTACACAAGATTCAAACTTTATTGAAAGTCTTTATTTCATTATCATTCTTTCATGAATCAAAATAAAACGTAGTAACTTATTTAATAACAACTTGGTTTAGGATTTTCATTAATATGCACATTTTGTTTTTTTTTTTTTATCTTTCACATATCACAACCAATTTTTCTTATTTACCAATTCTTACATTAAACTTTTTTATTACTAAGAATTTAACCATTTATTATTCCAACTAAACTTAAAGCTTAGTTAGACGTATTTCTACTTTCTTATTGAATCCACCATTTAAACATAACATAATTTTTTTTTCTAGAGTAAATACACTTAAGCTTGACAAAAGGTAACCTTTTCTTACTCAAATTTCAAGTATTATCATAAGCCTTGTCTCATTCACAACTATTCTTAAATATGAAATTAATTTTTTATTCATCTTAATAAACAATTTCCCCTAACAAAGCTAAATTTCAATATTGCCATACTCTTTTTAAAAATAGACTGTCCTGCGTTTATATTCAATTGAAAGAAAAGGCAGAAAACAAAAAATAGAATAAAAAAACAAAACAAAAACCAAAGGGCCAAAGGGAGGCCTGATCCATCCAAAAAAAAAAAAAAACAGTCAAAAGCAAATCCAAGCCCCAAGCCCTAAAAAAATACACATTCCTAACAAACCCTAAAAAACCTTCTTGCAATCAGTAATAATTTCTGACGGTCCCTCTTCCTCTATAACTGATTGTCTCTTCAAGCTCCTCGAGATGACCGTCAATAACCTTACGGTCTCCTCTAGTTAAGGTACTTATGTGATAAGCGATTTTACTCACTATTTTGGTAGTCCTTTCAACAGAACAATTCCGGATCTGAAATACCATTCCAATTCATTTTTTTTCTTTTTGTTTTCTTTACAAAACCAAGAAATTCTTCCTTTTACAAAACAAAACTATGTTTCCCTACTTTCAAATCTTTAATGATCCTTGAGATTCACCACTGTCCCTTCAATTTCCCCATCCTCCACCCTGTCTGTCAACCTCGACGGCCCTGGCTATCGAATTAGAGAGACTAGAAAACATATAAGTATTTCCATTCTCATTTAACCCCTGTTTTGCTAATATGTGTGCAACTTTATTCTTTTGTCTCCCCGCATGTCGAAATCTACAAGTGATAAAGAGACTTCGTAATCTTTTGGCATCAACAATATACGCTCTGATTTCAGATTTATCTACATCCTCACTTTGTATTTTTCAATAATAGCTAACGCATCGCCTTCAACTTCACCTCGCAAAAAGCCTGACTCTGCCTTGAACCTTATCGCCTGGACGCATGCGAGAGCCTCTGCTGCAAATACAGTTGGCATGTGTTCGTTAATGAAGATTTTAGTTTTTAAAACTTGGCCGAATGAGTTCCTGATGACAATCCCTGTACATGACTTTTTATTTTGTCTACCTAATGCAACATCAAAGTTGACTTTAACGTTCGTGCCCTCTGATGGTTTCTAGTATTCTTTTGCCACTATATTGATAGGTACCTTCTTATTATCAGCTTCAACCTCCCTCAAATATTCAATAGCGAATTGAACTAAACTTGCCTCTGTTTGTATCTTGTTCTTATGAATCAGTTTACTTCTGGCTGTCTATAATCCCCATATAGCACACACACCATTGTTTTAATTTTATGATTAGAGTGTTTTCCAAGTAAAACATGCATCCAATCCTTATATTGTAGCTGATCTTGCTCCAGGGTCCAACTGATTCCTAATCTGGACCATACCCCTACTGCAAATGGACAGTCTCTAAACACATGTTCTGTGGTTTATGTGCTATTCAAGCATCTCAGACAGTTCGCTGCGTTCCTTAGTCTACGTTGATACAAATTAAAAGAAATAAGTAGAAAATTATTAAGGGTCTTCCATACCAATATTTTTGTTTTCGAAGGCAATTTCACCATCCACAACTTTTTGTACATGGATTTGTAATAAATTTGATTTGGTTGTAAATTTGTTGATCTGTCCGTCTGTATTAAATTTTTGTACCCACTCCGTACTGTGTAAACCCCTGAAGCTTCTCATCGCCATACCATTCTGTCCGCTTCTTGCTTAAGAAGGAGAGGAATACATAGGATCCTCTCAGCGTCTTCAGGATGAAAGGTACTTCTTATTAATTCTTTCTTCCATTGATTTGAGTTTTGTTCAATTAAATCGGAGACATAAACCATACTTTGATAATTTTTCTAATACTGGATCTTATACTCTTCAGTGCCCGAGACCCATGCCTCATTCCAAATTCGTATTTGTTTACCTGAACTAACTCACCAACACATCCCTTTTTTAAGAAGCCCTTTTGTTGGCCATAAGCTCTTCCAGGTATATGATGGTAAGTTCCCCAACCTTGAAGGTATGAAATCTGAGTTTGGATAATATTTTTCTTTTAAAGATTTTGCTAATAATTAATATGGGTAACAAATTAAGTGCTAACCTTGTTTTTCTAACAAAGCCACATTAAACTTTGATAGGCATCTAAAACCCATACCGCCATCCTCCTTCAATTCCCAAAGCTTCTTCCACTCACACCAATGAATTCCACGTTTATCATGTCTTTTTTGCCACCAAAATCAGCCTATAATATTTTCCAATTCTGCAGAAAACGAATTTGGTAACAAAAAACATGCCATAGAGTAAGTAGGTATTGCCTGAAGTACTGCTTTTATAAACACCTCCTTTCCCTCCATTGACAAGAATCTAGTACTCCACCCTTTAACCTTACTCATTATCCTATCCTTTAGCAGTTGAAAAGTTCATTTTTTTTTCCTTCCCAACCATGTTTGGCAGCCCTAAATATTTCTCTAGATTTCTTGAGGTTCGTACTTCCAAAATACTAGCAATTTGTTCCCTTCTCTGCTCCGAGACATTTGAGCTGAAATATGCCATTGACTTCTCAAAGTTTATGCATTGACCAAAACATGTTTCATATTCTCATAACACAGTCTTAATATTATAGGCTCCCCTTTCTGTGGCGTCCCCAAAAAGAATGCAATCGTCCATGAAAAGTAGATGTGTAATGGTAGGACCCTTTCGACAAATCATTGCCCCCATAACAGAACCTTCCAGAGTTGCTAACCTCATCAAAGATGACAATCCTTCACTGAAAATTAAGATAGGGGCTTAAAGGATCACCTTGACGCAACCCCCTCATAGGTTTGAATCGCTCGCCCATTTCACCATTCAAGCATACCGTATAATTTACTGATTATCAAATAACAATTAATTAATTATAACTCATTTATATTTTGTTTCCTTATTACATAATAACAATTAGTATAATTCTTATCTCATTATCAAATAATAAGTATCATGTCTTTTGTATTCAATTCATTCTCAACAGATATTTTTTTTATTTCAAATAATATATATAAATAAAATAATTTTAAAAAAACCTAATTTTTTAAAACAAGATTGTTTAACTGTATACCTTTCACTAAATTATTCATATCTTATTCCATATAATTCAAAATCAATATCGGTTTGATGTTTTAGAAACTAGGTACAATAACCTTTCTCCTATAAAAATTTTAAAATTTAATAGTAAGTACAAAAAGTGCAACAATTTTTCATAGTCACAATAGGGTTGCTGCTAGACAATTTTGAGCTGCCTTCACTAAAATATTTTTATATCTCAATTAAAAATTCTAATAAAACTCTTGTTTGTTTCATTAAAAACTAGGCTCAATAATATTTTTAATCATGTATGATTATACTTATAACTCAATTCCTACAATTTTTAGCAAATTTTTAAACTTACGCCACTATTATTGAATTGCAACCAACCTATGTTACCAAAGTTAAACATGTTTGTACTAAACTTTCACTCTTTTAAAAAGCAAACATTAACATCATTTTCACTTATTTAAAGGTCTATATCACTCATCATTTTTTACAAATCCATTATTTCCTTTTTATGGGATTAATAAGGGATTTACTCTCAACTCTTAATAAGTAAAAATTTAAGATGCCATTTCCTACTTTTCTTCTTCTTATTCAATTCAAACCACATCAAAATGTCTATCTAACCAATCCTTTATCCATCTCACTTGTCAATTGAATTTTAAAGTTTATAATTTTCCATTAAACCTTTTTAATTAAGATTACCATAACTCACACTAATTTAAGCTTAAAGGTAGTATATAAGCTCAATGAAAATTCATGTTCTTTTCACATTTCAAGTTAGGTCAAATGCTTTAACTCTTTTCTCAACAAATTATCATTATATAGATCTGATGTATCATGAAAGTAACTAAAAATATGACGAAGGCAAGTACACCTATCGATAAATAGTATAGCTATTGTGAGTAGAGATACCATATCCACGAAGACTAAAGTATTAGTAATTACCATTTTCCTATTATTTAGCCGACAAATTGGAGTGGCTGGTTTTAAACTAAAAGTACTAAAATAATCTAATAAGAACTCAACAGAAAATAAATCAGGAAAATAACCAAAGGATAACCAATGAGAGATACAATACTCAGGAAAGAATTCGCCTAGACTTCATCTATTGTTATGAATCTAAATTAAACGATTTATTCACTTGGTGTCTTGATCCGTAAAAACCCCTAAATTATGCTAATATATCTTTCGAGAGTAAGAGCAACTAACTCTAGGTTGATTAATTGAAATTTCTTTCTAACTAAAACCCCTATTATCGCATTAATTCGATTTATGGATTCCCCTATTAGATTTGACTCTAATCTGGTATATTTATGTCGTCCTATTTCTAGGATTGCATGAAACTCCACTCAATTATGCTAGATCTACTCTTATACAAGAACTTTTCCTCCTCTAATTTAAGCACATTAAATATGAATTAATATCCTAGAAATATTAAAAAGAGATAAACACACATAATTGAGAACAAGAATAAAGTATTTATCGCGTAAAACAGAAATCAAATAATAGAATTCATCATAGGTTTCATGTTCCCTAGGTATCTAGGAAATTAGTTCATGATTGTGAATAAAAACATCTCAAAGTCAGAATAATCACAAGAAATAAAGAAACTCATAAAAACTTCAAAATAAATTAAAAGGAGGTCTTCAATCTTGATGGAAATCTGCTTCAGAGTTGGCTCTAATGGTGTTCTTCGAGTTTTTTTCTTCAATATTCTCTGATGGCTCCTTCTCTCTTCTTCTATTTGATATTTATAGACTTTAGAATGCTCAGAAAGCCTAAAAATTGCGTTTTTCCGCGTGTTTGGGAAACAAGTTGCGAAATCAACACGGTTTGGCATATGGCTGTGTGTCCAGCCCGTGTGGCTCACACGGTCGTGTGTCCAGCCCGTGTGGGAAGGCCGAGCCCGTGTGGCTCCTAAAATATGCTCTTTTTGTCTGATTTTCATTTGTTTCTCGCTCCTTTTGCTTCCAAATGCTCACCTAAGTATAGAATCTTGAATTTAAAGGATTAGGAGCATAAAGTTCACCAATTTACATAAATAATCATCCAAAAATGCATTAAGAACATGACTAAAATATGTTACTTTCATCACTTATCAAATATCCGCACACTTAAGCGTTTGCTTATCCTCAAGCAAAATCCTCAACTCACGTTAAAGTTAATCTTTCTCAACTTGTAATTCTCATTAATAATGTCTCAAAATAATTTGTAGACAATCATGCATTAGCAATTCAAATAAAAGGGCACTAAAGATTTAAACAATCCAAGTCGAAATTTTTAAAGCACGAAAACACATGTGTCTCCCCTTATTTAAGTAATTACCTTTAATTAAAAATCAATAAGAATTGACATCCTCACTAAAGATTCACTCAAAGCACTCAAAGTGTTTAAGGTTCAAGAAATAAGAACTCAACAGCCGAATAAGAAATGTCATTACCATAAGCTTGCTTGAAAATCAAATCTCCACCACTATAAATTGATATGGCACACCAATCAAAAGGTCTTTAAGAGGTTGTAATGGGGCTTAGGTTAAGGGTGTGGAGAAAGGCCAAAAGGTTTTGATGTCAAACTTGCAAATTTAAAACTTCAAGATAATACCTCAACTCAGGGAAACAACCTAAAATTTTTATTTTCTGAAAAATAACTTATCATGTTTGATTCTCTCATAACTTAAAGTTTAAATCAACCAATGTATAAATATCTACAAATTAATCCAAAACAACATCAATAAAAATCCAAAATAAAAAAATAATTTACTCTAATGGAAGTATGAGAATAGTACTTAAACATAAGAAATAATTCACAAATTTTCTAATAATTATATAAATAAACTCCTCACACTTAAGATGCACATTGTCCTCAATGTACAAACAGATATAGACAAAGAAAAAGTAGAATATCATAAGAAAGAGAGAAAATTGAAACTGCCCTGAATATGGATGAAATCGCCAAAATAGTGAAACCGAAATTGTAGGCAAATCTAAACGTAGTGCATGGTTCTGAGCAAACTAATAAGAAAATAAACACAAATAATGAAGAAGATTAAGAGGTTACAAACTCAATTAGTAACAACTATAAAAATAAAAACATAGTTCGAATGAAAAATAAACTAAAGAAGTCTAAGAATTAAAAATAAAACAACTAAAAATAAAAAAAATAAAAAGCAAACTGAAAAGAAAATAAATAAATAAGATCAATGATCTTCATCATGAGAGTCATTGGGATCGTAAGGCACCGGCGTTGTAGACGAAATTTGGAGATGCTGACAAATCTGTTGCAAGGTCACATCAATACTATCGAACCGCTCAAAATAGTGCCACTCGAAACGAGTGAACCGTTCGGAGAAGTCCGCTAGGGTAGTAGCAGAAGTAGTAGTACAGTGACTCGGAGGTGGATGATGAGGTGGATTCTCGTGGCGGAACGGGACATCATCAGGGAAGTCCTTATGCTCATTCTGAGGGTCAGAATGAGATAATCGGTATTGATGAGGATCCACTCCACCCAGTCGCTCGATTATCCTCATGTAACTCATACTCGATAACCCCTGAGGGGACATCTGTCCAACTAGTGTGAAGGATGAGGACTGCTCCGAAGTGTCAAGGATGCCAAAGTGTCGTGTGAGGCGAGTCACGTAAGGGCCTTAGCAAATAGGACCCTTGTTATTGCATTCTATCTGATGGCGGCAAGCTAGGGCGATGAAGTAGGAAAGATTGAAGATGCATCCCGTGGCCATGCACTAAAAAAAAGAAACATCGAATGTACCGATGACTCGGTGCTCTCCTTCCGACCGGTCAATGTTTGAGCCAAGATGACATGAATATAGTGCAGAGTCGGAGGTAGGGATGTTGCCTTCGACCGACTCGGGTCATAGGGCGTCGTACTAGCCGTAAGCTTAGCATAGAGACGATGAATAATAGATGTGTCGGTATAAAGTGGGGAATGCCTTGGCACTCATGAACTCCTCATTATAGATTCCTAAGGTAGCTCGAGAATCTAGGATGCTCAGATGACGCGTCGTACCGTCGAGTCAGAAAGTAATAGTGCCCGCCTCATCATGGCTTGACATCATGTGCTGAAGGAAGAATGTGAAACAAAACTCTAAGGTTAGCTCCGAATAGGTGGGCTCGACGATGGAAAAGAACTGGTCCTAAGGAGCTGTAGTAATGATGGCTCGCACTTTATCAGCTAAATGAATCTGCTCCGAGGTAGCCCAATCAATGCATCGGCCTAATCCTAATGGCCACTATTAGAGATGCTGATATAGGTCCTCCTAGGGACCCTGTGAGAATCGGAGACATGGATGGCATGTATCGGCAAAAGCACCCGAGGAAGAAGTCGTGCCCGGAGTCTTTCGCTTTTTTTAAGTGGGGACGATGACCTTTGATTTCCCACTAGTGTTCATTATGATGTACCTAAAAATGGATAACCAAACAACTATTTCAACATTCAACGTAAAAGCATGAATCGACACAATGGAACAATTAAAATAACCACGGAACGAAATTCGAATCCAACTAAAATCCAGAATCACAAGATCGAACATTCAGCTAAAACTATTTTAATCCAAACTTCATGTCATAGAAGCATCAAGAATATAATAATAATAATAATAATAATAATAATAATAATAATAATAATAATAAGAATAGAACCTACTAATATGAAGAACATAAACAGACACTACCAAAATAAGAATAAAAGTAATTATAAGATTAATAACAATAACAGAAACAATAAAACGAAAGTTAGCAGGAGTAATAATAAAACAATACTAGAAATAGTAATAAAAATTACTAAATAGAATAAAAAAATAAAATAAAAATAAAATTAAGCATAAGAATAAAATAAATAAATAGATTAAAGAAAATAAAAATATAGGGAAAATGGGGGGGAAACCAACAGTGGTGCGGTGAAGGAGGTGCGCACGGTGGTCGACGGGCGGTGAGGCACGGCGGTGACGAGAATGAGGGCGTGGTGGTTTTTTATTGAAGGAGAAGGAGGGACAATGGGGAAGGGGAGAGGGTGGCTCGAAATGGGGAAAAAGTGGAAAGGGGAAGGGTGTGGTGGGGTGATGGGCGATGGCTTGGGCGCGTTTAGTCGAAGGAGGAAGGGAGGTGGGGGTTTGGGGCTATGAGGGGGCGGTGGATGGTGGTGACAGAGGAAGGGAGAAAGGTAAGAGGGCGTGGTGAAGGAGGGCGGCGGATAGGGAGAAAGGGAAAGGGGAAGGGGTAGGGGTCGCGAAGGAGAGGGACGGGGTGTTTCGTCGAGGAAAAGAGAAGGAGAGAGGGCTAGGCAGCGACGGGGTGGGGGTGACGGGGGTGCTCGAATAGTGGTCGGAAAAGGTGAGGAAGGGGTGAACAACGACTAGGGTTGTTGGAGGTAGTTAAAGAAGATGACAAAACAAAAGAAAAGAATTTAGGGTTTTAAAGGGACACGGTCGTGTTTAGGCCCTTGTTAAGCCACACGGTCGTGTCACACACCCGTGTGGGGCTTTCTCAACCCGTGTGCAATTTAAAATTTAAGTTTAGTCTTCACATGGCCTCAGACACGCTCGTGTGTCTAGGTCGTGTGGTACACACGCCCGTGTGGCACACACGCCCGTGTGGCACACACGCCCGTGTGCCAAGCCGTGTGTGATATTCCTTCGCTTCTCCCCTGCCCGTATGGAGCCCACGGTCTCACACACGCCTGTGTGATAGGTCGTGTCTCGCACACGATCGTGTCTCTTACTCGTGTAACTTATTGACTTGGAATTAAATTTAAAAAATTAACTCCAGTATTCACACGGCTGTGTTGCCAGGCTGTGTGACTCACTATCGATTTCCCCATCGTGCACAAGGCCTGGGACACGCCTGTGTGTCCAGGGTTTATGGGTCAAAAAACATTTTTTTTAATTTTTAATTTAATTAATTTTAAATTAGCATGCAATAAAAATAATAAACAGAAATTAAACACTCTGGTTGCCTCCCGAGAAATGGTTATTTAGAGTCTAAGCTGGACTTTACCTTGTATGCGCATGGTTATGGTGGTTCTGGGAGCTGAAGCTCCTCTTTGTCGTTATCAATTTTTATACCAAGATAAGGCTTGAGTTGAGTATTGTTTACCTTAAATGTGCCGAACTCAGAATGTGTTACATCGACTGTACCGTATGGAAAGATATTCAGTACCATAAATGTAACGGTCCTAACTTGTCTCCGTCGCCGAATTAGGGTTACGGAGCATTACTATACAATCAGAAACATTTAAACATTTAAACATTCAATAATTTAAATCATATCATAAATCATTCATACACATGCATACTATCCCTAAACCGAGCCCTCGAGGCTCTAAAAATAACTTAGAAGCAATTCAAGACCAATTTGAAACAATATGGAAAGTTTGGGAAAATCACAAAAATCTGGGAACAGGGGTCACACAGCCGTGTGCCTCATATTATTGAGACACACACACCTGTGTCTCAGACCATGTAACCTTCGAACTAGGGACACACAGCCATGTCCCAACCCGTGTCCTCACCCGTGTAACTCTCTGAGTAGGGCCACGCGGTCATGTGCCAAGCCGTGTAACTCTCGAAATAGCCGCACACGCCTGTGTGTTAGGCCATGTGCTAGGCCGTGTAATTCACTGAATTGCATACATTAGAACCTTTAGGAGACACATGACCGTGTCGCTAGGCCGTGTGTCACACATGACTGAGTCACACGCCCGTGTCTCAGGCCGTGTGGACCTAAAATTCATCTAAAACAAGCCATTCCAACACCATTTCATGCATAATCATTTAAACCAATTGTGCACACTTACAAAGCATCAAACCATACCAATACATACATAGGTATATGCCATTTCAAACATCTTAAACCAACTAACCAATGTGCCCTTCAAAGACACCACATTTACATCCAAACATCATCTATCTAACATGTCATTGTTGCCTTATATCAAGCATGAATACCTAATTCCATTATGTAACTAAAACACATTACAAAAGACCATTTCCAAGCCAACATTATCATACCATATTATCATGCACATCAATTACCTAAACATGTCCATAAGTTACATCTCATGCTTACCAACCTAGTACATATAGGTATTAAAACATACCACATTTAACCATCATCAACCATTCAAAACATACCTTAAGATCATGATTTTTAATCACTAAAAGTGGTCAAGATGACTTTACTTATCAAGCCATACAAGTCCATCATATAAATATAACACTTAATACATCCATAAGACATCAATACAAAAGACCTATACATGCCATTATAAACCTAAGTTATAATACCCAAAAACTACCAATTTGATTGCTCGATAGTGTGATAGATTTCTGACGAGCTTTGACAAACCATAATTTATACATATTTTGACCCCATTCTTGGCTTATTTTTGGATGAATTTTCATTAGATTTGATGAATTCGATGCTCCTAATCCCTTAATTTTATATTTTACATTCAGGAGTGCTTAGGGAGTCGAAAAGAATGAGAAACGGGCCAAAAATAGACAAAATGGGCCTACCTTAGAAATCAACACGGCCTGGACTATCAAACACGGCCATGTGTTACGAGTAGAATCAAACACGGCCTGGATCAACATACACGGGCAAATCATACGGCCGTGTGTGATGACCAGAATTGAGCACGGCCGAAGGAATCCACCACGGGCGTGTCACACGGGCGTGTCCCTGCCGAACCCAAGTTTAATTCTATTCGGAAAAGGGTACTTGTGGGCCAAGAAAGGTGTTCCAAAGCCTATTTAAACACCCTAGGGGGTAACCTAAAGAGACACGTAGAGTAGAAGGCAGAAAATTCTCGAAGACAGCCATCGGGAGCAGCTTGGAAGAAGGATCTCCATCAAGACTGAAGATCTCCCCTCAAGTTCTTTAGAAGTTTTTGGGTTTTCTTATGTTTTGTTGTTTTCCTTATTTTAAGATGTTTCCTTCTATCAGTATGAACTAAACTCCCTAAATACCAAGGGAGGATGAAACCTAAGACGGATCTTATTACTATTTGATTTATAAGGTAAATACTTGTTCTTATTCTTAATTGTGAGTTCTTATTCTTGTTTTGATAATTCAGGTTATTGATTCAAGTCGAATGTGCTTATTCAAAGGAGCAAAAGTCCCTGTTTAAGAGTAGATCAACACAATTAAGCAGAGTTGATTGCAACCCTAGAAATAGGGCGACGAAAATTTGCCGGATTAGAGTCAAATCTAATAAGGGAATCCATAGATCGATTTAATGCGACAATAGGGGTTTTAATTAGAAAGAGATTTTAATTAATCAACCTAGAGTCAGTTGTTTTTAGTCTTGAAAGAGATATTAACATAAATCAGGGATTTCTACGGATTAAGTCAAGTGAATAAATCGTATGAATCAAAAGTAATAAGTGAAGTCTAGGTGGATTCTTCTTTGGGTATTGCCTATCTCATAAGTTGTCTAAAAAGTATTTTCCCAATTCATTCTCTGTCGTGCTTTTAATTAATTTTAGTTTAAAAAGAAATCACTCCAATTCTTAGGCTAGATAATAGAAAGATAGTAATTACTAGTACTCTTGGTCCTTGTGGATACGATATTTTCGGTCTTACCATAACTATACTACTGTTCGATAGGTGCGCTTGCCTTTATTGTGATCGTAGTTAGTTAGAGACACATCAAGTTTTTGGTGCCGTTTCCGGGGACTAAGATATTAGGAACACTAATTTTTTATTTCTTTAGCCATTTTTATTTTATTTCAATTTATTTTTGTTTTTATTTTAAATTACTAACTTCTCTATTTCTTTGTTTCTGGCAGGTGTTTCTAGTTCATGACTAGAAGGAACCTGTCAGGACCTTTGCTTTACGATAGTGACATAGAAGGTACAGCTCGCAGAAACTGAAGAGAGATAATGTGAAGCTTACAATACATACAAGAAGAGCAAGAAGACGATATCACTAATACCGAGGAGATGGCTGATAATAATCCACTACCTCCTGTGGTCGCTGCAGATCCAGTAAACCAGAATCCTGCTCCGCGAACTATGTATGATTATTCTAAGCCTAATTTAACAGGAACTGAATCAAGTATTGTTAGACCTGCTGTTGCTGCAAATAATTTTGAACTAAAACCTAATACTATTCAGATGATTCAGCTGTTCGTTCAGTTTGATGGTTTGCAGGATGAGGATCTAAACAATCACTTGGCAAATTTTCTGGAATTCTGTGACACTTTCAAGATTAATGGCATTTCTGGTGATGCCATTCGCCTTCGGTTGTTTCCCTTCTCGTTGAGGAACAAAGCTAAACAGTGGTTGAACTCGTTACCACGAGGATCAATCACTACATGGGAACAGATTACCGAATTTTTTTTATTAAAATACATTTTACCGGCTAAAACGGCTAAATTGAGGAATGATATCTCTTCTTTTGTGCAGATGTATTTAGAAACGCTTTACGACGCATGGGAGAGATACAAGGATTTGTTAAGAAGGTGCCCACACCATGGTTACCTCTATGGTTAAAAGTTCAAACCTTTTACAACGGTTTGAATCCCTCAACTAGGCAACTAATAGATGCAGCCGCCGGTGGAACCCTGAATAACAAAACTCCTGAAGCGGCTTACGAATTCATTGAAGAGCTATCACTGAATAACTATCAGTGGCAAGTTATGAGGACGAAGCCAACAAAAGCCGCCGAAGTTTTCAACCTCGACGCAGTGACAATGCTATCAAACCAGGTAGAGCTTTTAAGTAAAAAATTGATGGTTTATGTGGTCCTCGCGGGTACATCTAGTGATGCAGTGTAATACAAATGGAGGAGCAACGAACAATACATAATATCCATCCTACAGCCCTGGCATAGAAAGCGAACATATGAACTATATGGGTAATAATTCTAGACCTCAGAATAATCCCTATAGTAATACTTACAACCCAGGTTGAAGGAACCATCCCAATTTTTCATGGGGTGGTCAAGGAAATCAGAGACAACAGCCCCCTCCAGGCTTTCAACAACAACCCTACCCACAGGAGAAGAAGCCGAACCTTGAGGAGATGCTAACTAAATTCATCTCGGTGTTAGAAACTCGTTTTCAAAATACCGAAACAACACTCAAAAATCAGTAGGCATCGATTCAAGGGCTCGAAAACCAAATAGGTCAGCTTGCTAAGCTGATCTCGGAACGACCACAAGGTAGCTTGCCGAGTAATACCGAGCCTAACCCAAGGGAACAACTCCATGCCATCACGGTGTGTGACAACGAAGGGTTAGTAGAATCTGAATCTGAACCGAGGCAAGAACCTATGGTAAGTAAAGGTAAGGGTGGGAAAAGCCACAATACAGAAAAAACGGTAAGTAAAGAGTATGTACCTCGTGTACCATACCCTAACGCGACGAAGAAAGACCACACAGATGAACAATTTGGTAAATTTCTTAAACTTTTAAAAAAACTACATATTAATTTACCATTTATTTAAGCTCTTTCGCAGATGCCCAACTCAGTCAAATTTTTGAATGAACTTCTAGCAAACAAGCGGAAGTTAGATGATGCGTCGCACGTGGAGTTAAATACAGTTTGCTCAGCCATTTTACAGAATAAACTACCCGATAAATTAAAGGATCCAGGGAGTTTTACTATCCCTTGTTTAATTGGTAGTTTAAATGTTAAACATGCTTTAGCTGATTTAGGGGCGAGTATTAACGTCATGCCCTATAAAATGTTTAAGCAACTAGGTCTTGGGAAACCTAAAACAACTAGGATGAGTATTCAACTCGCAGATAAAACTATTAGATTTCCTAGGGGAATTATTGAGGATGTGCTTGTAAAAATTGATAAATTTATATTCCCAGTTGACTTTGTTTTTCTAGACATGGATGAGGACAGTAACGCACCTTTAATTTTAGGGCGACCCTTTTTAGCAACTGCTAAAACTAGAATTGATGTTGGTGTAACACCCCTAACCCGTATCCGTCGTCGGATTAGGGTTAAAGGCATTACCGGATAGATTGGAAACTTTTATAGACATTTCATAATACAAGTCATCAATCGCAATCATAGTGTCCCTTAGATAGGTCACCGAGACCTCAAGCATGCTTTAGAGAAAGGTCGGGACTAAACCGTACACATATGAAAAATCTCGAAAATCTAAAAATTTTTCAATACTGCAGAGGTCACACGCCCGTGCAGTCAGGCCGTGTGCCTCTCACGGCTACTAGACACACCCATGTGTCCTGGCCGTGTCAAAACAGAGCATGTATATTGACTTATCCACATGGCTACCCAACACGCCCGTGTGCCATTGCTGTGTATAACTAGGCTAACTACTGACTTGTTCACACGGCCACCAGGCACGTCCGTGTACCATAGCCGTGTAAAATTAGGCTACCTACTGATTTAACCACACGGCTACTAGGCACGCCCGTGTGCCACGGTCGTGTAAGCAAAACAGGCCATTTGCAAGGCCATAATACCACCCACATTAGGGTCATACCTACAAGCATAAACAAGCATATTTCTCAATACAATGGCAACAAAAAATACACCAAATGGTCATCATATTATCCCATTCAATCTCATTTCTAAACATGCCAATTTGAACAATCAATTCACATATAAATCCAAGCATAACTCGTCCACAACTTCACTAAATCACTATGGCATCAATTCATCAATAAGCTTACCTTTCATAAGGCCATTTCATTGCCATCAAGCCATACCAAAACATGAATCATATGTCATGTTCACTCATGCATATTATCAACATTTATCTAGCCAAATCACATGGCTATTTACACCTCAAACTTATACCAAATGACTAGCCTATACATGCCATATTTAACTATATTCACATATTTTCAAAATACCAAAACAAGTTGGAGTAGTGTGACGACGATCCTCGACGGTCCCCGAGCCTTCAGTAGCTTTGACGATCTGTAACAGAGTAAACACACACACAGGGTAAGCTTTCCAAAAGCTTAGTAAGCCATATACAAATAAACTTAGCATAAAATGCACATAACCATATTGATACATTGACATTAATATTTCTTAATTGCATATTCATCACATATTCTTTGGTTCATTTACTAAGCCATCACTTACCACATTCCTCAATTCAAGCATCACTTATGCACATAACCCATTCAAGCTTATATGTATCACATATTATCTCATCAAATCCATATTCACAACCATTTTGGTAAGTTCATATATGTATACTTACCTTTCATGCACATACATAGTGTACCTTTCAACGTACCTGAATCATTATACAGTTCACTTAGTCATTTACATCTCGAACTTTCTCGTTGAACCATTCGAAATCTAATAGGATACTCAGAGTGCTCGAAATAGTCGTACAATGCCAACGTCCCAGACGAGGTCTTACATGTACTCAGATAACGATGCCATTGTCCTAGACAATGTCTTACACGAATCAAATACGATGCCAATGTCCCAGACATGGTCTTACAAGTAAACCTCATATAGATGCCAACGTCCCAGACGGGGTCTTACACGAAATCTCAAATCAATGCCAACGTCCCAGACATGGTCTTACATGATATCACGTATCGGACACATTTTTCATGACGGATACTATCCTATCTATTCCTAGGTTCAGACGGGGCTTCTCGGACATCCATATTTAGTCGATACTAATTCTCAGATTTCACATATATCTCATCTTGAGCATATTCACAGCAATACAAATTTCATATATGCACAATTAAGTCAATTCAAATACATTTATTTGTATATTGACTTACCTCGGATTCGGGTAGTTGATCGGATTCAGTTATTCGACTACTTTCGCTTTCCCGCGATCTAAATCCGTTTTCTTCGGATCTTGATCTATACATATTCAAATTTAAAACATTTATTCACTAATTCATTCAATTTAATCCAAACACACACATTTAGGGTAATTTACAAATTGGCCCTCACATTTTCACATTCGGACATTTTAGTCCCTATTTCACAAAATCACAAAATATACCAAATTTCATGTTACCCATGTCTAGCCGAATTTTACTCATGCACATATGAGTCCGTACAATTCATTTATTTCACAATTTAGTCCCTCAAGTAATCATTTTCTCAATTGAGTCCAAAATACTCAAATTCAACAAAACTTCAAATACAAACTATGATAATCAAACACATATCTTTCATTTTTCACCATCAAACATCTTAAAACACATGAGTTCATCAAAGGCTCATTTCCAAAAACATCATCAATTCACGAAATTGAGACGTGGGTTTTGAAGTATACGAAGCAACGATTACGAAAACGTAGAAATTATAAAAAACGGATCAAAACATACCTTGAATTTAAGTCTTAAAGTGGCCGAATATGTAAAACTCAAACCCTTGCTTTCTCCCTTTTAATTTTCGGTGGATGAACATAAAAGATGATGGTATTTTTGCTTTTGTTTTTGTTTAATAACATTTTATTAACACTTTACCATTTTAGCCCTTTTAAAACAAATAAGAAAAATGCATAAACCATGTACAAAACCGTCCATTACCCATTCACTATCATATTTATGGCATAATTGCCTCATAAGGCCTCTACACTTCAAAGCCACATCAAATAGATCATTAATCAAATAGAATGCTACTTTTACGACTTATGCGATTTAATCCTTTTACTCAAATTAAGCACTCAAACGAATAAATTAACTTACGGAAATTTCACACATACTTAATCATATATCATAGGCACAGAAAATAATATTAAAATATTTTATGACTTGGATTTGTGGCCCCGAAACCACTATTCCGACTAGGGTATAAATCAGACTGTTACAATTCTCCCCCCTTAGGGATTTTCGTCCCCGAAAATCTTACCGTTAAACAGATTCAGATATTGCTGTCTCATTGAATCTTCAGGCTCCCATGTAGCCTCTTCTATTCCGTGTCGATACCACAATACTTTTACTAACGAAATTTTCTTATTTCTTAATTCTTTCACTTCACGAGTTAAGATACGGATCGGTTCTTCTTCGTAGGTCATATCAGATAAGATTTCAATCTCAGACGGAGCAATCACATGTGATGGATCGGATCAGTATCTACGAAGCATTGAAACATGAAATACATTATGTATCTTTTCCAGCTCAGGTGGCAGCAACAATCTATACACAATAGGTCCAACACACTCAATGATTTCATACGGTCCGATAAACCTCGGACTCAACTTGCCTTTATGTCCGAATCAGAGTACTTTCTTCCATGGAGATACTTTTAAAAACACTTTGTCACCGATTTCGAATTCAATATCTTTACGTTTCAAATCCGCATAGGATTTCTGACGATCAGGCGCTGCTTTCAGACTATCACGGATCACTTTCACTATCTGTTCTGTGTCTTTTATCATATCAACCCCGTGTATCTTATTTTCACTGAGCCCAGTCCAATACAGAGGTGTTCGACATTTACGTCCGTACAAAGCTTCATAAGGTGCCATTTTAATGCTCGACTGAAAACTGTTGTTATATGCAAATTCAATCAGTGGTAAGTACTGTTCCCACGTACCATCAAATTCAATGATGCAACATCTCAACATATTCTCAAGAATCTGAATAATTCGTTCAGACTGGCCATCCGTTTGCGGATGAAAAGCGGTACTGAAATGCAATTTCGTGCCTAAGGCTTCTTGCAATTTCTTCCAGAATCGTGATGTAAACCTTGGATCTCTATCTGACACAATGGATAATGGCACTCCGTGCAATCTCACAATATCAGAAATGTATAGCTTAGCTAATCTATCAAGTGAGTAATCAGATCGTACCGGAATAAAATGGGTAGATTTCGTCAATCGATAAACTACGACCCAAATTGCATCTTTCTTTCTCGGAGTCAAAGGTAATCCAGAAACAAATTCCGTTGTTACTCTATCCCATTTCCACTCGGGAATCAGAATCGGTTGTAGCAAACCAGATGGAACCTGATGTTCAGCTTTAACTTGCTGACAAACTAAACATTTCGAAACAAAGTCAGAAATGTCTCGTTTCATACCAGACCACCAATAATGTTGCTTCAGATCATGATACATCTTTGTACTTCTCGGATGAACAGATAGACGACTGTTATGTGCTTCATTCAAAATCAACTAAATTAACTCAGGGTTTCTCGGAACATAAATTCGATCTCAGAATCTCAAACAATCATTATCATCCACACAAAATTCGGAATTAAAGTTCGAATCACACTGAGCTCGTTTCGCTATCATTTCACTATCAACTTTTTAAGCATCACAAATTTGTTGTAAAAACAACGGTTTCACTTTCAATTCAGCTAACACAAAACTATCATCAGACAGATCTAATTGAGCATTCATAGCACGTAATGCACACAGTGACTTTCGACTCAATGCATCGGCAACTATATTAGCTTTACCCGGATTATAATCTATCACAAGCTCATAATCTTTCAACAGTTCTAGCCATATTCTCTGTCACAGATTCAAATCTTTCTGAGTCATCAGGTATTTTAAACTTTTATGATTTGAAAACACGTGACATTTCTCACCGTATAGATAATGTCGCCAAATCTTTAATGCGAATACAATCGCAGCTAGTTCAAGATCATGTGTCGGATAGTTCTTTTCATGCAGCTTCAATTGTCTCGAGGCATAAGTTATAACTTTGCCTTCTTGCATCAGTACGCATCCCAGACCATTCAACGAGGCATCACTGTAAATCACAAACTCTTTACCCGATTCTGGCTGTACTAGCACTGGAGCTTCAGTTAACAGAGTTTTCAACTGATCAAAGCTTTTCTGACATTTATAGGACCATTCAAATCTCACCTCCTTCTAAAGCAATTTAGTCAATGGAGTAGCTATCATCGAAAAGCCTTTTACGAATCTACGATAATAACTAGTAAGTCCCAGAAAAGTACGAACTTCAGACACATTTTTCGGAGGTTTCCATTCCAGAATAGCAGAAATCTTACTCAGATCAACTCGTATTCCAGAGGCCGACACAATATGTCCCAAAAAATTGACTTCACGCAACCAGAATTCACATTTGCTGAATTTCGCATACAATTGCTTTTCTCTTAGAGTTTGCAATACGATTCTTAGATGTTCAACATGTTCAGTTTTGTTTCGTGAATAAATCAATATATCGTCAATGAATACAACAACAAATTGGTCTAGGTACGGTCTGAAAATTCTGTTTATCAAATCCATAAAAACAGCAGGAGCATTTGTTAGTCCGAAAGGCATAACTAAAAACTCATAATGCCCGTACCTCGTTACAAAGATTTTAATGTCGAATCTTTTACTCTTAACTGGTAGTATCCCGATCTCAAATCTATTTTTGAAAACACAGTAGCTCCTTTTAGCTGATCAAACAAATCGTCAAACCTGGGTAACGAATATTTATTCTTTATGGTCACTTTATTCAATTGACGATAATCTATGCACATTCTCATCGTGCCATCTTTCTTTTTCACAAATAGAACGGGAGCACCCCAAGGTGAGAAACTTCGATGCAGCGAACCCTCCGTCGACCAACTCTTGCGCTGTGACTTTAACTCTTTCAACTCTGTTGGTGCCATTCTATACGGAGCTATCAATATAGGTGTCGTACCAGGCAACAGATCAATACCAAATTCAACTTCACGTATCGGAGGCAATCTCGGCAATTCTTCAGGGAATACATCAGAAAACTCACAAACAACTGGCACTGATTCAACTTTCTTTTTAGACACTTTCGAATCAATTACATAAGCAAAATAAGCTTCGTAACCCTTTTTCACATAACTCTGAGCTTTTAACACAAATATCACAGCAGGCAATCCGTTCAATTCACTAGACTCAATCCGAACTATTTCATCATTCTGACTTTTCAAATAAATGATCTTTCTTTTACAATTCACCACAGCATCACGCAATGTCAACCAGTCCATACCCCGAATGATATCAAATTCATCAAATGGTAATAGCATCAGATCAGCAGGAAAACAAATATCTCAAAATATTAACGGACAGTTCTTGCATACTTTATCAACCATGACACTTTTACCTAAGGGGTTCGATACTTTTATAACAAACTCAGTAGACTCTACAGGCAAAGTCTTACTGGATACCAAATTCATGCATATATACGAATGAGTAGAACCAGGGTCTATCAAAGCAATCACAGAAGTATCATAAAAAGTAAATGTACCCGTTATAACATCCGGAGATGAAGCTTCCTCACGAGCTCGGATGGCATACGCTCTGGCAGGCGCTCTAGCTTCAGATCTCGCAAAAGTATCTCTCGTAGTTCTCTGACTACCACTGACATTTCTTACATTTCGGGAAGGTCTACCTCTCACTGGAGCATTATCGGATCTCGATTTCATGCGGTCTACGGCTCAACGGACTGCACGGGCAATCACGAATGAAATGATCTAATGATCCACATCTAAAGCAAGCTCGATCATTCAATCTACAACTTATCGGATGTCTTTTACCATAATGCTTACACTCAGGTCGTTCAGATCGAACATTTCCAACACTTGACATTGATGTTGTCGGAGCTTTGGAACTCAAATGTGATCTAATTCGATCTCTACTAGAATGTCCAACATTAGTCTTTGAATGGCTATGTTCATCTCTGAATTTCTTCGAAGCAGACTGAAATGATTTGCTCGGAAATCTTTTTCTCACATCTTTAACTTCAGATTCAGCTTTTCTTTTATCTTTCTCGAGTGCCTCAGCTTTGCACGCTCGATCAACAAGCACGACGAACTCTTTTATCTCAAAAATCCCCACTAGCAAACGGATATTTTCGTTGAGGCCATCTTCAAATCTTTTACACATTATCGCTTCCGTTGATACACATTCCCAAGCATACTGACTCAACCTCACAAACTCTCACTCGTATTCAATAACATACATACGGCCCTGCTTCAATTCCAAAAAATCTTTTCATTTCTGATCAATGAATCTCTGACTGATATATTTCTTCCAGAATTCAGACTGAAAGAAATCCCAATTAACCCGTTCCTTCGAAACAACAGAAATCAGAGTCTTCCACCACTGATAGGCCGCGTCTCGTAACAATGATACAACACATTTTATACATTCTTCAGGTGTCAGTGACATTTCATCGAATACTCGGATAATGTTTTCTAACCAAAACTCGGCTCTCTCCACATCGTCATCACTGGTAGCCCTGAACTCTTCAGCCCCATATTTACGGATTTTGTCGACCGGAGGCTTGTTCAACATATTCAAATTCATAGTCTGAGGCATAGTAGATGTCTGAGGGGGAGTAACCGGGGGCGGAGGTTGTGAAACAGTCGGATTATTTCTTACGAACTGAGTGAACCACTTACTCATCATTTGGAAGAAAGCTTGTTTAGCTTCTCCCTCATAACCGCTCGTAGCCGGTCTCGGATCAGAGGGCATTGTCCCTTGAGCGGGAGCAGGCGCATTGCTTTCTACATCGTCAGCTACGGATCTTTCGGGATCCATTACTATACGAAAATCACATTTTTCATGTCAGGATTCATCACACTATCACAGTTCAGATATATGGCATGTATAGCTAGACTCTGACATGCTACGTTAGTCTGAGAATAAACTAAACCGTAGCTCTGATACCAATCAAATGTAACACCCCTAACCTATACCCGTCGCCGGATTAGGGTTAAAGGCATTATCGGAAAGATCAGAAACTTTTATAGACATTTCATAATACAAGTCATCAAATGCAATCATAGTGTCTCTTAGATAGGTCACCGAGACCTTAAGCATGCTTTAGAGAAGCGCCGGGACTAAACCATACACATATGAAAATTCTCAGAAATCTAAAACTCTTTCAACACTGCAGAGGTCACACGCCTGTGCAGTCAGGCCGTGTGCCTCCCACAGCTACTAGACACACCCACGTGTCCTGGCCGTGTCAAAACAGAGCATGTATACTGACTTATCCACACGGCTACCCAACACGCCCGTGTGCCATTGCCGTGTATAACTAGGCTAACTACTGACTTGTTCACACGGCCACCAGGCACGTCCGTGTACCATAGCCGTGTAAAATTAGGCTACCTACTGATTTAACCACACGGCTACTAGGCACGCCCGTGTGCCACGGTCGTGTAAGCAAAACAGGCCATTTGCAAGGCCATAATACCACCCACAATAGGGTCATACCTACAAGCATAAACAAGCATATTTCTCAATACAATGGCAACCAAAAATACACCAAATGGTCATCATATTATCCCATTCAATCTCATTTCTAAACATGCCAATTTGAACAATCAATTCACATATAAATCCAAGCATAACTCGTCCACAACTTCACTAAATCACTATGGCATCAATTCATCAATAAGCTTACCTTTCATAAGGCCATTTCATTGCCATCAAGCCATACCAAAACATGCATCATATATCATGTTCACTCATGCATATTATCAACATTTATCTAGCCAAATCACATGGCTATTTACACCTCAAACTTATACCAAATGACTAGCCTATACATGCCATATTTAACTATATTCACATATTTTAAAAATACCAAAACAAGTTGGAGTAGTGTGACGACGATCCTCGACGGTCCCCGAGCCTTCGTAGCTTTGACGATGCATAATGAGTAAACAAACACACGGGTAAGCTTTCCAAAAGCTTAGTAAGCCATATACAAATAAACTTAGCATAAAATGCACATAACCATATTGATACATTGACATTAATATTTCTCAATTGCATATTCATCACATATTCTTTGGTTCATTTACTAAGCTATCACTTACCACATTCCTCAATTCAAGCATCACTTATGCACATAACTCATTCAAGCTTATATGTATCACATATTATCTCATCAAATCCATATTCACAACCATTTTGGTAAGTTCATATATGTATACTTACCTTTCATGCACATACATAGTGTACCTTTCAACGTACCTGAATCATTATACAGTTCACTTAGTCATTTACATCTCGGACTTGCCCGTTGAACCGTTCAGAATCTAATAGGATACTCAGAGTGCTCGAAATAGTCGTACAATGCCAACGTCCCAAACGAGGTCTTACATGTACTCAGATAACGATGCCACTGTCCCAGACAGGATCTTACACGAATCAAATACGATGCCAATGTCCCAGACATGGTCTTACACGTAAACCCCATATCGATGCCAATGTCCCAGATGGGGTCTTACACGAAATCTCAAATCAATGCCAACGTCCCAGACGTGGTCTTACATGATATCACATATCGGACACCAATGTCATGACATATACTATCCTATCTATTCCTAGGTTCAGACGGGGCTTCTCGGACATCCATATTTAGTCGATACTAATTCTCGAATTTCACATATACCTCATCTCGAGCATATTCATAGCAATAAAAATTTCATATATGCACAATTAAGTCAATTCAAATACATTTATTTGTATATTGACTTACCTCGGATTCGGGTAGTTGATCGAATTCAGTTATTCGACTATTTTCGCTTTCTCGCGATCTAAATCCGTTTTCTTCGGTTCTTGATCTATACATATTCAAATTTAATCCTTTTATTCACTAATTCATTCAATTTAATCCAAACACACACATTTATGGTAATTTACAAATTGTCCCTCATATTTTCACATTTGGACATTTTAGTCCCTATTTCACAAAATCACAAAATATACCAAATTTCATGTTACCCATGTCTAGCCAAATTTTACTCATGCACATATGAGTCCATACAATTTATTTATTTCACAATTTAGTCCCTCAAGTAATCATTTTCTCAATTGAGTCCAAAATACTCAAATTCAACAAAACTTCAAATACAAACTATGATAATAAAACACATATCTTTCATTTTCACCATTAAAGATCTTAAAACACATGAGTTCATCAAAGGCTCATTTCCAAAAACATCATCAATTCACAAAATTGGGACATGGGTTTTGAAGTATACGAAGCAACGATTACGAAAACATAGAAATTATCAAAAATGGATCAAAACATACCTTGAATTTAAGCCTTAAAGTTGCCGAATATGTAAAACTCAAACCCTTGCTTTCTTCCTTTTAATTTTCGGTGGATGAACATAAAAGATGATGGTATTTTGGCTTTTGTTTTTGTTTAATAACATTTTATTAACACTTTACCATTTTAGCCCTTTTAAAACATATAAGAAAAATGCATAAACCGTGTACAAAATCGTCCATTACCCATCCACTATCATATTTATGGCATAATTGCCTCATAAGGCCTCTACACTTAAAAGCCACATCAAATAGATAATTAATCAAATAGAGTGCTACTTTTACAACTTATGCGATTTAATCCTTTTACTCAAATTAAGCACTCAAACGAATAAATTAACTTACGAAAATTTCATATATACTTAATCACATATCATAGGCACAAAAAATAATATTAAAATATTTTATAACTCGGATTTGTGGTCCCGAAACCACTTTTTCGACTAGGGTATAAACAAGACTGTTATAGTTGGTACAGGTGAGCTCACACTTCGTGTAGGTGACGAAACGATCACTCTTCAGTCTCGTGACTCGGTTAGGTCGTCGAGTAATAAAGGTGAGTACATAAATTCTATTAATAACCATTCGGTTCAACCCTCTTTTCAGGAAGAACCTCGAAAATACACAACTGAGCCACATTCTAGTCCTCGTGCCAACAATGAAATAACTTACGAGGAGCGAAGGCTTCAGATTGATAAACTAGACGAGTGGGGGACACATGCCAAGGAGAAATTAAAAGTACACGATGAACCAAGAACACACGAAGCGAAACCGAGGCAACTCTATGACGAGCTTAAAGGAAATGCAAATCACTTCAAGGTTGGAGATCAGGTACTGTTAGATGCAACTGATCCTCGAATTACCACCTCAGAGCTTAAAGCAAATGGAGCGACTCCTTTTACGGTACTCAAGGTCTATCCATACGGAACGGTCGAGGTAACTCATCCTAAGTTCGACACTTTTAAGGTAAATACTACTCGAATCAAACCGTATAGTGATAATAGAACTGATAGCAGGAGAGAGGAGTGTCAACTCCTCGAACCACCATGAGTATGCGAATAAGAGGTAAGTCTAGCTTAAGACTTTAAACGAGCGCTTCTCGGGAGGCAACCCGGGCACTAACCCCACTAACGTCCATATTTTCGATTTTTAGCATCTAACTAAAAACTAACCAAATTAATAGGCGCAGGTTTCCCTACCCACACGGCCTTGCACACGGGCGTGGCCGTGGCCGTGTGGACACCACGAGTAGGCATATCGGCGTGGCGGAGACCGTGCGGGCCAAGAACAAAAATTTTCCCCAAAACACGGGCTACGATAAAAGGCCACGGCAGTGCGATGTGGCCATGGTCGATACTGATTAAAGAACACGAAACTCTGATAAACTCACACAGGCGTACATTAAAACCGTGGGCAATACGGAGTAAAAGACACGGGCGTGCGACACGCCCGTGCCTAGAAGCCGTGGTTGAAACTGAATGAGTCACACGGGCGTGCGACACGCCCGTGCCTATGGACCGTGGTCGACACTGACTAATCAACATGGGTGTGGAAACCTCTACACAGGCGTGGGAGAAACGAACGGAGCGTCACACGGCCGTGCGATTTGGCCGTGTGATATAACACGCCTAGATCACACGGGCGTGGGCCGCATCTCTATTTAAACCCCCTTCTTCTATTCACTTTCTTCCCCAAATCTCCTTCCCCCAAACCCTAGCCACCGCACCCCTTTCCGACCACCGCTCTCCTCCTCCACTTTCTTACCCCCTCTCTTCTTCCCCAGCCCGAAAACCCCCTTTTCCCTTTTCTTTTCCCGTTGTCTTTCTTACTTTTTTTTCTTTTCCCCCTTTCCCTTATTCCTTCTTTGCACCGCCACCACACCAACCACCATCCTTGCCACCGTTGGTCACTCTTTCTCCCCTTTAGATTCATATCTATTTTTCATTATGTACTTATTTTATTTTATTTTATTTTATTTTCTGTTTTGTTCTTATTCTTCATGCCATTTAGATTTAGCTTAGGATACCATAAGTTCATGCTGGCTGCTTCATTGATTCAATCTCGAAAGGTTCGTGGTGCTGTCGGAGTATCCTCCCCCACGTTCACCTCGGCCCAATTTTATCAGGTTTCTTTTCATTGACTCCATCCAAAATTCAGGAAGTTTCACTTCTCTCCCTATCTTATGATTTTCTCACTATATTGTCATTTTTTATCTTTGTACATTGAGGACAATGTACATCTTAAGTGTGGGGAGGTTATTTAATTGATTATCAGAAAATCCCTGAATTATGTTTTGTTCTTAAGTAATTTTCTCATATTACTATTAGAATGAAACTTTTAGTGATTTATGATTTTTATTGATATGTTTTGGATTAAGTCATAGGTAATTGTGCATCGATGGTTTAAACTTTAAGATATTAGAGAATCAAGCATGATAAGTCTATTTTCATAATAAAAAATATTAATAGGTTATTTCCCTAAATTTAAATATTACTTTGAAGTTTGAAATTTTCAAGGTTGACATCAAAAACCATAATTTTTGTGAGATTTTGAGCCTTTTAGAGCATATTCTTTTCTTGCTCACTTTATTGATTATGAGTGTGCCAATATTGATTTGTTATTCTAGAACTTGCTTCAATTATGCATGTCGAGACCACACCTTTGATTTGATATACTGAGATGATAAAGGCACTTAGGATTTAACCCACTTACTCCATAAAAAGGCTACCTTCATAATTAACCCCTAGTGAACCCCTTTGAATCCTAATAAACCGTTTCTTGATTTACCCTTAATATTAACCCAAAACTCACTCTTTTTGATTCATTAAGAATTTTCCCTATTGAATTAACCCTTTTTTGTCAAGATTTGATTTGAGCAGTTGCCTAACTATGTTCTTTATTTTGGTTGTTAAAATCTCCTATTATTGTAAATACTTGTTCTTAAAAAAAAGTTGGAAATCTATTCATTATTTGTTCTATGTTATTTGAGCTTAAGCGGTTAATTTCACATTATGAGAAGAAGCTCGTGTTATTAGTGATAAGTTTTCAATTAATGTAATTATTCAGTGTTAGTCCATTTTTCTAGTTAGGTGAATTGTCATTTCGATCTTGATTCTAACCCTCTAATTCAGCCTTTATCCACACCTTTAAACCAAGCCCCGTTACAACCCTTTTTAAGACCTTTTGATTTGTGTATCATCTCATTCTATAGTGGTGGAGATTTGATTTTCATGCAAGCCTATGGGATTAACTTTTCATGTTTGAATCTTGAGTGCTTAATCTGATCCTTAAACACTTTGAGTGATTTGAGTGAATCTTTAGTGAGGATGACAATTCTTGTCAATTTTGAATTAAAGGTGATTATTTCGGTAAGGGGAAACACCTATGTTTTCGTGCTATAAAAAAATTATGACTTAGATTGTCTGAATCTTTAGGACTCTTTTAGTTAAATTATCAATGTATGAATTACCTGTGAATTATGATAAGACATTATTGATGAGAATTATGAATTAAAGAAGTTAATTTTAATTGTGAGTTGAGGATTTTGCTTGAGAACAAGCAAAGGTTTAAGTGTAGGAATATTTGATAAACCATAATTTATACATATTTTGACCCCATGCTTGGCTTATTTTTGGATGAATTTTCATTAGATTTGATGAATTCGATGCTCCTAATCCCTTAATTTCATGTTTTACATTCATGAGAGATTAGGGAGTTGAAAAGAACGAGAAACGGGCCAGAAAGGGATAAAATGGGCCTATCTTAGAAATCAACACGGCCTGGACTATCAAACACGACCGTGTATTACGAGCAGAATCAAACACGGCCTGGATAAATGTACACAGGCAAATCATACGACCGTGTGTAACGACCAGAATTGAGCACGGCCGAAGGAATCCACCACAGGCGTGTCACACGGGCGTGTCCCTGCCAAACCCAAGTTTAATTCTATTCGGAAAAGGGTACTTGTGGGCCAAGAAAGGTGTTCCAAAGCCTATTTAAACACCCTAGGGGGTAACCTAAAGAGACACGCAGAGTAGAAGGTAGAAAATACTCGAAGACAGCCATCGGGAGCAGCTTGGAAGAAGGATCTCCATCAAGACTGAAGATCTCCCATCAAGTTCTTTAGAAGTTTTTGAGTTTTCTTATGTTTTGTTGTTTTACTTATTTTAAGATGTTTCCTTCTATCAGTATGAACTAAACTCCCTAAATACCTAGGGAGGATGAAACCTAAGACGGATCTTATTACTATTTGATTTATAAGATAAATACTTTTTCTTATTCTTAATTATGAGTTCTTATTCTTGTTTTGATAATTTAGGTTATTGATTCAAGTCGAATGTGCTTATTCAGAGGAGCAAAAGTCCCTGTTTAAGAGTAGATCAACACAATTAAGCGGAGTTGATTGCAACCCTAGAAATAGGGCGACGAAAATCTGCCGGATTAGAGTCAAATCTAATAAGGGAATCCATAGATCGAGTTAATGCGACAATAGGGGTTTTAATTAGAAAGAGATTTCAATTAATCAACCTAGAGTCAGTTATTTTTAGTCTTGAAAGAGATATTAACATAAATCAGGGATTTCTACGGATTAAGTCAAGTGAATAAATCGTATGAATCAAAAGTAATACGTGAAGTCTAGGTGGATTCTTCCTTGGGTATTGCCTATCTCATAAGTTGTCTAAAAAGTATTTTCCCAATTCATTCTCTGTCGTGCTTTTAATTAATTTTAGTTTAAAAAGAAATCACTCCAATTCTTAGGCTAGATAATAGAAAGATAGTAATTACTAGTACTCTTGGTCCTTGTGGATACGATATTTCTGGTCTTACCATAACTATACTACTATTCGATAGGTGCGCTTACCTTTATTGTGATCGTAGTTAGTTAGAGACACATCAAGCTTCCATCCAATTTGAGATTCCGATGACCTATAAAACATAGTAAAGAAAATACGTAAGCAATGAATGCTTAGTAAGCTCGTATAAACTTAAACTAAACTTACCATTTCTTTATTACAATTCAGAAAATAAGTATAAATTAAAACCAAGTCATGAGGTTAGTATAAGCCTATTGAAAGACCATTAATCTCACCAATTGGTAAGTTCATCAACATCACATAATCATCAACCTTTTCATAAGATTATGAACCATCCCATTTAATTTCTTACCATTTCTTTCCAAATACTTAGCATAAACCTAAACAACAACACCAATTCACACATTAGTGCACCTATTCATGATATAAATGAGTTCATCCACAAGATATATGGTTTACCATGTATAAACATACCATTTTGCATATCAATATTACCATAATGTCATGATTCCTTGCAATTTCATGCTTACCATTTCGTTTGTATAGTATAAAGCATAAGCATAAAAATCAACCATAACCACAAGCTTGGCATAATCCTAAACATCATCATTAATCTACAAGTTAGTACACTTGTTCATATATATATGATATCATCCATAAAACATGTGTTCATCATGTTTAAACATAACCTTTGCATATTTAATGTTCCATAATTTCATGATTCAATATAATAGCATACTTACCTTTCCGTTCCCTTTTCTTGCCTGTTGAACCATCTAGAGTTTCATTGGATACTCGGGAAAGCTCACATGAAGTGTGCTTAAACATATAACCGTAACCTTTCCTTTACATCATTGCTCACACGAGCTGTGAAATGGGCCTGCTCACACGAGCAATGGGTCAGAATGTAAGCTACACGATGCTGCTCACATGAGCTGTGGAGTATCCACAAAAAATGCAGGACCTTAGCCATTGGTACATTCAAGACCAGCACCCGAAACATGAAATCCCTAATGACATGTCATTTGTATCCTTCAAATTCCTAAGGTTCAACTGGGACTCAACGTTCGTCAATTCATCATAGCATTGGTACATTTGCGAACTAATTCAATTACATTAATATGACATAAAAAACATTCAATTTATATAACATTAGTATAATTACAGTCCATACGAACTTACCTGTACTAAAATGATGTCCTAAAGTGATCCGACGACTAATCCGCTAATTTGGTTTTCCCGCGATTAGTGTTTATTTGTGTCATTTCTTGATCTAGATAAATACTTTTATTCAATTAATCCCATTACAGCATTTAAAAATAATTAATTTAACATAAACCTTTCATAATGAAAATTTACAAAATTGCCCTCAAAATTTACCTTTTATGCAATTTAACCCCTAAACCCAAAACTCGTAATTTCACCATTTTTAACCATAATTCATGCTAGCCGATTTTTACCCAATCCTATAACAGCCCATATTTATCCACAATTTATAATATTTACCTTGAAATTTACCATTTTCACAAATAAGTCCTTAAACTTGAAAATCATCAAAAATTACTTAACAAAATACTTATATTTAACAACTAAGCTTAACAATCTATCATAAAATTTCAAGAACACTTTGATTTCATCCATGGTAAAATTCTAAACATTTAACAATTTCGAAAACAGAGGTATGAGTTAGCTGGGTCTAATTGTAACAATCTCAAAAAAATAAAATTACAAGAAATAAATGAAGAATGGACTTACATGCATTAACCATAGCAAGAGCGAAGCTTCAAGGTCTTTAACAATGGTGGTTAAGTCAAAGAAAGGAGAAAAATAAATAGATGGCTTTCATTTCCATATTTTAACATTATTATTTTATTTTAATAATAAAAATAACATATAAAACATATAAAATTAAAAGAAATTAAAGCTCAAACCTTCCCAGTATCTTAAGAATGGTTAATTTATCCATTAAGGACATCCAATTATGTTTCTTTAATAAATTAACACCTTTAAACTAATAGCGATTGACTTTTTCAACTATTACGATTTAGTCCTTTTTGCTTAATTAACCATTTAAACATTAAAATTTCTCAACGAAACTTTAATACAACCTTAATAACACTCCATGAATATTTAATAAAATATTTATGGCTCGATTTATAGAAACGAGGTCCCGATACATCATTTTCTAAAACTACTTGACTTCAGGGTCATACCACTTGAACCTAATTATTCATTCAAATAGCATAAATTGTCAGTTCAAAATTTAGTTTAATACTATATTTGACTCGTAAATATTAAATAATAACATTTACGAACTTACTCATCAGATTTGTTGCCCCAAAACCATTATTTTCGACACCACTGATAAATGGGCTGTTGTAGTAAATGTGTTCGATTCGTTTGACTCGAACTCCGAAGGGGAATTCATGGATTTATTTTGTCCAGCAGTACTTTGTCCCCAAACTTAAATTGGTTCGTTCTCATCACATGCACGCCATGTGTAGCTTTGTCTCTTCATCGTGTTTATTCGGTTTCTCCTCAGTATGCATTCGCCATTCATCTAGTTTATCGAGTTGTACCATTCGCTATTCATATGTTGTTCTGTTTCTGTCTCCTTGAATGAAACATGGCTCCATCATGTTTTCATGAGGGATTTCCTATAGAGAAGGTTGATCCAAGTGGTTACTAACATTAACAGAATGTTTAATCTCAACCCGCTCACTAGAGACTCTCACGGAATCATGTGCTTGAAGAGTAATATTTTTGTCACCTACACGAAGCACAAGTTCACCCGTACCAAAATCGATAATAGTCCCAGCAGTGGCTAAAAAGGGTCGACCTAAAATCAAAGGTACTTTACTATCCTCATCCATGTCTAACACAACAAAGTCAACGGGGAATATGAATTTATCAATTTTCACAAGCACATCCTCAATAATACCCCTAGGGTATCTAATGGTTCTATCCGCTAATTGAATACTCATCCTAGTGTGTTTGGGTTTCCCAAAACCAAGTTGTTTAAATATTTTATAGGGTATGACATTAATGCTAGCCCCTAAATAAGCCAAAGCATTATCAATATTTAAACTACCAATGAGACAAGGAATAGTAAAACTCCCTGGATCTTTTAGTTTATTAGGTAGTTTATTTTGGAGATGGCCAAGCAAATTGTGTTGAGCTCCACAGTCGACGAATCGTCTATCTTCCTCTTATTTGTTAACAGCTCTTTTAAGAATTTGACATATGCGAAAGAGCTTTAATAAACGATAAGTTAATATGTAATTTTGTAAGAAGCTTAAGAAATTTACCATATTGTTCATTCATGTGGTCTCTCTTTGATGCATTAGGATATGACACTCGAGGTTTGTATTATTTGACAACCAGCTTTTATTCTTTCTTACCTTTCTCAACCTCATCATTGTTCACCACACCTTCTTGCCTCAGTTCTTGTTCAGGTTCAACTAACCCTTCCACGTATAGGATAGTAATTGCGTGAAGCTACTCCCTTGGGTTAGTTTTAGTATTGCTAGGCAACCTACCTTGTGATCTTTTCGAAATTAATTAAGCAACTTGACCTATTTAATTTTCGAGTCCTTGAATCGATGCTTGCTGAGTTTTTAGTGCAGCCTCAGTGTTTTGAAAATGAGTTTATGACACTAAGATAAACTTTGTCAACATCTCTTCAAGATTTGGCTTTTTCTCATGCTGATGAGGTTGTTGGAAGCTTGGAGGTGGTTGTGCTCTTTGATTGCCTTAACCACCCCAAGAGAAATTGGGATGGTTCCTCCAACTTGCCTTATAGTTATTACTATAACGGTTATTTTGAGGTCTAGAATTGTTACCCATATAATTGACTTGTTCATTCTCTGTGCTAGGACCGAAGGGTAAACATTCTGGATTATTCATTCCACCTCTATTTGTATCGCACTGCATCACCGAATTCACCTGCGTAGAAAAATATAAAGCATCATTTTTCTTATTTAGTGCTTCTACTTGGTTTGATAACATGGTGACTACATCTAGATTAAAAAAACCGCCTGCTTTCATCGGCTTTGTCCACATGACTTGCCACTTATAATTATTTAGTCCCATCTCTTCTATAAACTCATAAGTTGCTTTAGGTGTTTTATTGTTCAGTGTTCCACCGACTGCTGCATCAATTAGTTGCCTAGTTGAGGGATTCAAATTATTGTAGAAGGTTTGAACTTGCTATAAAGGTAACCCATGATGAGGGCACTTTTTCAATAAATCCTTGTATCTCTCCCATGTCTCTAAATCAATTTGGGTAAAGGAAGAACTATCATTTCTGTAACATCCTGGAAAGGGCCTATGCATTTTCGGTTTAATTGTACGAAGTAACATGTTTTATGTACTAAGAATAAATTTTGAACAATTCTGGAAACCTGAAAATGTATGGAAATGTTAAGTTAAAAAAATGGAAAGTGAACATTTTTGGAAACTTGGAAATGGATGGAAATGATTTGGAAATGATTCAAAATAGGAAAGTGCACATTTCTGGAAACTTGGAAATGTAAGAAAATGTCAAGTTTACAGAGCCGAACGAAAATTTTTGGAAACTTAGAAATGACTTAGAAATGTCGAGTTTTAAAGTTTAAAAGAGGAAATTAAGGCAAGGTGGCCTAAAAGAAAAAGTTTGTGAAATTTGACACACAAACAGCTTGGAAAAGTGGCTCAAGATGCCACTTAGGGCCTCTGGAAATGGCGCCACATGCAAGGTGTTGGGCACTGGTTCGAGTCACTTGGGAAGAAAATAAAAGAAGTTTTATTTTTGCTTCCGAAGCTACGAGGTGGACGGCACAAGCCTTCTAGAAAGGAGGAGTTTTATTCTCTTTAATATTCGATTAATAAGGTGATAAATAAGGGATTTAATTTGGATTATTTTTGAAGAGATAATAAAGGAGTATTCTCTAATTATTTTAAATTAAGAGATAAAGCTATCAAATAAAGAAGAGTGGTGGCCAAGTAAGGGGGATTACGAGGAGTAGTTTCGGCTATAAAAGGAAGGAAATAGGGCTACTCATCAATTTTTCTTCCTCCTCCTCTCTCTCGCGAATTTCGAGTGCTCTCCTCTCTTCTCTTCTCTTTTTCTTTTGTCAAGCCGAATCTATAGTCCACCATTGCCAAAATTCTCAAGTTTCTTTTCCTTATTTTCGTGGAAACCAAATACCCCAAGAGAACCTCTAGTCGACTTCTCCATTAAATCCCAAAAAGCCAAACTTTATCATCTAGTCATCAAGGCCGATTCTTTAAGGGGCTTTTAACAAGGGTGCTATCGATTTCTTAAAAAGGGTAAGATCCAAAGTTTGGTTTCAATTCTTTTATATTTTAAACCTATCTAAAATTTAGGGTCTAATCTCTATTATGGATTTTGGTCTTAGAGTTATGGAAGGGTGTTTTGGATTTAAGAAATTGTCAACTACAAGAAGGTATCTTTGAACTTCTAAGATCTAAGGTAAGTTATGAATACCATTCGCCATAAGCTATATTATTATGATTTAATGTTAGATTGGATCTAACATGGGTACATAGGGATTTCGACAAACAATAAAGAAGCAAGGATCCAATTCGGGATTTAAGATTTGGAAGGTAAGAACAAAGGTAAATTCGGCCAAGGCCTATTTTAGTAGTAGATCTATTATTATGTGTTTTAAGCCGAAAACTAACCAATTCAAGGGATTTAGTGACTAGCCGATTTGAAAGGGGAAAATACGAGTTTCGGGATTTGATTAAATCATCAAATCGACACCAAGGTAGGCTTTAAGAATACAAATCCTACTAGGATTTGGTTTTCTAGCCGAATAGGCTTTTGTGCTAAATAGTAAGTGATTAATCAATTGTAGGAACTTGAGATCTAAGGTAGTAGATCAGATTTTGGGATTTCAAAGTGAAGTGGTTAAGCAAATCGTGTGTGTACCCACACTACTTCTTAATATGTTTCATGGCCTGTTTTATTAAAATATGTGATATTAAGAATATGAAAGTGGCTAAGGTACCATGTTATGGTACTAAGTACTCAGCACGTTTCCTACTCTTACTAGGAATATGAAATATGTTATTTGTAACATGAGAATAAGAATGTGATCTTTGGCATATTAATGCATATTACAAAATGGGGCATACGGGTTATTGAAAGGGGAAGTGAATGTGGTGACCTAAGACCATGAACACGGTGACCTAAGACTGTGGTATCGAATGTGGTGACCTAAGACCACGATGTCTGAATCAATACTGGTGACCTTAGACCGCGATATCTGAATGTGGTGACCTAAGACCACAAATGCGGTGACCTAAGACCGCGATATGGAGTGTAGCGGAAGGAGGGTCGACTTAGTAGTCCCCACGGTGTACAAAGTTGGTACGGGGAGTGTAGCGGATGGCTTATTAGGTTTGGGTTTGGGAATGCATCATAATTTGTATGCTATGATATGAATGCGTAACATTTGTATGCCCGATTCTATTTTGATTTAGTGTTTGTGTACACATTGAGTCTGTTTGACTCACCCTGCTGTGGGACCATGTTTGGTGATGAACAAGTGATGGACCAGGGACGATGAACTTGTGGTGGCCATGCTCAACATGAAGTTTTTATTTTATGAACTACTATTTTTATTTAAGTACTTGAATAACTTGGAAATTATTTGATGTAATAAGGCCATAAGGCCATAGTTGAATTGTTTTCCATTTATTTCTATTTATAATGATTATGAGTTTTACCTATTAAAGTTTAAGTAAACTTTTAATATAAAGAATTGAATTCGTTTTCAACACAAGCCCAACCCAAACAATGTTTTTTTCAAAATCGCACAAGTTTTCTTTAGGTAACGAAAGAATTTTGAAACCGGTTTTATTTGAGGAACATACCAAATGCGGGCAAATCTCGTGGGCCGGGTTTGGGGTGTTTCGATTTAATATCGAGCCAGATTTTAAAACTCTACTGTGGGCCAAGGCCCAAAACGTTTTCAAAGCGAGCCCAAATGAGTTTTTTTTTTTGAAAATATTTTATGAAACAAACGAGTTTTACGGCATGGCACCTAAAGTCTCAGACCATGATCCACGGTAAGTACCCCTAACTATTTGTGTGATTATGTGTAATGAATATTAGAAGGGTAGAAAAGGAATGGAACGTAGAATAGCATGATAGGAACTTGAACCCTAGGACTAGTCTACTCAAACACAAACACATAAGACTTAAGGAACGTTAAACAAACCCATGGCTAAGTCACTAAGTTAGGGTGTGGTAACCCCTGTGCGCATGTCTAGGATTGGATCCGGAAGAGCCTGGTATTTAAGCAGTCCTAGTGACTCACCTCCTCTTCGCAGGAATCCTACCTGGTGCGTAGCTTCGGTTCACCCTAACCTAGAGGGCTCATTAGGTGTGGCAACCTCTGTGCGCATGTCTAGGAATGGTTTCGGTGGGAGCTTGGTATTTAAGCAGTCCGCGTGACTCACCTCCTCTCCACTCGAATCCTGCCTGGTGCGTAGCTTTGGTTCACCCTGACCAAGAGGACTCGGTCATAGGCTAAACACAATAACTAAAACCCGAAAGGGAATTAACCGTGTTTTTATAAAAACAACAAAACCCTAGTTTTAGAATTCTTAAAACTTTCCTCTAAATTCATGAAAACCATCTTTACAAAATTTTCCAAAAGATTTCCGATTTATACAAAAATGCCCCTAGTGGTAAAATTACCAAAATACCCTTGGTTTATAAAATGACCAACTACCCAATAGTTTTGCCAAAATTTCATTATTTTATCAATGTTCAAAAACCCTAATTTGCAAATTATCAAAAATACCTTGAATTTTGGAAATTTCAAGTTTGCCCCTAACTTATAAAATTACCAAAATGACCCTGATTTCCAAAATTTTTGTAACATCACCGTTTTGAAAAGTACAATTCTCAAAAAGAACCCTCAAAGTTTTGCAACCTTTGAAATATCCCTTATTTATAAGATTTTACAAATTTACCCCGACTTGGAAAAAAAATCACCAAAATACCCCCGAGGTCCAAAATCACCGAAATACCCCTGAATTTCAAAATTTTTCAAAATACCCCGGAAATTTAAAAATACCAAAATGCTTTGTGACAAAATTACCAAGGAACTTTTTCCTTTTGAAAAATTATGAAAATACCCCTGTAGGACAGAATTACGAA
This sequence comes from Gossypium sturtianum, assembly GCA_025698515.1. Lineage (NCBI taxonomy): Eukaryota > Viridiplantae > Streptophyta > Magnoliopsida > Malvales > Malvaceae > Gossypium > Gossypium sturtianum. The sequence continues at coordinate 42,815,368 of CM046948.1, forward strand.
AATACCCCTAGGTAGTGGAAGAAAAAAACAATAATAATGAAAACTACAACCTTTCTCTGAATGAACGAGAGTTCATGATTGTTTGATGGATGTATGGATGAATGAATGGAAAAGATCGTGTGCATACGAAAGAACCACTCCTAAAACTCTTTTCATAAAATTTCTTCGCAGTAATCAAGTGAAACAAAGACTAATTCATAAAACTTCTTAATCAGATCACGAAGCTAGAAATGAGCTCTAGAGGACGTGGTCATCGTGGATGAGGTAGAGGAAGGATGACGGTGTCAGAACCCGTTAGATCAGGTCAAGGGTCCGACAATGAGATACCACCGCCACCACCACCCCCCGGTGTTGGTGTTGAGCGGCAAGCCTCGAGACGGGGATGATCTTTGTGTCGAGGTGTGCTACAAGTTTTGGAGTTGGTGGGTGGTGCGGGAGGAAATTCAGAACCCGTAAGTTCATGGCTCGAGCTCCGAGCTAATGGAGCCGAAATGTTTCGTGGAGTATCGGGTGTGGCACCCGGTTCGGTGAGATCTTGGTTGGAAGCAACAGAGGGCATCGTGGATGAGCTTGACTTGACCCCGAGGAGAAGTTAAAAGGAATGGTGGCTTTGTTATGCGATGAAGCGTGTCGTGGTGGTTGGATCGATTCGGGATGGTGCCACGACCGAGGATCGACACGGGAATATGTTAAGGAAGCATTTCGAGAAGAAGTATGTAGGAACCAGGTATCTTCAAGAGCAAAGGAAGGCATTTTAGAAATTTGGTTCAAGGGAACAAGTCCGTGGCGGAGTATGAGGTGAATTTCGAGGTTGAGCCGATATGCTCAAGAGTAGTGGCAGCCCGAGCATGAGCGCTATGTCCGTTTTGAGGACGGGCTAAGGGATGATTTGAGGCGTTGATAGCACCGCATCGGGAGCGGGAGTTTTCTCGCTTTGGTAGAAAAGGCCAAGGTGGTGAGGAATCAATGATTCTACAAAGCGAGGCTATGGATAGGAATAGGCCCAAAAGAGGTTTTGGAACGCCCGGAAAGGTTCATAAGAGGCCTAGAGTTGATGGGCCGCGAGGTCGACAGCAAGTTGGTTGAGGAAGAGGCGGTATCGACCTTGTGATGTGTGTGGAAAGAAGCACTTAGGAGAGTCTTTGGAAGAAAACATGAGGATGTTTTAGATGTGGGTCCAAGGACCATGTGATCAAGGATTGTCCTAAGCAATCGGATGAAAGCCACCAACGACTCGGAATGTTAGTCGGTGGTAGAGGAGGACCGCGGCCTCAACGAGGTCGTGGTTTGAGTAATAGAGGTAATGGTGCTGGCAGAGGCCGTGGAACACAAGGCGAGGTGCTTTGCTAATCTTTGAGGCAAGGCAACCAGGTTTGGTTTATGCGGTTTCACGGAGGAGGAAGATGGAGACGCACGGACGTTATAACGGTACATTCTTTATTTTTGACAAGCCCTATTTTTCTCTAATTGATGTGGGCTCGACCCATTCCTATGTTGCATGTAGTGTAGTGGAAACACTAGGCCTAGACTCGAACCTTTCGATAGGCGGATGATCGTAGTAAGCCCATTAGGCCTAAGCTGTAGTGGTGGATAAGATCTTTCGGAATGTACCCCAGAGATTCAGGGAGTGAACTTTTGGGTGACTTAATGGAACTACCTTTTGGGAGTTTGAACTTATACTTGGAATAGATCGGCTAGTAGAGCACCGAGCCGTGTTGGATTGTGCGGCTAAACAAATGGAACTAAGGACCCCGGAGGATGAAGTAGTAGTAATGATCGGAGAGAGAAGAAACTACCTGTCCAACGTAGTTTCGGCGTTGAAGGCTGAGAAAATGGTTAAGAAAGGGTGCAAGGCGTTCTTAGCCTTCGTAAGTGCGTTAGGTGGAAAGGAAGAAGGTGTCGAGTGGAGTTAGAATGGTGAAAGACTTTGAAGATGTATTTAGGAGGAATTACAGAATACCCCGAGATAGGGAGGTGGAGTTTGGAATAGACTTACTACCGGGAATAGCTCCTGTGTCAATCGCTCCATACCGAATGGCGCCAAAGAAGTTAGTTGAGCTCAAGGCTCAAATCCAAGAGTTGTTGGATCGTGGGTTCATACGACCCAGTGTGTCTCCATGGGGAGCACCGATTGCCGCTTTTGTAAAGAAGAAGGACGGAACTATGCGTATGTGCATAGATTACCGTCAGTTGAATAAGCTGACCATCAAGAACAAGTATCCTTTGCCAAGGATCGATGACTTGTTCGATCAGTTGAAGGGGGCCACAGTATTCTCAAAGATAGACTTAAGGTCGGGATATCACCAGTTGAAGGTGAAGGAGGCAGATATCCATAAGACCGCTTTTAGGACAAGATACGGCCATTTTGAGTTTGTGGTGATGCCGTTTGGATTGACAAACGCTCACCGCGTTCATGGATATGATGAACCGAGTTTTTCAACCCTACTTGGATTGGTTCGTCGTTGTGTTCATCGACGATATTTTGGTGTATTCTAAGTCTGAAGAGGAGCATGATGAACATCTCCGAGTGGTGCTACAAGTGTTAAGGGAGAAGAAGCTCTATGCCGAATTCAGCAAGTGTGGATTTTGGCTTAAGGAGGTGGCATTCTTAGGGCATGTGGTATTCGCAGAAGGAATAAGAGTGGATCCTAGGAAGATCAAGCGGTGTTGGATTGGAAACCACCTAGGTCCGTGGTGAGATCCGAAGTTTCTTAGGTTTGGCGAGCTATTCTGGAAGGTTCGTAGAAGGATTCTCGTTAATTAGCGCGCGCTTTGACAAAGTTACTAAGGAAGGAAGTACCATTTGAATGGTCCGATAAACAAATGAAGAGCTTTGACAACCTTGAGAAGGTGTTGACGGAGGCTCGGTGCATTGCCAATGAGGTGGGAAGGATTTTGTGGTGTCTTGTGACGCGCTTGATACGGGATTAGGATGTGTGCTAATGCAAGAAGGAAAAGTAGTCGCTTATGCGTCTCGGCAACTAAGGCCTCATAAGGTTAACTACCCAACTCATGACTTGGAACTGGCAGCAGTGGTTTTCGCCCTTAAGGTTTGGAGGCACTACCTCTATGGAGAAAGGTCAGTGATCTACACAGACCACAAGAGCCTTAAGTATCTGTTGACTCAGAAGGAGTTGAACTTGAGGCAACGAAGGTGGGTGGAGTTGTTGAAGGACTACGACTGTTCGATAAAATATCACCCGGGCAAGGCAAATGTGGTAGCTGATGCCCTAAGTCGGAAGGTTGTGTCGGATCTAAGGGCTATGTTCGCTCACTTAAGTTTGTACGATGATGGAAGCTTTGTTGGCGAGTTGCAAGTCAAGCCCACATGGTGAAGGAGGTGAAAGAGGGACGATTGGTTGATAAGGTTCTAAGTGTTAAGTTTAACAAGTACAGAACGGGAATTAAAGGATTATGGCATTAATGATGAAGGAGTATTGTGTTACAAAGGAAAAGTCCAGTATTAGAAGGACAAGGAGTTAAGACAAAGGATTCTTCGGGAGGTGCATAGTAGCCCTTATGCTATGCATCCCGGAGGCATTAAGTTTGTCTGAGATTTAAGGGAACAATTTTGGTGGTCCGATCTTAAGCAAGAAGTGACCGAATTTGTGGGGAAATGTTTGACGTGTCGACAAGTTAAGGTGAACACCAAGTTCCATCGGGATTACTTCAACCAATCGAGATTCCGCAATGGAAGTGGGAGAGAATTACCATGGATTTCGTTAGTGGGCTTCCTTACGCCTACTAAGAAGGACTCGGTATGGGTGATAGTGGACCGTTTGACTAAGTCCGCGCACTTCATCCCGTAAGAGTTGACTATTCTCTTTAGAAAGTGGCTAAGTTATATGTGGCGAAATTGTGAGGTTACATGGTGTACCAAGATCGATCATCTCCGGATGAGACCCGAGGTTTACGTCTCGGTTCGGAGGGCACTTCATCAAGCTTTAGGCACTAAGTTGGACTTCACTACGGCTTTTCATCCACAATCGGGACAGGCGATGCGAGCGAGTTATACAAGTGTTGGAGGATATGTTGAGAGGTCGTGTGATGGATTTCGAGGAAGTTGGGAAGACTATTTGCCTTTAGTTGAGTTCGCCTACAACAACAAACTATCGAGGCTAGCATTCGGATGGCACCATATGAAGCATTGTATGGTCGAAGTGTAGAACTCCTACTTGTTGGGTCGAGTTAGAGAACGTCGAGTTTTGGGTCCGAGTTAGTGGCCGGCGAAGAGAAGGTTGAGATGATTCGAGCACGGTTAAAGGATGCCTCGATAGGCGAGAAGTCGAACGCAGACCTTAAGCGGAAGGAAATAGAGTTTGAAGTGGGAGACCAAGTGTTTCGAAAGTCTCGCCTTGGAAAAAGGTAATGAGGTTCGATCGCAGGAAGTTAAGCCCAAGGTTTATAGGGCCCTATCGAGTAATCATCGGCGAGTTGGAGCGATGGCATACCAATTGGAGTTGCCACGAGTTGCGGTAGATGCACGCGTATTCCATGTATCCATGCTATGTCGTTACCGATCGGATCCGTCTCATGTGGTACTGTCGAAGAAGTAGAGCTAAGGCGGACTTATCCTACGAGGAAGAGCCGATTCGGATATTGGAGCGTGATGTGAAAGTGCTACGGAGGAAGTCGGTTCCTCTAGTCAAGGTGTTATAGCGTAATCATGGATCGGAAGAAGCTTCGTGGGAACCGAGAAGAGGCAATGTGACAACAATACCCTCAATTATTTTAGTTAGAAAATCTCGAGGACCTAAATTATTTTAAGGGGTAGAATTGTAACATCCTGGAAAGGGCCTATGCATTTTCGGTTTAATTGTATGAAGTAACATGTTTTATGTACTAAGAATAAATTTTGAACAATTTTGGAAACTGAAAATGTATGGAAATGTTAAGTTAAAAAAATGGAAAGTGAACATTTTTGGAAACTTGGAAATGGATGGAAATGATTTGGAAATGATTCAAAATAGGAAAGTGCACATTTACTGAAACTTGGAAATGTAAGAAAATGTCAAGTTTATAAAGCCGAACGAAAATTTTTGGAAACTTAGAAATGACTTAGAAATGTCGAGTTTTAAAGTTTAAAAGAGGAAATTAAGGCAAGGTGGCCTTAAAAGAAAAAGTTTGTGAAATTTGACACACAAACAGGCTTGGAAAAGTGGCTGAAGATGCCACTTAGGGCCTCTGGAAATGGCGCCACATGCAAGGTGTTGGGCACAGGTTCGAAGAGTCACTTGGGAAGCAAATAAAAGAAGTTTTATTTTTGCTTCCGGAAGCTCTGAGGTGGACGGCACAAGCCTTCTAGAAAGGAGTAGTTTTATTCTCTTTAATATTCGATTAATAAGGTGATAAATAAGGGATTTAATTTGGATTATTTTTGAAGAGATAATAAAGGATTATTCTCTAATTATTTTAAATTAAGAGATAAAGCTATCAAATAAAGAAGAGTGGTGGCCAAGGAAGGGATTCGAGGAGTAGTTTCGGCTATAAAAGGAAGGAAATAGGGCTACTCATCAATTTTTCTTCCTCCTCCTCTCTCTCGCCGAATTTACGAGTGCTCTCCTCTCTTCTCTTCTCTTTTTCTTTTGTCAAGCCGAATCTATAGTCCACCATTGCCAAAATTCTCAAGTTTCTTTTCCTTATTTTTGTGGAAACCAAATACCCTAAGAGAACCTCTAGTCGACTTCTCCATTAAATCCCAAAAGCCGAAACTTTATCATCTAGTCATCAAGGCCGATTCTTTAAGGGGCTTTTAACAAGGGTGCTACCAATTTCTTAAAAAGGGTAAGATCCAAAGTTTGGTTTCAATTCTTTTATATTTTAAACCTATCTAAAATTTAGGGTCTAATCTCTATTATGGATTTTGACCGAGTTATGGAAGGGTGTTTTCGGGATTTAAGAAATTGTCAACTACAAGAAGGTATCTTTCAGAACTTCTAAGATCTAAGGTAAGTTATGAATACCATTTGGCCATAAGCTATATTATTATGACTTAATGTTAGATTGGATCTAACATGGGTACATAGGGATTTCGACAGCAATAAAGAAGCAAGGATCCAATTCGGGATTTAAGATTTGGAAGGTAAGAACAAAGGTAAATTCGGCCAAGGCCTATTTTAGTAGTAGATCTATTATTATGTGTTTTAAGCCGGAAACTAACCAATTCAAGGGATTTAGTGACTAGCCGATTTGAAAGGGGAAAAATACGAGTTTCTGGGATTTGATTAAATCATCAAATCGACACCAAGGTAGGCTTTAAGAATACAAATCCTACTAGGATTTGGTTTTCTAGCCGAATAGGCTTTGTGCTAAATAGTAAGTGATTAATCAATTGTAGGAACTTGAGATCTAAGGCGATAGATCGATTTCGGGATTTTCAAGTGAAGTGGTTAAGCAAATCAGTGTGTACCCCACACTACTTCTTAATATGTTTCATGGCCTGTTTTATTAAAATATGTGATATTAAGAATATGAAAGTGGCTAAGGTACCATGTTATGGTACTAAGTACTCAGGTACGTTTCCTACTCCTACTAGGAATATGAAATATGTTATTTGTAACATGAGAATAAGAATGTGATCTTTGGCATATTAATGCATATTACAAAATGGGGCATACGTGTTATTGAAAGGGGAAGTGAATGTGGTGACCTAAGACCACGAACACGGTGACCTAAGATCGTGGTATCTGAATGTGGTGACCTAAGACCACGAGAATCTGAATGCGGTGACCTAAGACCGCGATATCTGAATGTGGTGACCTAAGACCACAAATGCGGTGACCTAAGACCGCGATATGGAGTGTAGCGGAAGGAGGGTCGACTTAGTAGTCCCCACGGTGTACAGGTTGGTACGGGGGAGTGTAGCGGATGGCTTATTAGGTTTTGGTTTGGGAATGCATCATAATTTGTATGCTATGATATGAATGCGTAACATTTGTATGCCTGATTCTATTTTGATTTAGTGTTTGTGTACACATTGAGTCTCTTTGACTCACCCCGTTGTGGGACCATGTTTCTGTGTGATGAAGCAGTGATGGACCAGGGACGGCGAGAACTTGTGGTGGCCATGCTCAACATGAAGTTTTTATTTTATGAACTACTATTTTTATTTAAGTACTTGAATAACTTGGAAATTATTTGATGTAATAAGGCCATAGTTGAATTGTTTTCCATTTATTTCTATTTATTATGATTATGAGTTTTACCTATTAAAGTTTAAGTAAACTTTTTAATATAAAGAATTGAATTCGTTTTCAACACAAGCCCAACCCAAACAATGTTTTTTTCAAAATCGCACAAGTTTTCTCTAGGTAACGAAAGAATTTTGAAACCGGTTTACTTGAGGAACATACCAAATCTGGGCAAATCTCGTGGGCTGGGTTTAAGGTGTTTCAATTTCTCAACTTAGTTGCCTTAGCTGGTGGGAAGTACTTCAGAAGAAACTTCTCGGTCATTTGAGCCCATGTAGTGATGAAACCTCATGGTAAAGAGTTTAACCACTATATTGCCTTGTTCCTCAACGAGAATGGGAACAATCGTAAGTAAATGGCGTCATCAGTGGCACCATTAATCATGAAAGTGTCACAAGTCTCCAAGAAATTAGCCAAATGAGTATTAGGATCTTCATCTTGCAAACCATTGAACTGGACATACTGTTTTACCATCTAAATTGTGTTTGACTTTAGCTTAAAATTGTTCGCAGCAATGGTGGGTCATACAATACTCGATTCAGCCCCAGTCAGAGTGGGCTTGGCATAATCGTACATAGTACGAGGAACAGGAGCTCCAGGAGGTAGTTGAATATTCTGATTATCGCCCATCCCCTCAGTAATAACGTTGCCCTCTTATTTGTCTACTATATTCTGTCGACTCTGTCTTGCTTCTCTATGATTTCTACGAACCGTAATTTCAATTTCACTATCGAAAAGCAATGGTCGCGACAGGTTTCCTCTAGTTATAAACTAAAAAAGCCTGCCAGAAGCAAACAAAAGGAAAATTAGAATGTAAAAATTAAACTAAAAACAAAAATATAAATAGATAAAATAAAATAAAAAATGGCTAAATTAATAAAAATCAAGTGTTCCTAATATATTAGTCCCCGACAATGATGCCAAAAACTTGATGTATCACGAAACTAACTAAAAATACGATGAAGGCAAGTGCACTTATCGATAATAGTATAGTTATGATGAGTAGAGATATCGTGTCCACAAAGATTAAAAGTATTTGTAATTACTGTTTTCCTATTATTTAGCTGACAAATTGGAGTGATTGGTTTTAAACTAGAATTACTTAATTAATCTATCTAAGAACTCAACAGAAAATAAATCAGGAAAATAACCGAAAGATAACCAATGGGAGAGACAATACCTAGGAAAGAATCCGACTAGACTTCATCTATTATTATGAATCTAAATTAAATGATTTATTCACTTGGTGTCTTGATCCTTAGAAATCCCTAAATTATGCTAATATCTCTTTCGAGAGTAAGAGCATCTGACTCTAAGTTGATTAATTGAAATTTCTTTCTAACTAAAACCCCTATTATCGCATTAACTGGATTTATGAATTCTCCTATTAGATTTGACTCTAATCTGGTAGATTTATGTCATCATATTTCTAGGATTGCATGCAACTCCACTCAATTATGCTAGATCTACTCTTAAACAAGGAATTTTCCTCCTTTGATTTAAGCACATTAAAAATGAATTAATATCCCGAAAATATTAAAACAAGAGATAAACACACATAATTGAGAACAAGAATCAAGTATTTATCGCGTAAAACAGAAATCAAATAATAGAATTCATCACATGTTTCATCTTCCCTAGGTATCTAGGGAATTAGTTCATGATTGTGAATAAAAACATCTCAAAGTCAGAATAACCACAAGAAATAAAGAAACTCATAAAAACTTCAAAAGAAATTAAAAGGATGTCTTCGATCTTGATGGAAATCTACTTCAGAGTTGGCTCCAATGGTGTTTTTTGAGTTGTTTTCTTCAATATTATTTGATGGCTCATTCTCTCTTCCTCTACTTGGTATTATAGACTTTAGAATGCTCAGAAAGCCTAAAAAATGCGTTTTTCTACGTCTTTGGGAAGCAAGTTGCGAAATCGACACGATCTGGCACATGGCCGTATGTCCAGCCCATGTGGCTCACACGGCTTTGTGTCCAACCCGTGTGGCTCCCTAAATCTGCTCTTTTTGTCTGATACCCACATGCTCACCTAAGTATAGAAACATGAATTTAAAGGATTAGGAGCATAAAGTTCACCAATTTGCCAAAATAATCATCCGAAAACACTTTAAGAACGAGATTAACATATGTTACTTTCATCACTTATCAATATGATCAGACACAAAAACACACTTACATTATAACAATTCATCCAACTCATTAGACACACACAAGTCCTATATTGTTTTGCCACTTCTAAAACACTCAAGGCATTAGAAATTTTCAGCTTGACTAAAATATAACTTCTTTCTTTTTCAAATTTGACACTACTTCTTAATCTCCCCTTCTTGATATTCCCAATCTTCACAACCTCTTTCTTTTTCAAATTAGCTAAAACATAACTTCTTACTAAAATGAAACATGAAATACAATATGAACCCAAATTTTCTCACATTGCTTAATCTTTCCATGCTTTCTAAATTTTCTAAACTTTCTTTTTCAATTCTAAACTTTCCAAAGCTAAAACTAAGTTTAAAAAGGCTTCATGAGTGGAACTTTTCATGGGTTTTCAAGAAATTAACTAGGATTTCATTAGAGTTTCAAATGGGGGTGGTATAAAGAAGAGAGAATATGAAAAGAGATGAAACGAGAATTTTTCTCATGAAAAATGATTTTTGTTTTTTTGTTGGAGAAAAGAAGGGGTTCTTCCCTTTTTTCATCTCAAATAATCATATTTAAAGTCCCCTTATGATCCTTAAATCCAACGACTAGTTTTAATCTTGAATTAAATGATATAAGGGCTAGAAATCACTCTTAAAAATGATCCAAATCCCTCAAAAATCAATGGACAAGATTGCACATGAGATTTTAAATCTTTTAGAGTTGTGTGACTTGAATCTCGTTTAATCTAGCCTGAAAAGTTTGAGTTGCAACTCACTTGTTGAAAAAGTCTCTTTATGGCTTAAAACAGTCACCTAGGCAGTGGTACAAGAGGTTTGATTCTTTTATGACTACTCATGATTTCAAAAGAAGCAGTTTTGAAAGTAGTGTTAATTTTAAGAAAAGTAGTGATGGTTTATCTATATATGTATTCCATTATGTTGATGACTTGTTGATAGCAACCAAAGATAAAGGGAAGATAAGAAAGGTCAAAGCCTAGCTTAGTAAAGAATTTGAGATGAAAGATTTGGGAGCAGCAAAGAAGATACTTGGGATGGAGATTCTCAGAGAAAGAAAAGCATATAAATTGTACCTAAGTCAGAAAGGGTACATTGAGAAAGTTCTTTGCAGGTTCAATATATAGAGTGTTAAGCTTGTTAATACTCCATTAGTAGCCCACATCAAACTTTCAAAAGCCTTGTCTCTACAATCAGATGATGAGATTGACTACATGTCACGGGTTCCATATCCTAGTGCAGTAGGATTTCTTATGTACGTTATGGTTTGCTCACGTCTAGATTTATCATATGCAGTTAGTTCAATTAGTAGATAAATGGCGAATCCTGGTAAGGAACACTGGAAAGTAGTTAAGTGGATTTTTAGATACTTACAAGGTACTACTTATGTTTTCTTACAGTTTGGAAGAACTAGAGATGGAGTCATTGGGTATGTTGATTGTAACACCCCAAACCCGGCCCATACGTTACGACCGGATCTGACATGTCACATGAGGAAAACGTATAAAGTCCTTGTGATTTGTACTAAATTGAATGTTATTTGGTTATGGTTAAGAAAACAAGGTTGGATGTAAATATTTGATAAAATACAACTACATTTGAGAGGTTGTTTTGATGAATCAAAAATCAAGGTAGTGAACTTTAAAACCGTGGCTTTTGAAAATATTATTGATAATTCGAGAGAAAATTTTCGAGTTAAAATATTTGTAAAAGTTTGTTATAAAATCCATTTATTAATCAATTTTGGAAAACCGTTGGTTATGCTTTTAGAAAATCCCCATTTAAAATAATTCAAGCAAAATAATAAATACGTCAAACATAATGCAAAAATAAAATATTCCAGAGGCCTTATTACAACTTAAAAACCAAAAATAGTAAAAGAAATAAAGTAACGTAAATAGAAATTCTAAAGTTCAAGAACACCATTTCTGAAGTATGGCCTCCATCGAGCCATCCATGGCCCTAAGTCCTCGTCACGGAGCATTACCTACAAGGGTTAAGGAAAAGGGGGAGTGAGTTACAAGAACTCAGTGTATAATCCCCTTACCGTTATCCACTGGGCCTGAATCCATTTAGCATTATCTTGGGCTTAAGCCCATTTAACATACACTTGGACCGAAGCCCATTTACAAAACAGAATATATTTATATATGTGAAATGTATGCAACCCAACCCATCCTAGTAATCCATCCGCTACACACCACCCGTACCATCCCATCACACCTGTGGGGATCAAGTCAACCCACCCCGCCAAACACACCAATCGCAGGCAAGATGCCATTTAATATATATATTGTGGCCAAGCCCACCGCTGCGATCAAAGCGCTTTTCATAATTTTTGTGGCAAAGCCACCAGAGTCATAATTATGCGTGGCATAGACACTATACAGATTGTGGCAGAGCCACCAGAATATCATATACGGTAATATAATCGGTACACAGCCTTGGGTAAATATGATCGACACAGAGTCATTAATCCATATGCTAGGCACATAGCCCCGGGTAAATACATTTAGCACAAAGCCATAATCACGATGGCACAAAGTCATATTTAGGTTGGCACATAGCCATTATCAGAATTTGTGGCAGAGCCACCAGAATCAGAATGTGGCAGAGCCACCAGGCTACACTTCTCTTCAGCATTTTTCCCATCCCATGCAAAATTATGTAAATGCAACATTCATAGTAAGGCATAATATTTACAAATATAAACAACAATTATTAATACAGAGATTTGTTACGATAAATCGGCCCATTATAACACTTTGCAATTCGGCCCATTAAGGCATTCTATCAAATCGGCCCATAGGGGCATTTTCGTAATTTCAACCCATAGGGGCATTTTTGTAATTCGGCCCATAAGGGCATTTTCGTAATTCGGTAATCTTACCCACTAAGGGTAATTTGGTAATCTCGCAACCCAGGGGTATTTCGGTAATTTACCCTCTAAGGGTATTATGGTAATTTCGCAACCCAAACTTAACTACTAATTTGGGGCATAAAAATTGAAACTGTCCATCTGCGTCATACTGACTAAATTGACTATATATCGAGTTAGGAAACTTGAAATTTAAATCCGTAAATTTTTCTTGAAACTAGACTCATATATCTTCTTACTAAAATTTTTACAGAATTTTTGGATTAACCATTTAGCACAGTTTATTCCTTAAAGTTTCCCTTGTTTCACTGACCAATGGTTCTGACCTCTCTTACCCAAAAATCAAATATCTAACTGTACAGTTTTCATATGTTGCTTAGACTTGTTTCTATTGAAAATAGGCTCACTAAGGAATCTATACATATAAATTATAACTCGTAATTCACTTTGTATAATTTTAAATTATTTTTCTAAGACAGATCAAGGAACCACAAAGTCAATCAGAGCCAGTCCCACTAAATTTAAAATATCACAGAATATAAAATTCTTATTTCTACTCCGTTTCTTTCATATGAAAATAGACACAGTAAGATTTAATTTGATATCTTATTTGCTTTCTAATTCCCTTTCTCCTATTTTTCGTGATTTTTCAAAATCACGTCACTGCTGCTGACCAAACTGTTTCATTGCAAAATATGGTTACTACTAAGAACATACGCACGCCCGAGTGGTCACGGATGCCGGTTTTCGGTTTTCTTCGGTATTTCGACCGAATCATAGAACATATCATACAAACATTCAGAGAGGTATGAGATTACACACCATTTCAAACATGTATTCGGAAGGGTACGTGATTACACACCTTATTCGGAATCCGTAACACGATACTCTCCGCGGTACCAACAATCCGAGTCTCTTATTACGAGGGATAGGTGTTCGATTGGCCCTACGATAAAGTAATTCGAGACCCTAGAAGTGATTAACACAAGAAAAAATCTTAGCCACCTCTTATTCAGCTTGAGTAAGAATCACCCAAACAATACACCCCCATCAACTATATTTGGCCCTACCTACTTACCAATCCTCTTCCGAAAGTCAAAGGCTAGAAAGATGACAAGAGTGTAAGCTAACACTCTACCGATTCGGCCCACACCAAGAGAACCAAGAAGATGGAAGTAGCAAGGAATAGATTCGGCCTTGGTCAAAAGAACAGGGTGAATAATCGGTTTTAGAAGAGGGAGTAAAAGAGAAACAAGAAGAAAATAAAAGAAGAGGAAGAACACTACCTTGCAACCACCGAAAACCCGAGAAGGCAAAGAAGCTTCGGTAACCACAAAATCCAAGTTTTGGCTATGAGATGAAGTTGATGTTTCGGTTATGGGTTGAAGGAAAAAGAAGACTGAAGAAAGGGTTGAGAATAGAAATAAATATCACAAAGAAATTTGACAACACAAGTTGAGAGAAAATAACCCAAAAAGCTTGAAATAAAAGTCTTCAAAATGCACAAAAATGCCAACAACTGTCGGCACACTCACATACTAATGGCCGAATATGCTCCCTAAACACACCTCCGAAACCATGTATCATCTTTACCAAAAAATTAATGTTGACCCAAAATAATCTTTCAAAAACATCCTCCACATAATAGGCCAACATGTTCCCTTCTCTTACCTTTTTCCTTCATTTCTTTCCCTCTTTTTCCCTAATCTTCCTCCTTACCATATTCCTTAGCCATCTTTCCCAAATTAAAATGTCTTTCTTACCTTATTAAAGCCTTGACTGACACTTTGGATGAATAGCACAAAAATAAATCCAAAATTTGCAAAAGATGGGATTTGAACCCCTTCCCTCTATGCTCTCCACTTGATGCCTTAAGCTCCTTGCCATATGCTCTCTTATGCTAGCAAAATACACACTTATTACCTTAAGCCTTGATGCCACTTGCCTTTTCCCCTTAAGTGCTCAAATACAAAAATTTACCTATAGCCTAACTTGAACCCGTAACTTCCTAGAAACCTCGTAACTTTCCAAAATCCCCTTTCTAATAAGTCCAACTTGAAATAATGCCGTTCTCTTATTCAAAAAAAATTTTAAACACTCCTACGCCCAAGGCCCATTGGGCCCAATCCTACTAGGCCCAATTTCGGGTCGTTACAATTCTACCCTCCTTAAAGAAATTTTGTCCTCGAAATTTCCAACCAACTACTAAACACATCGCTCAAATCACACCACTATGCTTTCGCTGCGCACTCTGATCTTAATAACACTAATGTACTTTTAACATAATCTTGAATCCTCTTTCACACAACCAAACACCTAACCACAGAAGCAAGCAGTTATCTACCACTTATACCTAAAATTTTCTACATTCAATCATCACGTCCAACCAAAACATACCTGACTTGATGGTGATGAAACAATCCCGAGCCTTATGCTCCTTAGACCCGCATCTCAAGCATGCTCCTGACCTCCTCCAGCATTCTCCCGGATGATGCCTTCTGCAATAATCGCAAGCCGGAAAGTTTGGACGTGCCTTAACACGCTTTACGGAATGAGACTGCGACCCAAAAGAACCGCGATCTCTTTTCTTCTTACAGTCCACACACTCAACTCGAAGTGCTTCACTGATTCCTTTAACCTCCTCCAATACTTTCTTAACTATCTGAGTTAGCTCATCAACCCCAGCTCGATCATGAGATCTCGTCTCAACCACTGGCGATGCCAGCGCCTCCCTTTCGGAAACATGCCCCGATGCTGAAGATCTAGCCTTAGTACCTCGGCCTCTACCACGTCCACATCTATCGCGTCTACGTCCTTTAACGCTCATATTTGCTAAATCGATTTAATCTGATTACGAGTCTTATGAATCAGTATAATTATTCAATGTTTATTTAACAATGTTTTATGGAGTATAGGAAGTAAAGTTGTTTTCGCAATACGCATCCTAAAGTCTCAATCTCTATAGTTTCAGCTCCTAAAACTAAAAGTTCTAGAGTATTCTATTTTGTGGAATTTTCTTACCACAGTACTAACACAATAATCATAAAATAAAAACACATACTTACTTGACTTGGTGCCGGATACCCGTGGTGCCATACTTCCTTTAGAACATGTATTTATAAATTAAAATTTTAAACGGCTTTGAAAACACTTTTGAACCCAAACCACAGCCGAGTTTTGCAACCGGGCTCTGATACCATAAAATGTAACACCCCAAACCCGACCCATGCGTTACGACCGGATCTGACATGTCACATGAGGAAAACGTATAAAGTCCTTGTGATTTGTACTAAATTGAATGTTATTTGGTTATGGTTAAGAAAACAAGGTTGAATGTAAATATTTGATAAAATACAACTACATTTGAGAGGTTGTTTTGATGAATCAAAAATCAAGGTAGTGAACTTTAAAACCGTGGCTTTTGAAAATATTATTGATAATTCGAGAGAAAATTTCCGAGTTAAAATATTTGTAAAATTTTGTTATAAAATCCATTTATTAATCAATTTTGGAAAACCGTTGGTTATGCTTTTAGAAAATCCCCATTTAAAATAATTCAAGCAAAATAATAAATACGTCAAACATAATGCAAAAATAAAATATTCCAGAGGCCTTATTACAACTTAAAAACCCAAAATAGTAAAAGAAATAAAGTAACGTAAATAGAAATTCTAAAGTTCAAGAACACCATTTCTGAAGTATGGCCTCCATCGAGTCATCCATGGCCCCAAGTCCTCGTCACGAAGCATTACCTACAAGGGTTAAGGAAAAGGGGGAGTGAGTTACAAGAACTCAGTGTATAATCCCTTTACCGTTATCCACTGGGCCTGAATCCATTTAGCATTATCTTGTGCTTAAGCCCATTTAACATACACTTGGACCGAAGCCCATTTACAAAACAAAATATATTTATATATGTGCAATGTATGCAACCCAACCCATCCTAGTAATCCATCCGCTACACACCACCCGTACCATCCCATCACACCTGTGGGGATCAAGTCAACCCACCCCGCCAAACACACCAATTGTAACACCCCAAACCCGGCCTAGAAGTTAGGCCCGAATCTGGCGTGTCACATGGTATAACTTGTATGAGAATTACAGCCTCTTTGTTAAAACCCAAAACACTTAAGCAATTGTTAACTACTTGAAAACGTAATTATTTTTTTAAAACCTTTTTGGTGGCGAAAGGATATTTGAAATAAACAATTTACAAAAATGTGATGTTTAGAAAAGAGTCATGAAGTATTTTGAAATCGTTACGGAAACATAGATAAAATACAAGTATTTTTGAGAGATCGTTTGATGAGTTGAAAATCGAGGTAGTGAGCTTTAAAACCGTGGCTTTTGAAAATATTATTGATAATTTGAGAGAAAATTTCGAGTTAAAATATTTGTAAAAGTTTGTTATAAAATCCATTTATTAATCAATTTTGGAAAACCATTATTTATGATTTTAGAAAATCCCGTTAAAATAATTCAAGCAATATTATAAGTACGACTAAACATAAAGCAATTTAAAACATATCCTGCAGGCCTTATTACAACTTAAACCAAAATAACAAAATAATAAAATAAAAGCGAAATAGAAATTTAAAGTTCAATAACACCATTTTCAAGTATGGCCTCCACCAAGTCATCCATGGGCTCAAGTCCTCATTCACGGAGCATTACCTACAAGGGTTAAGAAAAATGGGGTGAGTTACAAGAACTCAAGTGTGAAATCCTTACAGTCATCCACTAGGCACGAACCCATATAGCAACATCTTGGGGCGGAGCCCACTATCATAACAGAACATATATATATGAAGCAAATGTATGCAACCTAACCCATCCAACCGTCTCTCCCCGTACCAACGGTCTCTCTGTGGGGATCAAGTCAACCCACCCCGCTGGGTCTCTCCAATTTGCAGACATAAGCTGCCATTTATAATAATTTTGTGGCTTAACCACCAAAGTATCATATACGGTAATATAATCGGCACACAGCCTTAATCACGATGACACAAAGCCATATTTAAATTGGCACATAGCCATTATCAAAATTTGTGGCAAAGCCACCAGAATCATATACGGTAATATAATCAGAACACAGCCTTAATCACGATGGCAAAAAGCCATATTTAAATTGGCACATAGCCATTATCAGAATTTGTGGCAAAGCCACCATAATCATATACGGTAATATAATCGGCACACAGCCTTAATCACGATGGCACAAAGCCATATTTAAATTGGCACATAGCCATTATCAGAATTTGTGGCAATGCCACCGGTTTTGTGGCAATGCCACCGGTCTATACTTCTCTTCATTCAAGTTTCCCATCCCATGCAATATGTGATGATGCAATACACATAACAACATAAAATATCCACATGTATAACAACCATTAGTCTAGTAATTTAATACGATGAATCGGCCCATTATTGAGCTTTGTAATTCAGCCCACTAAGCCATTCTATCAATTCAGCCCAT
The DNA here is from genome assembly GCA_025698515.1 of Gossypium sturtianum. Classification (NCBI taxonomy): domain Eukaryota; kingdom Viridiplantae; phylum Streptophyta; class Magnoliopsida; order Malvales; family Malvaceae; genus Gossypium; species Gossypium sturtianum. The sequence continues at coordinate 42,833,082 of CM046948.1, forward strand.
AGGGGCATTTCAATAAATCGGTAATATTACCCACTAAGGGTAATTCAGTAATCTCGCAACCCAGGGGTATTTCAGTAATTTACCCTCCAAGGGTATTTTGGTAATTCGACAACCTAGACTTAACTACTAATGTGAGGCATAAAAATTGAAACTGTCCATCTGCGTCATACTGACTAAACTGACTATAACTCGAGTTAGGAAACTCGAAATTTAAATCCGTAAATTTTTCTTGAAACTAGACTCATATATATTCTTAATAAAATTTTTCCAGAATTTTTGGCTTAGCCGTTTAATACATTTTATTCTTTAAAGATTCCCTTGTTTCACTGACCAACGATTCTAACCTCTCTTACCCAAAATTCAAATATCTCTCTGTACGGTTTTCATATGTTACTCCCACTTGTTTCTATTGAAAATAGGCTCACTAAGGAATCTATACATATAAATTTATAACTCTTAATTCACCTTGTACAATTTTGAATGATTTTTCCAAGATAGAACAGGGAACCACGAAGTCAATCAGAACCAGTCTCACCAAAATTAAGATATAATAGAATATAAAATTCCTCTTCCTCCCCTGTTTCTTTCATATAAAAATAGACACAGTAATCTTTAATCCGATATCTTTTTCACTTTCTAATTTCCTTTATCCTATTTTTCGTGATATTTCAAAATCATGTCACTACTACTGACCAAACTGTTTCATTGCAAAATATGGTTACCACTACTAATATACGTACGCCCGAGTTGTCACGGATGCCGGTTTCCGATTTCCTTCGGTATTTCGACCAAATCACAGAACATTTCATGCAAAATTTTAGAGAGATATGAGATTACCACCATTTCAAACATGTATTCGGTAGGGTATGGGATTACACACCTTATTCGGAATCCGTAACACGATACTCTCCGTGGCACCTAAAGGTACAATCGGTTAACAATTAGTCCAAAGCCCAATTTTCAACTTCAACCAAGTATTGCGATTGATTAACAATCTATATCACTTACCAACAATCCGAGTCTCTTATTACGAGGGATAGGTGATCGAGCGATTTGGTCCCTAAAAATAAACGATTAGTCATCACCTCTATACCGTTTAGCAAACTAACCGATCAACGAAAAAGATCAAAAAGAACCATGACGAATCCCTTACCTTGACAATAATAGATCCCCTTCTATCGATTTCCTTAAGGCTAGAAAGATGATGAGAGTGTAAGCTAACACTCTACCGATTCAGCCAACACCAAGAGAACCAAGAAGATGGAAGTAGCAAAGAATAGATTCGGCATTGCAACCACCAAAAACCCGAGAAGACAAAGAAGCTTCGGCAACCACAAGAACCAAGTTTCGACTATGAGATGAAGTTGATGTTTCGGTTATGGTGAGAATGAATAAAAGAAAAGGATTTGATCAAGATGAAGTTTTGCTTTCAAGAAATGGAAGAAGGATTGAAAAGATGATTAAAAGAAAAGAAAGGGAGAGAATGGGTGCTAACTAGTTTCGGTTTTCAAGAGATGATAAGAGAGAATGATTTGGTCTCAATGGTTTGGTAAATTCGGCAATAAGAAGAAATGAAGAAGAAAATATGTTCACTAGCAACTTGGAGTTTCGGCAAGGAGAAGAAAATTTTGGAGAAAAAGACACAAATTGATACTAAAGAATTTTGGCCAAAATAAAAACTTAGGTTTCTACCAAAAGGCAAAGCAAAATTCGGCTATACTTCCCCCCCTCACCTAAACCGTACATACCTTGGCAAAAAGGTCAAACATTTTCCAACCAAGACTTTCCAAAACAACTCCCTTGAAAAAGGCCAACATGTTCCCTATACTTTCCCTTTTCTTTTGATTTCTTTCCCCACCTTCATCCTTTCCTAATTTCCTTAGCCACCTTGCCAAAATTAAAAAGTCCAACTTGCCTTATTTACTATCTTGGCCGACACTTAGGGAAAGAATACAAAAATAATAGTCAAAATTTGCAAAAGATGGGATTTGAACCCCTTCCCTCCATGCTTTCCACTTGATGCCTTAACCTCCTTGCCATATGCTCTCTTATGCTAGCAAAATACACACTTATTACCTTAAGCCTTGATGCCACTTGCCTTTTCTCCTTAAGTGCTCAAATACAAAAATTTACCTATAGCCTAACTTGAACCCAAAACTTCCTAGAAACCTCGTAACTTTCCAAAATCACCTTCCTAATAAGTCCAACTTGAAATAATGCCGTTCTCTTGTTCAAAAAAATTTAAACACTCCTACTCCCCAAGGCCCAATGGGCCCAATTCTACTAGGCCCAAATTCGGGTCGTTACACCAATCGCAGGCAAGATGCCATTTAATATATATATTGTGGCCAAGCCACCGCTGCAGTCAAACTACTTTTCATAATTTTTGTGGCAAAGCCACCAGAGTCATAATTATGCGTGGCATAGCCACTATACAGATTGTGGCAGAGCCACCAGAATATCATATACGGTAATATAACCGGCACACAGCCTTGGGTAAATATGATCGACACAGAGTCGTTAATCCATATGCTAAGCACATAGCCCCAGGTAAATACATTTAGCACAAAGCCATAATCACGATGGCACAAAGCCATATTTAGGTTGGCACATAGCCATTATCAGAATTTGTGGCAGAGCCACCAGGCTACACTTCTCATCAGCATTTTTCCCATCCCATGCAAAATTATGTAAATGCAACATTCATAGTAAGGCATAATATTTACAAATATAAACAACAATTATTAATCCAGAGATTTGTTACGATAAATCGACCCATTATAACACTTTGAAATTCGACCCATTAAGGCATTCTATCAAATCGGCCCATAGGGGCATTTTCGTAATTTCGACCCATAGGGGCATTTTCGTAATTCAGTCCATAAGGGCATTTTTGTAATTTGGCCCAGAAGGGCATTTTCGTAATTCAATAATCTTACCCACTAAGGGTAATTTGGTAATCTCGCAACCCAGGGGTATTTCGGTAATTTACCCTCTAAGGGTATTATGGTAATTTCGCAACCCAGACTTAACTACAAATTTGGGGCATAAAAATTAAAACTGTCCATCTGCATCATACTGACTAAATTGACTATAACTCGAGTTAGGAAACTCGAAATTTAAATCCGTAAATTTTTCTTGAAACTACACTCATATATCTTCTTATTAAAATTTTTCTAGAATTTTTGGATTAACCATTTAGTACAATTTATTCCTTAAAGTTTCTCTTGTTTCACTGACCAACGGTTCTGACCTCTCTTACCCGAAATTCAAATATCTAACTGTACAGTTTTTATATGTTGCTATCACTTGTTTCTATTGAAAATAGGCTCACTAAGGAATCTATACATATAAATTATAACTCATAATTCACTTTGTACAGTTTTAAATGATTTTTCTAAGACAGATCAGGGAACCACAAAGTCAATCAGAGCCAGTCCCACTAAATTTAAAATATCACAGAATATAAAATTCCTCTTTCTACTCCATTTCTTTCATATGAAAATAGACACAGTAAGATTTAATTCGATATATTATTCGCTTTCTAATTCCCTTTCTCCTATTTTTCGTGAGTTTTCAAAATCACATCACTGCTACTGACCAAACTATTTCATTGCAAAATATGGTTACTACTACGAACATACGCACGCCCGAGTGGTCTCGGATGCCGGTTTCCGGTTTTCTTCGGTATTTCGACCGAATCATAGAACATATCATACAAACATTCAGAGAGGTATGAGATTACACACCATTTCAAACATGTATTCGGAAGGGTACGGGATTACACACCTTATTCGGAATCCGTAACACGATACTCTCCGCGGCACCAACAATCCGAGTTTCTTATTACGAGGGATAGGTGTTCGATTGGCCCTCCGATAAAGTACTTCGAGACCCTAGAAGTGATTAACACAAGAACAAATCTTAGCCACATCTTATTCGGCTTGAGTAAGAATCACCCAAACAATACACCCCCATCACCTATATTCGGCCCTACCTACTTACCAACCCTCTTTCGAAAGTCAAAGGCTAGAAAGATGACAAGAGTGTAAGCTAACGCTCTACCGATTCGGCCCACACCAAGAGAACCAAGGAGATGGAAGTAGCAAGGAATACATTCGGCCTTGGTCAAAAGAACAGGGTGAATAATCGGTTTTAGAAGAGGGAGTAAAAGAGAAACAAGAAGAAAATAAAAGAAGAGGAAGAACACTACCTTGCAACCACCGAAAACCCGAGAAGGCAAAGAAGCTTCGGTAACCACAAAAACCAAGTTTCGGCTATGAGATGAAGTTGATGTTTCGGTTATGGGTTGAAAGAAAAAGAAGACTGAAGAAAGGGTTGAGAATAGAAATAAATATCACAAAGAAATTTGACAACACAAGTTGAGAGAAAATAACCCAAAAAGCTTGAAGTAAAAGTCTTCAAAATGCACAAAAATGCCAACAACTTTCGGCACACTCACATACTAATGGCCGAATATGCTCCCTAAACACACCTCCCAAACCATGTATCATCTTTACCAAAAAATGAATGTTGACCCAAAATAATTTTTCCAAAACATCCTCCACATAATAGGCCAACATGTTCCCTTCTCTTACCTTTTTCCTTCATTTCTTTCCCTCTTTTTCCCTAGTCTTCCTCCTTACCATATTCCTTAGCCATCTTTCCCAAATTAAAAAGTATTTCTTACCTTATTAAAGCCTTGACCGACACTTTGGATGAATAGCACAAAAATAAATCCAAAATTTGCAAAAGATGGGATTTGAACCCCTTCTACCATGCTCTCCACTTGATGCCTTAACCTCCTTGCCATATGCTCTCTTATGCTAGCAAAATACACACTTATTACCTTAAGCCTTGATGCCACTTGCCTTTTCCCCTTAAGTGCTCAAATACAAAAATTTACCTATAGCCTAACTTGAACCCGTAACTTCCTAGAAACCTCGTAACTTTTCAAAATCACCTTCCTAATAAGTCCAACTTGAAATAATGCCGTTCTCTTGTTCTCAAAAATTTTAAACACTCCTACGCCCAAGGCCCATTGGGCCCAATCCTACTAGGCCCAATTTTGGGTCGTTACATTGATTTTGATTTTGCTAGAGACCTTGATAAAAGGTCTCTCACAGGGTACGTCTTTACTATTGGGGGTTGCGCCATAGTTGGAAAGTCAATTTGCAGACTACAGTTGCTTTGTCTACTATTGAAGTTGAGTACATGACGGTTATTAAGGCTTGTAAAGAAGCTATTTGGTTAAAGGGACTTTTTGGTGAACTCAATAAAGACCTTCAGATCAGTACATTGTTTTGTTATAGTCAGAGTGTCATCTTCCTTATGAAGGATCAAATGTTTCATGAGAGTATGAAGCAAGCTGATATTCAGAATCATTTTGTATGTGATATTATTGCTCATGGTGATATTGTTGTGAGAAAAGTTAGCACTCATGATAATCCTGTAGATATGATGTCTAAGTCACTTCCTATATACAAGTTTGAGTATTGCTTGGACATGGTCAATGTTCATTATTGAATAATACACTTTAAGGTGTTTCATGGAAAAGGTGGAGAACTTGTTCATCGGGAATTTGTGTCAAGGTAGAGATTGTTAGAGTTGTGTGACTTGAATCTTGTTTGATCCAACTTGAAAAGTTCGAGGTGCAACTAACTTGTTAAATAAATAAAATAGAAAGACAAAATTGGGGATTTGTGGTGGGCTACAGCCTCGGGTTGAACAAGTTGAATCCGTATAGGATAATACTTCTTTTATTAGACGTTGATTAAAAAAAAGGGTTGTTTAATCCTTAAAACTATGCATAGCCATAAATCTCTTGTATTGTTGTTTTTCAACATTAGTAAATTTCTCCTCATCTGTCTGTGATTTTTCCCGATAAGGGTTTTCCACGTAAAATATGCGTGCTCTTATTTTTGTTTCTTATTGATTTGCGATAATTCCTACTGCCATTGTAGATGTATATTATAAAAAAAATCCAAAGAACTAAATTAGCTCCTAAATATACTTTCTTGAAAATTTACCACTTTACCATTAATGAGCTCCAAGGGCTAAGATTAAATCATAAGTTTAATCTAATGGCTCTCATAAAACCCATGTTTACTTATAATCTATTTTTCATCAAATTTTAAATTCACCATAAATCACGTGTCTTATTACTCTATAAGTCATTTAACAATTTATTCCTTTATAAATTACTCAACCTCCTAAATTGGGAAAAATAACTCATCACTTGCCAAATTAAACCTAATATATCAAAATAAATTATACTTTATCACCTTTAATAATCTTTTTCGGTATTTAGCTAACTCCACAAATATTTTTAATAACTTTAAATTCTCTCTTGAAAATTTTATGATCCCTATTCTTAGAATATTACTGTTAGTGACATTGAAATTTTTCTTGGGGTGTTACAATAAAATTATAGAGACAAAATTATGTTAGAAATTAAAGAATAAAGATTAAATTTTAAATTTAGGCATAATAAAAAAGCCAAAACTGAAATTTAGCATTTTTATAATGTTAAAAAAAGATGGCACTAAATGGATTGGTGGGACACGTGTCAAATGAAAGAAGGCCTTCCTTTTATATGTAGTTATATAAATTCTTCTAATTAGATTTATAAAAATAAAGAATTTCTTATTTGTGCTTTTTGTTTATGCTCTTAAGTGTAATATAGAAGTTTGTACAAGATATCATTTAAGTTTAGTTATAGAAGGCTATCTTCATTTCTACAATCCATAATGTTCAGATTGTAAAATCTCTGATATAAAACTTAATAAATCAAGTTCTGTCATGTCAGATCATCCATGATAAAAGCTAAAGACGGAAACATACCTTAATCCATCGATATGTTGAAAATTTCATGCATTATGATTTTGATCTTCTAAATTAACACATAAGTATTTTAGAGAATTGACTCTCTCTTTTTTTGAAGATAGAATGTTAGAAAAGTTGTATATGTGTATTTAGGGACCATAACCTTAATATATAACTTTTGCACATTAACCTCAATTTTTAATTAGCCTATCATAAATTAGACTTTAGTTACTAGAGTATCTACACATATTTGGCAAATACTTTATGTTAGAGTTGAGTGACTCGAATCCTTGTTAAAATAAAATACAGTGGTAAAATAAAATAAAACTAAAATTCATATATAACTATACTTCTTTTATTTTTACATAGATTAGAATGAGGTTTTTCAACCTTACTACACTTAATCTATTTGAAATTGATTAGAATAAGGTTTTTCAACCTATAAATAGATGTAGTCTAAACTCCTTTTGTATCATTCAAATTTGACATTACTGAATTTTCTTCTCATGTCCCCTTGGTGTTTTTTTTGAAAGGGTTTCCACGTAAAATCTGTGTATTCTTATTTTTATTTCTTTTTTCTTTGTAGTCGTTCTATATTGTCATTGTCGACGTTCAACTTTTACAAACTGGTATCAAGAGCTTTTTGGGTTGCTTGTCTCGATCACAGTAATGGCGGCATTGAAGTATGATATTCCGCAGTTAGATCGCAACACCATATTCAAATTGTGGTAGATAAAGATGCAGGCAGTTCTTGTGCAAATGGATTTAGAGGATGCTCTGCTAAGGATAGATAATATGCCTTCGACATTCATGGAGGAAGAGAAGAAGCATAAAGATCGAAAGGCTTTAACGCAATTACATCTGCATTTGTCAAATGAAATTCTATATGTAACATCCCGAAAATTGGGGGTTAGTAGAATCAAGTTTGGGAATCGAGAGAGAGTGGTCATGCATTAATTTTTAAGATTATTTATGCATTTTTAGGAAATAAATGAGGTATTAGTTTGTTGGTTAAGTGTTAGTGAAACGTTCCTTGAAACCCAAGTTCAAATCCCTTCTCTCTCACCATTTTTATTATTTGGCAAATTTTGCCTTAAACCCTAGTATGCGACATGCCTTGTTTTTAAAATAAATATTGAAAAATTATTTCAAGAATGAGGAAAAAGCCTAATGGTTAAAAGAAATATGAGAAAGCATGGAAATTAAATGAGGTCCCAAGTTTGAATCCCTTCCCTTGCGAAATAATTAAATTTTGCAAAATCCCTTGTTTTTTTAATGTGTGTGCCATCCATAACCTTGAACACTAAGTATAAATATAACTTTTTATTTTATTTTTCAGCCTTTAATACAAATTTTACCTACCCAAGCCGTTCACCCTCTTCCTCTCCTCTTTTCTCTTCAATTTCTTTCTTTCTCCTATTATTGTCGTCGCCTACACCTAGTTTTACCATCTCTTTCTTCTTTTTCTTTTTTTCCACAGAATTTGTTAACATATTCTCCACCATATTGCTGTTATTTTTTTCCTCATTAAAATCAGCCCCAAATATGAAATCTTGAACTCCAAGATCAATCCTGAACATTGCCAAGAAAGTGTCATTGCTGTTTCTCTCGACTAGCTTGGGTAAGGTCTCTTCTCTCTTCAATTTCTTAATTAATATTGTCCATTAAAAACCTAAATTTCAAGATCTGGAATTTGGTGGATTTTAAATGATTTCAAAGGTATTTTTCAAGATTTTAATGAAATCTTAAACTGTTTTAAAATTCAGCCCCAGTTTTGGCCACCACGAGTGGTGGTGCGTTCACTTATGGGCAAGAAAAGGGGCTGTTTTGTTTCCTGGTTCTTGCCTATATTTTTCCAGCATTAATTTGAGTTCTTGAACCCTTCTAATAAGCTTTTAAACCCATTTCAATTAGGGAAAAACGTTCTTGATCGATTGGCCATTTGGATCCCACAAATCGTGAAGCGTAAGTGCAATTAAGGGTAACTAGTTTGTTATTTCGACATAGTTGTTGGGTAAAGGTTATGATTTGATTAAATGAAGGAATTTAATAATTAATTAGCTACTGATTTTCCAGTATATTATTGAATTAGGTGCTGATCCAAACTCCCCAAACCATCCGTAAAGGTGAAGAACGATTGTACGTACGGTTCGCATCGATACAGTGTAAAGAATCTAACTAGTTTGGATTCATAAAATAGTTATAATTTAAATGATTGGTTTGAACTCATAAGTGGGTGTTTGGGGTCTGGTTTAATGGTAAAATTGATTGAATTCATACTGAATTTTGGTTTAGGTTCATTTAAGGAATTATTAACGAAAATTGGAAGATTCGCTAGTGTGCTGCGAGGAAGCAAAAAAATAAGGTGTGGGTCCTAAACTCATAAAATTGTTTGAAAATGTTAAATATCATGTTATATATGATAATTAGCTTGTTTATTGCATTGTCTTAATAGCCAAATTATTTATTTTGTGAGTGGTTGAACCAGTTATGTTTCGAGCCTTAAAAGACAGACATGTTGGCAAAATTGCTAGTTTGATAGTATGGATGTTTGATTGAGTTTGTAATTGCATATTTGAGTTATGAGATATGAGAATGTTTGACTGAATGATATAATGCGTTGAGGTATTAAGCTTATGCATGATTTAAACGCATGAGATATTTGTTATATTGTGTATTGAGAAGGGTGTTATTTATGCACAATGAAAATATGTAAAGTACGTGAAATTGAATGATATTGATTGATACCAACTCAATGGTAATTTGAAAGATTGGAACACTATTTCCATTTACTGAAAGTATGTGATTATTGAGGACATGCTGAGCATGTCAAATGAATGTGAAAAGTATTGAGATATGATTATGTATGAGATTGTGTGACATATTGCATATGCATTAGGTTGGGATTTTGTGGTAGACGGAGGAGTTCCGTGGAGTACCGGCGGCATATTAAATCCGCATTATTTGTAGTCAGTGCACTGCACTTGGAGTACTGAGGGGATTGGCAATTTTATCGCATATTATATGTTATTGGCGATTGTATAGCACTATTTGATATCCGACAGATTTTCTGCATTATTGATTATTTGGTGGTTTTACCACATCGAGCTATGCTCATAATGTTTTGGATTTTGGTAGACGGGTTCTGGGGAACTCGTGGTGTGTAGCGGATTGTATGGGTAGGAACCTTTTTGCATTGCATCATGTGCATGACATATTCGAATGTTATTGATTTATGCTACGTATTGTATTTTGTTGTATTGAATGGTATCGAAATTAATGATTGTTACTCGAATGAATGATGACCTATGCTCATACAGCATTTGACATCAATTTGATAATGGCTATGTAACGATATGAAATTCCTATGATGGTTCTGTTTTCTTCTATTAAAGCTAATCTGTTTCACTGTATTCGATATTTATGTTTGTTTAACTAATTGTTTGACTCACACTGAGCTTTTCATAAGCTCACCCCTAATAGTGTTTAACTTTTCAGGTAAACCTCAAAATTAGGATCGAACTTGGCATTCAGAGAATCAACTTGGACCTCGAATTATTATTATTTTAATTAAGTATTATTAAGTCTTTATTAGTTTTGGATTGTAATTTTTAATTATTTCTAGTCTGTGGCTTGGTAACTTTTCTTTTGGGAATTTTTGCATGCATGAATTACTCAAGCATAATAACCGGATAATGCATTATATCCGGCTTAAGTAAAATTTGATATTGTTACCTAGTTTCCACTACATTGCAAATGAACTGTTTTTGAAAAACAAATCGATAAGGAAACTAATTTTCCAAAATGACTTGAAAAATGGTTTTTCCGCTGCAATAGTTTAACATCGAGTTTTTTTTTTTAAAAAAGAAGAGCACCAAGAAAATGATTTTTATAAAACAACTATATCAACAATAAGATGAATCCTAAGCACACACGACCTAATGAATGAATGCTTTTAAGCTAACTCAAAGTACAACTACAATTTTCTCAAAAATGAGTTTATTTAAAGTCTTCAGAAGTAATGTAAGTTAGCTAAGCCATTTCGGTGGCTAATGTAGCCTTCTCAATCTAGCCATAACGTCTAGGCCGGGTTTGGGAGGTTACACTATAGGACGTGATGGAGGAAAAGACCACCACTGCATTATGGGCAAAGCTGCAACAACTATACATGTCAAAAACCCTAACTAGCAAGTTGCATATGAAGCAACGTATTTATGCTCATAGTATGGAGGAAGGTGCGTCTGTGCACAAACACTTAACTGTGTTTAAAGAAATTCTCTCAGACCTAGAGGCCGTAGAGCTTCAGTATGATAAATAATATTTAGGGTTAGTTCTACTTTGTTCGTTGCCCTCGTCTTATTCAACCTTTAGAGATACAATTTTGTATAACCATAAATCTCTCACAATTGGTGAAGTTTATGCTTCCTTAACCTCGTATGAAAAGAGGAAACATCTTGTGGTTTGATCTGACTCTTAAGGAGAGGGTCTCATTGTTCATGGGAGACAAGAACGAAATACTGATGATAATCGTGGGAGGACACTGAAACAAAATCCTCGCAATAAATCTAAGGGTAGATTGAGATCTTCAAATAGAGGTAAAACCTATAACTTCTACAAGATGAAAGGGAACATTAGATCTGAGTTCTATAAGTTGTAGAACAAGATCTAAAGGGAGGCTGCAAATCAAAAGGAAAAAAAAAACCAAAACAATCTGGTGAAGCTGATGTTGTAAAAGACTACAACGATGGTGAACTCCTAGTTGCTTCTGCTAACAACTCTAAAGTGAGCGAAGAGTGGATCCTCGATTTTTGTTGCACCTTCCATATGAGTCCCAATCAAGATTGGTTTACAACATATGAAACAGTGTCTGAAGGTGTTGTTTTGATGGGAAATAATGCTTTATGTAAAATTGCAGGTATTGGCATAGTCAAAATTAAGATGTTCAATGGAGTCGTCAGAACACTTAGTGGCGTATGAAATGTACCAGAATTGAAGAGGAATTTGATTTCATTGAGTACTCTTGATTCAAAAGGGCACAAGTACACAACTAAAAGTGAGGTTCTGAAGATTAGCAAGGGTTCTATCCTTGTGATGAAAGAGCAGAAAAAGACTGCCAAGTTATATGTTTTGCAAGGTTCTACTGTTACTGGTGATGTAGTCGTCGCTTTCTCTTCCTTGTCAGATGGTGATGTTACTAGACTTTGGCATATGCGTCTAGGACATATGAGTGAGAACGACATGGCAGAATTAAGCAAAAGAGGACTTATTGATGGACAATGCATTAGCAAACTGAAGTTTTGTGAGCATTATGTTTTTGGGAAGCAAAAGAGAGTTCGATTCACCAAAAGAATCCATAACATGAATGGAACACTAGATTATATTCATTTTGATCTTTGGGGACCATCCAAAGTACCTTCGAGGGGTGACACTAATTATATGCTGATGATCATTGATGATTTTTCCAGAAAAGTTTGCGCATTCTTCCTAAAGCAAAAAAGTGATGTGTTTTTCGTGTTTAACACTTGGAAAACTATGATCAAGAAGCAAACAGGAAAACATATAAAACACCTCCACACAAATAATGACTTGGAATTTTGTTCTAATAAGTTTAATGAATTGTGGAAATCAGAAGGAATCGTGAGACACTTGACAGTTCGTTATACTCCACAGCAAAACGGCGTTGCAGAATGGATGAATAGAATAATCATGAAAAAGGTTTGATGTATGTTGTCGAATACTTGTTTACCAAAGTCGTTTTGGGCTGAAGCGACCTCTATTGCATGTTTTTTGATTAACCGATCTCCGTCTGTTGCCATTGAGAAAAAAGATTCCACAAGAGGTATGTTTTGGTAATATTGCTGATTATTCTGATTTGAAGATTCTTGGGTGTCCTGCATATGCTTATGTTGATAATGGGAAATTGGAACCTAGATCCATTAAATGTGTTTTTCTTGGTTATAAGGTTGGTGTTAAAGGGTATAAGTTATGGTGTCCTGAAAATAGAAAAGTTGTGATTAGCAGAAATGTTGTTTTTGATGAAACTACTATGCTACTTAACTTATCTCTTAAAGACTCTTCCAACAAAGACTAGCAAAAGCAGGTGGAGTGTAACACCCCTTACCAGTGTTCGATGCCGGAACAGGGTACAAGGCATTACCGAAACAAAACACATACAGTCGTTCTAAACCGAGACATAAAATTTACATCCAAATTAAAAATTTTCAAATTTTTATCTTTGAGTCCCTAAATAGGGCCTACGAGGCCCAATGCATACTTTGGAAGTGGTCCGGGACTAAACTGAGAACTTTGGAAAACATTAGAAAATTTCTTGAAAAACAGGGGCACACGCCCGTGTCCAAGGCCATGTCCTTCACACAGCCGAGATACGCGCCTGTGTGTTAGGCCGTGTGGCGTTCCGAATTTCTGAAAATCAAGTGCAGACTTCACACACCCTGGGCACATGGCCGTGTGGCCACAAGTAAGGCTATTTACCAAGCCCTTTGCCACCCCAAAACACTTATACAGTTATAAAAATTTATCATCACACAACATGGTATTATTAAGCATTCAAACACCCACACTAAGACATCCACATACCATTTACAAACCAGATTCATCATGCATAATCACACACACACACACTTAACCATTCACATCATGCAACTTACACAACCAATCACATTTACCACTCATAATTATCACACATTTACTCATCCAACACATGCAAGCATACACATTCTTGAAATGCATCATCATAGACTTATAACATAACAATTATTAGCCACATTAAACGGCCTTATACAACAATAACCTTCTAATAACATAGGCCAACATTCTAGGCCAACTCATATTAACATATACACACATAATCAAGTCCCTATACATGCCATAGACTTAAAAATACTTGAAAATTGATACAATACCAATCAATAACTTGTTAGTGTGATAGAATCTCCGACGACCTCCAACTCGAGCTAGCATCTGTGACACTATAGGAAAAAAGAAAGGAAGGGGGTAAGCATTATAGCTTAGTAAGTAGGTATGTAAATAATAAGTAATTTATTAACATGCTTTTATAAGTCTTCACAATATGTTCTCAAGATAATACAATCATAATTGCACATAGTTCCACTATTTACTCATGTTCATCTCAAGCTGTCTACTCGAGTCACAATCAATAAATTATTTATATCTTGAGTTACGGAACTCCAAATTAATATCCGCAAATTTTCCCTAAAACTAGATTCACATATATTTTTACCATAAAATTTTCAGAATTTTTGGTTTAGCCAATAAGTACAGTTTATTCATTAAAGTCACCCCTGTTCCGCTGTCTGGCAGTTCCGACCCCTCTTCACTAAAAATTAATTATCTCCTTGTACGGGATTCGTATGATGTTTCCGTTTGTTTATTTTGAAAATAGAGTCATTAAGAATTTCAATAATATAAATTATAACCCATAATTATTTTTTTACAATTTTTAATGATTTTCCCAAGTCAGAATAGGGGATTCCGAAATCATTCTAACTCTGTCTCACAAAAATTCAAATATTTCAGAATATGAATTTCAGAATATGAAATTCCCAAGTCAAAATATTTCAGAACACCGTTTCTTTTATGTGAAAATAGACTCAATAAGCTTTAATTTCATATCTTATTCAACCTCTAATTCAAGTTTCACCATTTTTGGTGATTTTTCAAAGTCACACAACTGCTGCTGTCCAAACTATTTTATTGCTAATTTTACTCTATCATGTTTTCTTTGTATTGATTCTCATTTACACACATATAACACTAAAGTATATCCATAGTTAGCCATGCTAATAGCTAGTCATCATCAAATATTTACAAGTCTTCATTGTAACACTTACTCCATATCAACCTTACCAAAGTTCGATCACATATCGAGCACATTGCTCATGAATATATGTACACATGTACCTGCACTTGTTCATCACATAATCACATTCAATTACACTTAGTCATTTTCCCGTTGAACACATGGGAATATTATTGGATACATCGGAAGTTTACACATAAGTGCCACACTTGTAGCCAAAGCTACTTCACATCACATTTCACATAGAGGCTCGTTCTCGAGCTATTCACTTTCACGGGTCTGCTCACACAAACTGTCAGTCATTCGTTACTACTCAGTGCTGCTCACACAAGCTATCAAGTATCCGCAACACATGCCGGTATACCCAGCCACTGGTAGAACTTAAGACCAGCACCCGGATTCATTTAGTCACAATTTCACATAGATTTCACATAGGTCCCTAGTGACATGTCACTTGTATCCTATTCTATTCCTAAGGTTCAACCGGGAAATTTCTCACATTTCGATACTTTGTCAATTTCGTTCAATATTCAGCCATATCTCATAAAATATATCAAAACATAAAAACGTAAGTAAAAACGATGCATTATTTACATACAAACTTACCTCTGTAGCACAATCAGTAAAAATGACTTATTCGTCAATTTCTTGTTTTTCACTCGTTCTAGTTCCAAACCTCGTTTTCCTTGATCTATAATATCACATTTAATTTATTTATTCATCCTGCTACTCAAATTAGCCTAAATTCACATTTTGGCAAAATTACATTTTTGCCCCTAAACTTTGTCATATTTACACTTTTTCCCCAAGGCTCGTAAAATGATTTTCATTCAATTTCTTTGTACTTTAAGCCTAGCCGAACCATTTTCATAACTATAACAGCCCACAATTTCCATTAAAAGACACTTTTATGACACATTTTATAACTTTTACAAATTAGTCCTTTTAGGCATTTTCACAAAAAATCACTTAGTAAAAGTCATTTCTCTAACCATAAACATGAATTTTCTACCATTAAAAACAAAAATACACACATATTCAACATGGGTCAAAACCCTAGACTTTAACCATATCTCAAATTAGTGGTAGAAATAGATAGATCTTGTTACGAGGATTTCAAAAACGTAAAAATCATTAAAAACGGGGCTAGAACGGACTTACAATCGAGCTTGGAAGCTTGAAAAACCCTAGCCATGGTTTCCCCTTGTGAAATTCCACCATGGGGTTGAAGATGGACAAAAATTGGCTTTTAATTTTGTTTATTTAATCATTTAATCACTAAATGACCAAAATGCCCCTAACTTAAAAATATTCTATTTCACCTATTTCATGTCCATTTTTGTCCAAAAAATTAACCAATGGTCTAATTACCATTTAAGGACCTCCAATTTAAAATTTCATAACAATTAGATACTTCTAACATGTGGACCTCAACTTTTGCACTATTTACAATTTAGTCATTTTGACTAAATTAAGCGCCCAAATGTCGAAATTTTTGAACAAAATTTTCACGAAATCTTTTCGTGAAATCGCAGACCATAAAAATATAATAAAAATAAGATTTTCCTCATCAGATTTGTGGTCCCGAAACCACTGTTTCGACTAGGCCCAAAATCGGGATGTTACATGGAGCTTCAAATTAATCTAGGATCTACAACAGAGACTACTCCTCAAGTTAGTACATAAACTCAGAGTAGAGTTGCTTCTTCACCACAATATTATATTGCCAAGATGTAACATCCTAAAATTTAGTATTTTATGTGTTGCATTATTTCTTGTGTTAAGCTAGTTAAAAATATTAATTTTGTATGTTTAGGGGTTCTGAGAAGGCTCGGGGTTTATTTGGGCCTTAATAAAAATTTTGTGTTTTAGCCTATTAAGGAGAGATAGTAAGGGGCATCAAGGTTTATGGAAATAGGTGAGTAAAATGAAGGCATAAAATGAGCATATGGTAAAGGGGATATGGCGCCACATGAAGTACTTTGAGGGAAGAGTTTCGAATCCCACTTGGTACAAAAATTTTTGACTATTTTTTTGTATTCTTTCCCTAAGTGTCGGCTAAGATGTATATATGGCAAGGTGGACTTTTTAATTTTGGCAAGGTGGCTAAGGAATTAAGAAAAGGATGAAGGTTAGGAAAGGAATCAAAAGAAAAAGGCAAGTAAGGGGAACATGTGGCCCTTTTCATGGGATTTTCTTTGAAAGTTTGGTTGGCCAAATTTTTGACCTTAATGTCAAAAATACTACACGGTTTTGTTAGGGGGAGGGGATAGCTGAATTTCTCTTTTCATTTTAAACCATTTTGTTAGTTTTTGGTGCATGAGAGGTACACTTTTTACTCTTTGACCATTTGTGTTTTCTTTTCAAATCCATCTCCTTTTTGCTTTGGCCGAAACCTCCTAGCACAGTTGTGCACTATTTTTTGTTTTGTTTGGCCGAAACACTCACCTTTGCTCATCTCCCCTTTGATAGCCGAAACTACCCAAAGCATTTTTCTCCATCCATTCTTTTTTCTTTTAACCATTTCACCGATCTTTTTCTTCTTCTTCTCTAATCAACATCACTTGTGATCACATTTTCTTGTTTGATTTTCTCTATAGCCGAACCCAATATCATTCTATTTCTTCACCATTTCGTTCCCTATCGTGTGGGGAAAATCTCTTCTTAATCGAATCGGTAAGTGACCTTATATCTATCTCTTTTCATTTCATTTTCTTTTTCTTCCTTTCTAACCGAATGTGAATGTTCATCATTATTCGGATAGTTTACTTTGTTTCTTATTGAAACATCACTCTCCTCATCACTCTCATGTTGTGATCAATACTTTTTTTCGTAGTGTTCTAAGTGAGTGGCCGTGTATCTTCCTAGCCTTAAGACGAACGGTGGAAACCGGATTCAATCTCGATAAGGTAAAGAGTTCTTTATGGATTATTTGATATCGTTCTATATTTGATTGGTTGTTAATGAAATAGTGGTTGGACTAATTGCTTGCATTTTTTTGGGTCTAAAACGCTCGATCTATCCACTTGTTGTTTTTTTTGGAAATAGTGGTAAGCCGACCCTTTTTCTTTAGTAAATCATTTCATATCAAAGTATTATAGTTTTGACTAAGATTTTATTCAATGGAGGCAAGCAATATCGTATCGAAAGGGAAAACGAGTGGTGAACACAAAAGGAGCAGATTTGGGATTCCCACTCCTAAGTTTAAGCGAAGGGCGGTATCGGCGGTTCAGGATTTTCCACCGGGGTATGGACCGTCATCCGGAGAAAATCGACAAATCGTGGTCGTTCACGATTCCAAGGGTAAAAACTTAGATCGTTTATTTTAGAGTCGATTTATTAAATCGCGTATGTTGACTAATCGAGTGTTATGATATCTTAGGTGTCGAAGATCAAGAAAGCCTAATACTTACCGTAATCAGGTGTGTAATCACACACCATTTTCGTGGGTTTAAGGTTGATATCGTATTGGAAACAAATCGCTATGATTAAAATCGTAATATGGTGTTAAACGAAAAAATTGGCCTAAAATACATTATTTTGATAAAAGTGATAAAATCGGTAATAACACTGTGAGAATTACAAAATTTCCCCTAAAGGTTTGAATTACGAAAATGCCCCTAATGGGCCGATTTGCTAAATTGCTTAATGGGCCGATTTGATAAATTTCTTAATGGGCCGATTTGATAAATTGCTTAATGGGCAGATTTGATATATTGCTTAATGGGCCGATATGATATATGGCTTAATGGGCCGATTTAATATAATGCCCTAATAGGCCGATTTTGTAAAGTGTTAATGGGCTAAATTGTTTGTAATAAATCTCTGAGTTATTAATTATCGTGGTTATATTGTAAATATCATGATTTACGATGTATGTTGCATTTACATAAGTTGCATGGGATTGGGATATTGATGATCGTGGAAGTGAAATTTGGTGGCTCGCCACATATTCAGTGACTCTGTCACATTTTGTCAGTGGCTAAGCCACGTATATTTGTTATTCGATGGCTTGTCCACAATTCGAATTTGATATAAATGGCTAAATGCCTACGATTGGTGTGTTGGCGGGGTGGGTTGACTTGATCCCCACAGGTGTGTTGGATGGTACGGGTGGTGTGTAGCGGATGGATTATTACGTTGGTTTGGGTTTGCATTACATTCATATAAATTATTTGATACATTATTATGTAAAAAGGGCTTAGGCCCAAAATATTGCTAAATGGGTTTTGAGCCCAGTGGACAACAGTGAAAGGGGTTATACACTTTGAGTTCTAGTAACTCACCCCGTTTCCTTATTTCCTTTCGGTGTAATGCTCGATGTGAGGACTTGGGCCATGATGACTCGGTGGAGGCCATACTAGAAAAACGGTTTATTTGGACTTTGGGTTTCTTTTTAGTACACTTAATTACTTTACTATTTTGAGTTAAGGTTGTAATAAGGCCTCCGGATTATTTTTATTTTGTTTTATGTTTGACGTTTTTATATTTTGCTCTAAGTATTTTAAATGAGATTTTTTTAATAACGTAAATAAACATTTTTCTAAAATGGAGATACAAATGGATTTCATAATAAACTTTCATAAATATTTTAATTCAGAATTTTTCTCTTAAATTATCATCAACTCTTTTCAAAAGATATGGTTTTAAAATCATTAGTTCAAATTTATCGATTTATCAATCAAACTTCTATTCAGTAATACTTTGTAAAGATTTTTCTTTAAATAGGGGATTTGTTTTATTTAATTTTAAATCATTATCTATTTACGTACGAATGAAAAGGACTTAAAAGCATTTTTCTCATGTGACATGTCAGATCTGGCCTTAACGCATGGGCCGGGTTTGGGGTGTTGCATTTTATGGTATCAGAGCAAGGTTGCAAAACTCGGCTGTGGTTTGGGTTCAAAAATGTTTTCCAAGCTATTTGAATTTCAAATTAAAAATACATGTTTTAAAAAGAAGTATGGCACCACGGGTATCCGACACCAAGTCAAGTAAGTACATGTTATCAATATATGATTTTGAATATTGTGATATGACTGTAGGAAAACTCTAGAACTTTTAGTTTTAGGTGATGAAACTATAGAGATTGAGACTACAGGATACGTTTGCGAAAACGACTTCACTTCTTATACTTCATAAAGTATTGTTAATAAACACTAAAATAATGTACTGATTCATAAGACTCTTAATCAGATTAAATCAAATTAGCCAATATGAGCACTAGAGGACGTGGACGCGGTCGACGTGGTTGTGGTAGAGGCCGAGGCGCTAGAGTTGTGTCTGAGGCATCTGGACATGTACCGAAAATGGACGCACCTACGTCACCTGTGAATGAAGCTGGATCACATGATCATATGAGGGAGGACGACGCTCTGTCCCAAGCAATGTTGCGAGTCTTGGAAAGGGTTGCTGGGGCAAGAACTGGGTCGGCAGCTCGTGGGTCAATTTCAGAACGACTCAGATCGAATGGTGCTGAGGTTTTTAGGGGTATCTCGGGTGTAGCCCCAAATGTAGCGGAGTATTGGCTTAAGGTAGTGGAGCGGATCATGGACGATTTGGATTGCACTACCGAGCAGAAACTGAAAGGAGCTGTGTCCTTGTTGATAGACGAGGCGTATCAATGGTGGCTCACGGTTCGGGAAGGTACTCAGACTGAACGTATCACTTGAGATTTCTTTAAAACGGCATTCCAAGGAAAGTATGTCGGGGCTAGCTATGTGGATGCCCGAAGGAAGGAATTTCTAAATCTGGTCCAAGGAGGTAAGACTATGGCAGCTTACGAGGCAGAATTCCTGCGTCTGAATTAATATGCCCGTGGAATAGTACCGACTGATTACGAACGCTGTGTGCGTTTTGAGGATGGGTTGCGTGATGAGTTGCGGGTACTGATAGCCCCATAAAAGGAGAGAAATTTTGCCACACTGGTGGAGAAAGCCAAGATAGCTGAAGTGGCTAAGCACTCGGAGCGGCAAAATCGAGACAAGGATAGGGGCAGGAACAAGAGGGACTTTAAGTACTCAGGTCCTGCTAGAGGGTTCTAGAAGAGGCCCAGGAATGAGGAGCCAGCTCGAGCTAGAGTACCAGCTGCTACAAATCAATTACAGCCATGTGGGGATTACGGAAGACGACACCCGAGTGAATGCTAGAAGAGAACCGGTGGTTGTTTCAAATGTGGTTCCAAGGACCATCAGCTTAAAAATTGCCCTCGATGCATTGCTCGGACTCGGGATGTTCAGTAACTATGATGCCTGACCCGGCTAGAGGCGTTCAAAGACCCCACCGAGAGGCCGTGGGCCAGGTCGTGGTAATGGTAGAGGACGAAGTCAGGGTACACCGGGTAGAGGTACTGGTAATAGGGGTAACGCGGAGGCGAGACAGCCAGGGTTAGTTTATGCGGTCAGACGTCGAGAGGATGGCGATGCACCTGATGTAATAACCGGTACGTTCTTCATATCTAATGTACCTGTTACTGCTTTGATAGATTTCGGATCCACCCATTCATATGTTACTTGTGCTGTATCTGGAAATCTGAACATTAGATTTGAGATTACTACTAGAGAGACAACGGTAATTAGTCCTTTAGGACAGTTGGTGTTAGTAAAAAAATTATTTAGGGATGTGCCCTTAGAAATTCAGGGGGAAATATTTTTGGCAGATTTGATGGAACTGTCATTCGGTGAATTCGACCTTATTTTGGGCATGGACTGGTTGGTGAAACACCGTGTGAACTTGGATTGTGCTGCAAAGCAGATGATACTAAGAACTTCGGAGGATAAAGAAGTGATGATGATAGGTGAAAGAAGAAACTATCTATCTAATGTGGTATCTGCTTTAAAGGCAGAAAAGTTGGTGAGAAAGGGGTGTGGAACATTCCTAGCTTTCATTAGTGCTTTGGATGCTAAGGAATTGTCAGTGGAAAGTGTTAGAATGGTGAAAGAGTTTTTGGACATCTTTCCCGAGGAACTCCCAGGATTGCCTCCGGATCGGGAGGTAGAGTGTG
Organism: Gossypium sturtianum; assembly: GCA_025698515.1. Taxonomy (NCBI): domain Eukaryota; kingdom Viridiplantae; phylum Streptophyta; class Magnoliopsida; order Malvales; family Malvaceae; genus Gossypium; species Gossypium sturtianum. The sequence goes on from CM046948.1 coordinate 42,854,750, forward strand.
GCATTGAGTTATTGCCAGGAACGGCTCTGGTGTCCATTGCTCCTTATAGAATGGCCGAAGGAGTTAGAGGAGCTTAAAGCTGAAATTCAGGAGTTATTGGATCGGGGATTCATTTGACCGAGTGTGTCCCCGTGGGGAGCGCCGGTCTTGTTCGTTAAGAAGAAGGATGGGTCGATGCGTATGTGTATCGATTATAGGCAATTGAATAAGTTAACAATCAAGAACAGGTATCTGTTGCCGAGAATCGATGATCTGTTTGATCAACTATGAGGAGCTTTGGTTTTCTCGAAGATAGATTTGAGATCGGGTTATCACCAACTTAAGGTCAAGGAGGCGGATATTCATAAGACTGCGTTTCTAACTCGTTATGGGCATTATGAGTTCTTGGTGATGCCGTTTGGGTTGACCAATGCACCAGCTGCATTTATGGACATGATGAACTGGGTCTTCCAACCCTATTTAGATCGGTTTGTGTTGGTGTTCATAGATGAAATTTTAGTGTACTCGAAGAACGAAGAAGAGCATGACTCGCATCTGCGGATAGTATTGCAGATATTGCGGGAAAAGCAACTTTATGCAAAATTCAGTAACTGTGAATTTTGGCTGAAGGAAGTGACCTTTTTGGGGCATGTTGTGTCTGCCGAAGGAATTAGAGTTGATCCCCGGAAGGTAGAGGCTGTATTGGATTGGAAACCACCGAAGTCAGTGGCCGAAATTCAGAGTTTCCTAGGATTGGCTGGTTATTACAGACGTTTTGTTGAGGGGTTTTCATTGATTGCTGCACCCCTAACTAAACTGTTGCGCAAAGGAGTACCATTTGTGTGGTCAGATCAGCAGCAAGAGAGCTTTGAGAAATTGAAGAAGATTCTGATAGAAGTGCCAGTATTGATTCAACCTGAGGCTGGAAAAGAGTTTATTGTTTACTGTGATGCGTCACACACGAGCTTGGGATGTGTGTTGATGCAAGGAGGAAAAGTGGTGGCTTATGCATCTCGTCAGTTAAGGCCGCACGAAGTGAATTATCCCACCCATGATTTGGAGTTGGCTGAAGTGGTGTTTGCTTTGAAGATTTGGAGACACTATCTGTACGGTGAGAAGTCGATCATCTATACGGACCATAAGAGTCTAAAGTACCTCCTTACCCAAAATGAGTTGAACTTGAGACAGCGGAGGTGGATAGAACAGTTGAAAGATTATGACTTCTCGATCGAGTATCATCCCGGAAAGGCTAACGTGGTGGCAGATGCGTTGAGTCGTAAGGTGATATCGGATTTGAGAGCGATGTTTGCTCATCTCAGCCTGTATGAATATGGTAGTTTGCTAGCCGAACTTCAGGTGAAGCCTGTGTAGATAAGTCAGATCAAGGAAAAACAGTTGACAGATGAAGCGTTGGGTTCTCGACTTCAGCAAGTGGAAGGCAGTGTGATAGGGGATTTTGGATTGAATAGTGATGGAGTATTATGTTTCCGCGGAAGAATTTGTATGCCCAAAGATTCGTAATTGAGACAAATGATTCTGCGTGAGGTGCATAGTAGCCCATATGCTATGCACCCCGGGGGAAATAAAATGTATCGAGACCTCCGTGAGCAGTATTGGTGGCCAGGGTTGAAATGGAAGGTTACTGAATTCGTGAGTAAGTGCTTGACATGTCAGCAAGTGAAGGCAGAACATCAATTGCCGTCGGGATTGCTACAACCGGTGAAAATTCCGTTATGGAAATGGGAAAGGATAACGATGGACTTTGTTAGTGGGTTACCCTTATTGCCTACTAAGAAAGATTCCATCGGGGTAATAGTGGATCGATTGACGAAGACTGCTCATTTCCTACATGTACGTACAGATTACTCATTGTAGAAGTTGGCCAAGTTGTATGTAGCAGAGATCGTGAGGTTACATGGGGTACCAGTGTCTATCATATCGGACAGGGACCCTAGGTTTACATCACGGTTTTGGAAAGCTTTACATGAAGCTTTGGGAACAAGGTTAAATTTCAGCACGGCATTTCATCCTCAGACAGATGGTCAGTCAGAAAGAGTAATCCAAATTCTGGAAGACATGTTAAGGGGCTGTGTGATTGACTTCAGGGGTAGTTGGGAGGATTTCCTACCATTGGCAGAGTTTGCATACAACAACAATTATCAATCCAAAGATTCGGATGGCACCCTACGAGGCGTTGTATGGTCGTCGAGGTGTCGTACTCTACTTGTTGGACCGAACCGGGGAGCGGCAGATTATTGGGTCCTGAGCTGATATCAGAGACGGAGGAAAAAGTAAAGGTAATTTGAGCACGGTTAAAAGAAGCTTCGGATAGACAAAAATCGTATGCAAATCTGAAGCGTAAGGATATTGAGTTTGCGGTGGGAGATCAGGTCTTTCTAAAGGTCTCACCTTGGAAGAAGATCTTTAGATTTGGACGGAAGGGCAAGTTGAGCCCTAGGTTCATCGGACCGTATCGTGTATTGAAGCGTGTTGGACCAGTGGCTTATCAGCTCGAATTACCTCCGGAGTTAAGTCAGATACATAGTGTATTTTATGTCTCAATGTTAAGGCGTTATCGATCGAATCCGTCTCATATAGTGCCGGTAGAGGAAGTTGAGAAATGACCTGACTTGTCTTTTGAAGAGGAGCCGGTGCAAATTTTAGATCGGGACATTAAGGTGCTGAGAAGGAAGTCGGTGTCATTAGTCAAAGTATTATGGCGTAATCACGAATCGGAGGAAGCTACATGGGAGCCTGAGGATGCAATTCGGTAGCAATATCCTCACCTCTTTTAATCAGGTAAATTTTGGGGACGAAATTTTCTTTAAGGGGGTAGAATTGTAACATCCTAAAATTTAGTATTTTATGTGTTGCATTATTTCTTGTGTTAAGCTAGTTAAAAATATTAATTTTGTATGTTTAGGGGTTCTGAGAAGGCTCGGGGTTTATTTGGGCCTTAATAAAAAATTTGTGTTTTAGCCTATTAAAGAGAGATAGTAAGTGGCATCAAGGTTTATGGAAATAGGTGAGTAAAATGAAAGCATAAAATGAGCATATGGTAAAGGGGATATGGCGCCACATGAAGTACTTTCAGGGAAGAGGTTCGAATCCCACTTGGTACAAAAAATTTTGACTATTTTTTTGTATTCTTTCCCTAAGTGTTGGCTAAGATGTATATATGGCAAGGTGGACTTTTTAATTTTGGCAAGGTGGATAAGGAATTAAGGAAAGGATGAAGGTTAGGAAAGGAATCAAAAGAAAAAGGCAAGTAAGGGGAACATGTGGCCTTTTTCATGGGATTTGCTTTGGAAAGTTTGGTTGGCCAAAATTTTGACCTTAATGTCAAAAATACTACACGATTTTGTTAGGGGGAGGGGATAGCCGAATTTCTCTTTTCATTTTAGACCATTTTGTTAGTTTTTGGTGCATGAGAGGTACACTTTTTACTCTTTGACCATTTGTGTTTTCTTTTCAAATCCATCTCCTTTTTGCTTTGGCCGAAACCTCCTAGCACAATTGTGCACTATTTTTTCTTTTGTTTGGCCGAAACACTCACCTTTGCTCATCTCCCCTTTGATAGCCGAAACTACCCAAAGCATTTTTCTCCATCCATTCTTTTTTCATTTGACCATTTCACCGATCTTTTTCTTCTTCTTCTCTAATCGACATCACTTGTGATCACATTTTTTTGTTTGATTTTCTCTATAGCCGAACCCAATATCATTCTATTTCTTCACCATTTCGTTCCCTATCGTGTGGGGAAAATCTCTTCTTAATCGAATCGGTAAGTGACCTTATATCTATCTCTTTTCATTTCATTTTCTTTTTCTTTCTTTCTAACCGAATGTGAATGTTCATCGTTATTCGGTTAGTTTACTTTGTTTCTTATCGAAACATCACTCTCCTCATCACTCTCATGTTGTGATCAATACTTTTTTTCGTAGTGTTCTAAGTGAGTGGCCGTGTATCTTCCTAGCCTTAAGACGAACGGTGGAAACCGGATTCAATCTCGATAAGGTAAAGAGTTCTTTATGGATTATTTGATATCGTTCTATATTTGATTGGTTGTTAATGAAATAATGTTTGGACTAATCGATTGCATTTTTTGGGGTCTAAAACGCTCGATCTATCCACTTGTTGTTTTTTTTGGAAATAGTGGTAAGCCGACCCTTTTTCTTTAGTAAATCGTTTCATATCAAAGTATTATAGTTCTGACTAAGATTTTATTCAATGGAGGCAAGCGATATCGTATCGAAAGGGAAAACGAGTGGTGAACACAAAAGGAGCGGATTTGCGATTTCCACTCCTAAGTTTAAGCGAAGGGCGGTATCGGCGGTTCGAGATTTTCCACCGGGGTGTGGACCGTCATCCGGAGAAAATTGACAAATCGTGGTCATTCACGATTCCAAGGGTAAAAACTTAGATCGTTTATTTTAGAGTCGATTTATTAAATCGCGTATGTTGACTAATCGAGTGTTATGATATCTTAGGTGTCGAAGATCAAGAAAGCCTAGTACTTGCCGTAATCAGGTGTGTAACTCACACCGTTTTCGTGGGTTTAAGGTTGATATCATATTGGAAACAAATCGCTATGATTAAAATCGTAATATGGTGTTAAACAGAAAAATTGGCCTAAAATACATTATTTTGATAAAAGTGATAAAATTGGTAATAACACTGTGAGAATTACGAAATTGCCCCCAAAGGTTCGAATTACGAAAATGTCCCTAATGGGACGATTTGATAAATTTCTTAATGGGCCTATTTGATAAATTGCTTAATGGGCCGATTTGATAAATTGCTTAATGGGCAGATTTGATATATTGCTTAATGGGCTGATCTAATATGTTGCTAAATGGGCCGATCTGATATATGGCTTAATGGGCCGATTTGATATAATGCCCTAATGGGCCGATTTTGTAAAGTGTTAAAGGGCCAAATTGTTTGTAATAAATCTCTAAGTTATTAATTATCGTGGTTATATTGTAAATATCATGATTTACGATGTATGTTGCATTTACATAAGTTGCATGGGATTGGGATATTGATGATCGGGGAAGTGAAATTTGGTGGCTCTGCCACATATTCTGGTGACTCTGTCACATTTTGTCTGGTGGCTAAGCCACGTATATTCTGTTATTCTAGTGGCTTGTCCATAATTCGAATTTGATATAAATGGCTAAATGCCTACGATTGGTGTGTTGGCAGGGTGGGTTGACTTGATCCCCACAGGTGTGTTGGATGGTACGGGTGGTGTGTAGCGGATGGATTATTAGGTTGGTTTGGGTTACATTCATATAAATTATTTGATACATTATTATGTAAAAAGGGGCTTAGGCCCAAAATATTGCTAAATGGGTTTTCGCCCGGTGGACAGCAGTAAGGGGTTATACACGAGTTCTAGTAACTCACCTCGTTTCCTTATTTCCTTTGGTATTGCTCGTTGATGTGGGGACTTGGGCCATGGATGACTCGGTGGAGGCCATACTACAAAAACGGTTTATTTGGACTTTGGGTTTCTTTTTAGTACACTTAATTACTTTACTATTTTGAGTTAAGGTTGTAATAAGGCCTCTGGATTATTTTTATTTTGTTTTATGTTTGACGTTTTTATATTTTGCTCTAAGTATTTTAAATGAGATTTTTTTTAAAAACGTAAATAAACATTTTTCTAAAACGGAGATACAAATGGATTTCATAATAAACTTTCATAAATATTTTAATTCAGAAATTTTCTCTTAAATTATCATAAACTCTTTTCAAAAGATATGGTTTTAAAATCATTAGTTCAAATTTATCGATTTATCAATCAAACTTCTATTCAGTAATACTTTGTCAAGAATTTTCTTTAAATGGGGGATTTGTTTTATTTAATTTTAAATCATTATCTATTTACGTACGAATGGAAAGGACTTAAAAGCATTTTTCTCATGTGACATGTCAGATCTGGCCTTAACGCATGGGCCGGGTTTGGGGTGTTACATAAGAAAAGACCTATAATAAAAATTAAACCTTCAAAGAGGTTCGCCGAGGCTGATCTAGTTGCAAGTGTAGACTTTATAAATGTGTTTTATCCAGTTGTGAAGCATAGTTCGATTCTAGCCTTGCTTGGTATTGTGGCTATGTATGATTTGGAGCTTGATAAGTTAGATGTAAAAACAACGTTCTTGCATGGAGAACTTGAGGAGGATATTTACATGCAACAACCATAGGGTTTTACAGTCTCAGAAAAAGAAGACTATGTTTGCTTGCTGAAAAAGTCCCTTTATGGCTTGAAACAGTCACCAAGATAGTGGTACAAGAGGTTTGGTTCTTTTATGACTGCTCATGATTTCAAAAAAACCAGTTTTAATAGTTGTGTTTATTTTAAGAAAAATAGTGATGGTCCTTTTGTGTATCTACTCCTCTTTGTTGATGACATTTTGATAGCAACTAAATAGAAAGAAGAGATAAGAAAGGTCAAAACCCAACTTAGTAAAGAATTTGAGATGAAAGATTTGGGAACAGTAAAGAAGATACTTGGGATGAAGATTCTCAAAGATAGAAAAACATGTAAATTATACCTAAGTTAGAAAGGGTACATAGAAAAAGTTCTTTGCAGGTTCAATATGCAGAATGCCAAGCCTATTAGTACTCCATTAGGAACCCACTTAAAACTTTCATCGACTTTTTCTCTGTAATCAGATGATGAGATTGACTACATGTTACATGTTCCATATTCTATTTGTAACACCCCTAACCCCTCACCGTCGATGGTTTAGGGTTACGAGCATTACTAACTAATCAAACAATTAATTTAATCAAAATCAACATATAAACTAACTAATAACATTATAATATGCAGGGGCAGGTCACGACAGTTTAATACTTTCATGTTAGATTCTTATACATTCAAATAATAAATTATACTATGCATTTCTAAACTTGGTTTTCCACTGTCTACACTCTTATCACTATTTATCCCTTCTAGAATGTCAGAATTCGGATAAATATAATACTATTCCAATTATTAGCACCAAAGTATTAGTCCATACTCCGTCTATGGTTATCTTTTTAATTTATCTTCGATAATGTTAGTAGAATGCACCACATATAGGTTTGCTAATTCATTCAAATTCAGAGTAAAAGTTACTCTTACAACCCTTATTACGAGTCTACCGGACCCTAAAAGTAGTTTAAAAATTGGCAGGGACTAATTTGAAACAATTCTGGAAGTTTGGGAAATAATTACAAAAAGAAATTTAACTGCAGGAGTCACACGACCGTGTGGCCAGCCACACGCCCGTGTGGGCATTCGAAGTAGGGACACACGACCGTGTCCAAGCCCGTGTCCATGCCCGTGTAACTCACTGACTTGGGTCACATGGCTAAGCCACACGCCTGTAACACCCTCACCCGTATTCACTATCAGAATAGGGTTACGAGGTATTACCGATCAATACACATTATTTATCAAACATAACTTATACATTTAAGCATTCATTTTCAAACACCATTCAATCATATTCACTATGTCCCTTACACGGGCCTACGAGGCCTTAAACATGCTTTAGAAGTGGTTTGAGACTAAACTGATAACTTATAAAAATTTTGGAAACTTAGAAAAATTTCAAACATATAAGGGTCACACACCCGTGTGAATAGGCCGTGTACCTCACACGGCTCCAGATACGCCCGTGTATCAGGCCGTGTGAAAACAGGGCATACATACTGACTTGGGTCACACAGCCGACCACACGCCCGTGTGTCTAGCCTGTGTGCCCGTCGAAGTGGCCACACACGCCCGTGTGCCAGGCCGTGTGCTAGGCTGTGTCAATCCTATAGGGTATACTGACTTATGCAACACGGCCAAGTCACACGCCCGTGTGCTAGGCCGTGTGCCATTTAGGGGGGTATACTGACTTGTGCCACACGGCCAGTCACACGCCCGTGTGTGAGGCCGTGTGGAGCATACTGACTTCAATTCAATTTCAACACCAGAGGACACACGACCGTGTAGCATGACCGTGTGTGGCACACGGTTGAGACACACACTTGTGTCTTTGCCTGTGTGGACAAAAATAGGCCAATTTGCCACCCTTTCTCATGCTCACCTAAACAACCAAAATGGTACCATTTCATCATACAATAGACATCCCAAAACCATCAACCAAGTACACAAATCATACTATATTCATTTCAACTATTTCAATAATCAATTCCATATCATTTACCTATTCAAATACTTATATCATTAAACATCAATTCACAAGCACTTAACTAATCAAATTAACAATTTCAATCACACCTTATAGATCAATTTCCAAATTCAAATATAACCATAACCATATTCTTGCCAAACATAACAAAATGATCCATTACTCATGACTATATATCAATACTAAAACATATACCATTTACAAGCCAAATCTCATGGCCATTATCACAACCAAAACATATCATCATATCACTAGCCTATACATGCCATATACCATATTTACAAAGCACCAAAAGTACCAACAAGTTGATCGATAGTGTGACGATGTTCCTGATGATCCCCGAGTCGGAGCTAACTTCAATTATCTATAAAACAGGGAAAGAACACACAAAGTAAGCTTTAAAAGCTTAGTAAGCCATATACAAATAAAATTACCACATGAATCAACATCATTTCCATATATAGGCAAACTATGAGTAAACACATATAAGCTCACAAACCTTTTCCAATGTATACATATTCAATATCATTAGTGAATTATCAAATACTTCCCTTTTCAATACTTGTATGAATCTCATACGCACCTGAGTCACTTAACTCATTCACACATTCTTTCTCGACTTGACTTTGCCCGTTGAACATTTTGGAATTGTTAAGGATACTCGGAAATCACATATAGCTCGTACAATGCCATATCCCAGATATGGTCTTACATGTTATCACATATCGATGCCGATAGCCTAGCTATGGTCTTACACGAAATTAAATAACGATGCCAATGTCCCAGACATGGTCTTACACGTAATTACATAATGATGCCAATGTCCCAGACATGGTCTTACACATAATCACATCTCGATAATCCTAATGTCATGACATTCGTATCCTATACTATTCCTGAGGTTCGTACGAGACTTTCGGATATTGTAACCTTGTCGATTCTTGCTCGTATTTGATCATTCAACATTCATAGCAGTTCAATGACAATTAAACATATATAATTCAATTTAAAGACATTTATTTGCATATGAACTTACTTTGTATTCGGGATAAACAGACTGGATCGACTATTCGATAACCTTTGATTTTCCCCGATTTAAATCTGATTTCTTTCGGTCTTGATCCATTTACATTCAAAATTAACTCATTTATTCATCAAATCATTCAATTCAGTCCATAAACACATATTTGGCCGTTTTTACACTTTAGCCTCTAAAGTTCTACATTTTTACAATTTAGTCCCTATTTCACAAATACACAAAATTCATGAAATTTCATTAAACCCAAGCCTAGCCGAATTTCATATAGGTCCCTAGCAGCCCAACACTTTCATTTATTTCACATTTCAACCCTCAGTTTACACTTTTCACAATTAAACCCTAATAGGCATTTTTACTCAAAATCACTTAACAAAACTTGTACAACTATCAACAAATATTCATTTTTCATCATAAAACATTCAAAAGCTCAAGTATTCATCAATGGCACTTCACAAAATCATTAACAACTTCAAAAATTAAGGCATGGGCTAGCTAGAATACAAAGCAACAATCTCAAAAAGCGTAAAAATCATCAAAAACCGAGCAAAGAACAAACCTTACTCAAACATTCAAATGACCAAACCTTATCCCTCTTGCTTCTAAGAAAATCGGTTGAAGATGATGAAATGAAGACCAATTTTGATTTTGTTTTACTTAATAATAAGCTTATTAAATAATTTCTAATTTTAACCTTTAATTAAAAACTTTTAAAGCATCCATTTAATGCCCTTTTATGTCAAAATCCACTATCAATGGTCTAATATCAGCATAAGGACCTTTGGTTTAATGAATCATAGCAATTAAACACTTTTAACAAATAGAATGCAACTTTTGCATTTTATGCGATTTAGTCCTTTAATCAAATTGAGCTATTAAACGATAAAATTAGCTCACTAAATTTTCACACATATATAATAACATGCTGTAAACACCAAAAATAATATTAAAATAATTTTTTGACCTTGGATTTGTGGTTCCGAAACCACTGTTTCGATTTAGCTAAAACTGGGCTGTTACAACTCTCCCCCTCTTAGGGATTTTCGTCCCCGAAAATCTTACCAGTGAATAGGTTAGGGTATTGATTTCTCATAGCATCCTTGGGTTCCCACGTAGCTTCTTCAACCTCGTGTCGATGTCATAATACTTTCACTAATGCAATTCTCTTATTTCTCAGCTCTTTGATTTCACGAGCTAGAATTCGAATTGGTTCTTCAACATATGACGTATCTGATTGAATTTCAATCTCAGTCGAGGAAATAACATGTGAAGGGTCGGATCGGTATCGTTGAAGCACCGACACATGAAATACATTATGTATTTTCTCTAACTCAGACAGTAAAGATAATCGATAAGCAACTGATCTGACTCGCTCGATAATCTCATATGATCCGATGAACTGCGGACTCAATTTCCCTTTTCGACCAAACCGCAATATCTTTTTTCCACGGTGACACTTTCAGAAACACTCTATCCCCAATTTGAAACTCAATATCTTTCCATTTCAAGTTTGCGTAAGATTTTTGTCGATCCGATGCTGCTTTTAAACTATCGCGAATTACTTTAACTTTTTCTTCTGTTCCCCTGATCAGATCAACTCCGTGAATCTTATTCTCACTTAGCTCAGTCCAGTACAATGGTGTTCGACATTTACGACCGTATAGAGCTTCGTATGGTGCCATCTTTATACTTGATTGAAAGCTATTATTGTAAGTAGATTCAATCAGAGGTAAATATTTCTCCCAGCTACCCCCAAACTCGAGAATGCAACAACGCAACATATCCTCAAGTATCTGAATAACTCGCTTAGATTGACCATCCGTTTGTGGGTGAAATGCGGTACTGAAATGTAACTTTGTACCCAATGCCTCTTGCAGTTTTTTCCAAAATCGTGAAGTGAATCTCGGATCTCTATCTGAAAGAATAAAAGTAGGAACTCTGTGCAATTTCACAACTTCGAAAATATATAATTCAGCGAATCTATCGAGTGAATAGTTTGTACGCACCGGAATGAAATGCATAGATTTTGTTAATTTGTCAACAACAACCCAGATTGCATCTTTCTTTCTCGGAGTTAAGGGCAATCCCGAAACAAAATCCATAGTTACTCTGTCCCATTTCCACTCAATAATCATGATAGGCTGTAATAAACCTGACGGCATGTAACACCCCTTACCCGTATTCGACGCCAGAACCGGGTACGAGGCATTACCATACTTAACTTACTTATTCGTACCAAATCGGGCAATAAACTTTCTTTTCAACTCAAACCTTTTCATTTGAACTCTTAACGACCTTATTATGGGCCTACAAGACCCTAGACATACACATGGAGTGATCCGGGACTGAACTGGAAACTTACGAATACTTAGAAATTTTTTGCTTAAAACAGGGCCACACGCCCGTGTGGAGAGGGATACGCCCGTGTGGGCAGGCCGTGTAGTCACACACGCCCATGTCCCTAGCCCGTGTGGATTTTATTTTTCAATTTGAACCTACAGGGGTTTTCACACGGCCTGACACATGCCCGTGTCTATGGCCTGTGTCCCTCACACGGCCATGACACGCCCGTGTCTTAGCCCGTGTGTGAAAACCTTAGTATTCTGTTTATGACGCCAGCAAACCACTAGGATCACACGGCCTAGTCACACGCCCATGTGCTGGCCCGTGTGACGAACTGAATTTTTCAAAAATTAGATACAGGGGACACACGGCTTATCAACACACCCTCAGGGCTGGCCGTGTGTCACACACAGTCTAGACACACGCCCGTGTGTCTACCCATGTGGACAATTATAAGGCTTTTTACCAAGCTAATTGCCACCCTGAAAAACACTCACACTTATACCATTTCAAGCAATACATACATAGAAATAATGCATTATTGATATTCACCAACTCATCATGCACCAACTTCACACAATACTCATTCAATCGCACGAGCTTGCACTTCATGAATTTCATCATCATTGACTAGATATAACTTAACTAGTATTGGCCAACTCCAATGGCGATTTACAAAATGAATCAAGTAACATTAATAGCCAACACCTTGGCAAACCAATATGACATAACAAATTGACCAATTATCTATACATGCCATATTCAAAATAATCAACTTTACTATACCAAAAGAATAGCTTGATAGTGTGAATCGAGCTCTGACGTCCTACAATCCCCGAGCTAGCTTGGCGATACTACAAGAAAAGGGAAAAGAAAGGAAGTAAGCGTAAAGCTTAGTAAGTTTGCATGAAATAAATAGCAACATAGAGGCTTATGTTAACATCCATACATTACATCGAGTGATAACACAAGGTCTCAAGTACTTGGCATAACTTACTCATGCTTACTCTTACCAATCACATATCACTTATCGAACTCATTTCTCATAAATTACTCAGAGGTACCTGTAACACTCATCACATGACTTTAGCACTTTTATCATCTTGATCATAAACTTAGCTCTTTATCCCATTGAACCACTTGGAATATCAAAGGATACTCATACTCGTTATACATGTAACACGATGCCAAAGCCATATCCTAGATATGGTCTTACATGGGATCACATCTTGATGCCGATGCCATATCCCAGATATGGTCTTATACGGGATCTCTTATATCGATATCGATGCCATGTCCCAGACATGGTCTTACACGAGATCTTCATTTGGTGCCGAGGCCATGTCCCAGACATGGTCTTACACAGAACCTCTTTTTGGTGCCGATCCATGTCCCAGACATGGTCTTATACGGGACCTTCCTTGCGGTGCCGATGCCATGTCCCAAACATGGTCTTATATGGGACCTTTCTTGCGGTGCCAATGCCATGTCCCAGACATGGTCTTATACGGGACTTTCCTTGCGGTGCCGAAGCCATGTCCCAGACATGGTCTTATGCGGGACCTTCCTTGCAGTACCGATGCCATGTCTCAGACATGGTTTTATACGAGACCTTCCTTTATCTCATGTTGTGACATTGGTATCCTTTCTATTCCTAAGGTTCAACCAGAACTTTAACATCATAATTCTTCATCGTATTCCCATGGAAGCATCATTGATCGATTTCATAAAATAATATACATCTTCATGCAATGGCAAAACATTTTAAACACATAATAACATGACGTTGAATTATTACACACAAACTTACCTTGGTACCAAAATATGTTTAGTTGTTCGATTTAGTCTACCACCTTGTTCTTTCCTCGGTTTTGGTCCGGGCTTCGTGTTTCTTGATCTATAATGACAATTTCACTCTTTTAATGATCACATTGACTAAAATAACTCATGGCTCATACTTTGGAAAAAAATATGATTTTGCCTCTAAACTTTCACTTATTTACACTTTTACCCCTAATCTCGTAAAAGGATTTTTATTCAATTTTCTTGTATTTTAAGTCTAGCTGAACCATTTTCATAACTACAACAGCCCACAATTTCCACTAATTCACCCTTTTATGACCAATTTCATAACTTTTACAAATTAGTATTTTTTATGCATTTTCCATGAAAATCGCTTAGAAAAAGATGTTTATCATACATCAAACTTTCATATTCCTCCATAAATCATCAAAATACATGCATGTCATACATGGGTAAATTTTTGAACATGAACCCTAGTTCAAAATATAGCTAGAAATAGCTAAATCGAGCTACGAGGATCTAAAAAATACGAAGAACATTAAAAATGGGGCTAGGAGGTGCTTACTATCAAGCTTGAAAGTTGAAGAAACCCTAGCTATGGTGTCCTTGAAAATTTCGGCTAGCATGGAGAAGATGGACATGAATTTTGACTTCTTTTTCCCTTTTAATTAACTTATTAACCAAATGACAAAAATGCAATATTTGCAATCTTATTTTTCAATCTTTGTAATTTAGTCCTAATGAATAAATTGATCACTATATTATAAAATTTCTTCATGAAATTTTCACATAATCATGCAAACATGTCATAGACCTCATGAAAACCATAAAACACATATTTCTACTTTAGATTTGTGGTCTGCGACAACTCTTCCGACTAAGCCCTAAATCGGGCTATTACACGGCACTTGATGCTCAGCTTTGACTTGGTGACAAATCAAACATTTCGAAACAAATTCTGTGATATCCCGTTTCATGCCATGCCACCAATAAAATTGTTTCAAATCATTATACATTTTCGTGCTTCCTGGGTGTACTGATAAACAATTACTATGTGCTTCGTTCAAAATCATCTGAATCAACTCTGAATTTCTCGGAACACATATTCGATCTCTGAATCTCAAACAATCATCGGAATCAACTTGAAACTCTGAATTAGAAATTGACTCACACTGAACCCGTTTTGCTTGCAGTTCATTATCAAACTTTTGAGCTTCATAAATTTGCTGTATAAACAACAGTCTCGCTTCCAACTCGGCTACTAACGAACCATCGTCAGACAAAGCCAAATGTGTGTTCAAAGCACGTAAAGCAAACAACGACTTTCGGCTCAAAGCAACAGCAACTACGTTCGCTTTCCCCAGATGATAGTCAATTACCAAGTCATAGTCTTTTAACAATTCTAACCATCTCCGCTGTCTTAAATTCAAATCTCTCTGAGTCATCAGATATTTCATGCTTTTGTGGTCAGTATAAATATGACATTTCTCACCAAACAAATAATGGTGCCAAATTTTCAACGCGAACACAATCGCAGCCAATTCTAAATCGTGTGTCGGATAATTCTTTTCATGCAGATTCAACTGTCTTGAGGCATAACCTACAACTTTGCCTTTTCTGCATCAAAACACAACCCAAGCCATTTAACGATGCATTACTAAAAACTATGAATTCTTTACCCGACTCAGGCTGAACTAACACTGGAGCTTCAGTCAATAAAGCTTTTAACTGCTCGAAACTTTTCAAGCATTTGTCTGACCACTTGAACTTAACATCTTTTTGAAGCAATCTTGTCATCGAATTTGCAATCATGGAAAAGCCTTTTACAAACCATCTATAATATCCCGTTAGTCCTAGAAAACTGCAGACCTCAGAAACATTTCTCGGAGGCTTCCAATCTATAATCCCAGATGTCTTACTCGGATCAACCCGGATACCATCAGCTGAAACAATATGTCCCAGAAATCCAACCTATCGTAGCCAAAACTCACATTTGCTAAACTTTGCAAACAACTGTTTATCTCTCAAAGTTTGTAACACAATTCTTAAATGCTCGGCATGTTTAGATTCATCACGAGAGTAAATCAAGATATCATCAATGAACACAACTATGAATCGGTCTAAATACTGCCTGAAAATCTGGTTCATCATGTCCATAAAAATAGCAGGTGCATTCGTTAGTCCGAAAGGCATAACCAAAAATTCATAATGTCCATTGTAACACACCTAACCCATATCTGTCGCCGGAATAGGTTGGAGAGGCGTTACCGGACGAACGAAGACTTTTATGGACATTTCATTATACAAATCATCAAATGCAATCAAAGTGTCCCTTAAATAGGTCAATGATACCTTGAGCATGCTTTAGAATAGGGCCGGGACTAAACCGAACACATACAAAAATTCTTGGAAATTTAAAAATTTTTCTAAGTTACAGAGGTCACACGCCTGTGTGGGCAGGCCGTGTGCCTCCCATGGCCTCAGACACGCCCGTGTCTAAGCCGTGTCAAAACAGGGCATACATACTGACTTGTCCACACGGCCATGGACACACCCGTGTGCCTCACCCGTGGTCGATCCTGACTTGCACCCTACGGCCAGTCACACGCCCGTGTGCCTAGCCCGTGGTCGATCCTGACTTGTTTTGAATTTCAACCACGAGGTACATGGTCGAGCCACACGCCCGTGTGCTCAACCGTGTGGGCAATTATAGGCCATTTTCAAGGCCAAAATGCCACCCACACTTGGGTCATTCCATACACAATTAGCAACCAAAATCATGTCAAGTGAACATCCTATCATCTCATTCAATATCATTTCTATTCATAACAACTTGTATACTAATTTGCACAACCAATTCACATATAAAACTAATCATGTTTCATCTTCAATTTGCCACATTCATAGAACCATCTCATTGTTCAAACATATATACTCATATTGCATCCATATGCTTACCATAGCCTTGACAATTTCATAGGCATAAGATTATACCGAAACCAAACTCATATAGCATAGCATCACATACAAAACAAAATCACTTATCTAGCCACATCACATGGCTACATATATACATGTCTCAAACATACTCCAAAACAACTAGCCTATACATGCCATATTTAGCTATTTACACATTCAAAAGTACCAAAGTTGAGTTTGATAGTGTGGTGATGATCCTCGACGGTCCCCGAGCCTCTCGTAGCTTTAACGATCTATAAAACAGAACAAACACACACAAAGTAAGCTTTCAAAAGCTTAGTAAGCCATATACAAATAAACTTAGCATAAAATGCACATAACCATATTGATACATTGACATTAATGTTTCTGAATGCATATTCATCACATATTCTTTGGCTCATTTACTTAGCCATAGCTTGCCACATTTTTCAACTCAAATAACACCTATACACATAGCTCATTCAAGCATATATTCACATAGTATTTCATCATTTCTATACGCATATTCACCTTAGTAAGTTCATATAGACACTTACCGTTCATACACACATAGTGTACTTTCAATTCTTGAACTCTTGCAACTCTTGCAACTCTTGAACTCTTGAACTCGGTCTAGCAAAACCCTTATCTGTCAACTCTTGCAACTGAGCTTTCAATTCTTTTAACTCTGTCGGGGCCATTCTGTATGGAGCTATCGATATAGGCATTGTCCCCGGTATTAATTCAACACCAAATTCAACTTCTCTGATAGGTGGTAAACCTGGTAACTCTTCTGGAAATAGATCTGGATACTCGCACACAACTAGTACTATTTCAATTTTTCTTTCTATCACATTCGTATCAAGTATATAAGCCAGATAAGCTTCACACCCCTTTCTCACAAATCTCTGAGCTGACATAGACGGGATCACAACTGGCAAACTATTCATATCATCAGATTCAATTATAATAATCTCATTATTCTGACATTTTAGTTTAATTGTCTTTCGTCTACAATTCACTATAGCCCTATACATCGTTAGCCATCCCATACCTAAGATTACATCAAATTCGTCGAATGGCAACAACATCAGATTAGCCGGAAAATAGAAATCTCGATGCATTAACGAAAAATTATTGCAGACTTTGTCAACCAAAACACATTTGCCTAAGAGGTTTGATACTCTAATCACAAATTCAGTAGACTCTACAGGAAAAAGTCTTACTAGATACTAAATTCATGCATATATAAGAATGAGTTGATCCTAGATCTATCAATACAATCACATTAGTATTATAGAGAGTGAAAGTACCGGTAATCACGTCTGGCGAGGATGCCTCCTCCCATGCACGGATAGCATAAGCTTGGGCAGGTGCTCGTGCCTCAGACCTCATAGTAGAGTCTTTTGTCGCTCTCTGACTACCACTCACATTACCAGCATATCTGGGTGGTCTCCCTCTAATTGCAGTATTACTTGACTTCATACTCTGAGCGTTATCTTTTTCAGCTAACTCTGGGCAATCTCTGATAAAATGATCTAACGATCCACATTTAAAACAAGCCCGATCGTTCAATCTACAATTACCGAAATGCCATTTTCCACACTGTCTACATTTGGGTTGATTTGGTTTCGCACTCCCGACACTAGCTATCGAGATAGCCGGAGCTTTAAAGCTCGAATGTTGCCTTTCATGATATCTGTTTGAATGTCCCACTGATGCATTCGAACGATTAAATGAGTCTCAGAATTTCTTCGATGAATATTGATACGGCTTACTCATTGATGTTTTTCTCGAGTCTTTAGCTTCTGAATCTGCCTTTCTCTTTTCTTTACTAAGATCCTCGGCTTTACAAGCCCTCTCAACTAGAACGAAAAAATTCTTTCAACTCTAGAATTTTGACTAGTAATTTTATATCTTCATTTAATCCATCTACAAATCGTTTGCACATGATTTCTTCAGTGGACACATATTCCCGGGCATACTTGCTTAACCGTACGAATTCTCTTTCATACTCAGTGACAGTCATCCGACCTTGTTTTAACCCCATGAACTCTTTATGCTTCTGATCAAGGAATGTTTGACTGATGTACTTCTTTTGAAATTTGGATTGGAAAAACTCCCAAGTAACCCGTTCTCTAGGAACCACAGATATCAATATTTTCCACCAATGGTACGCATTATCTCTCAGCAAAGATACAACACATTTGATACATTCATTAGGAGTACAAGACAATTCATCAAATACTCTGATTGTATTTTTGAGCCAAAACTCAGCTCTCTCTGCATCATCATCAACAGTAGCCTGAAACTCTTCAGCCCCATGTTTCCAAAACTTATCTATTGGTGGCTTGTTCAATCGTATCGGATCTATAACTTGAGGAAAAATAGGGATTTGTTGAGGAACAGGTGGGGTGGAGGTTGTTGAGCAGCCGGATTCATTCAAACGAACTCCGTAAACCACTCACTCATCATCTGGAAAAAAGCTTGATTAGCCTCTCCCTCATGGCTACTAGATACAGGCCTAGAGTCAAATTGCACTGCCCTTTGAGAAGGAGCGGGCGCGTTACTCTCTACATCGTCAGCTACAGCTCTTTCGGGATCCATTACTATACAAAAACATAATTTAAGCTATCTGGAATCATCACACTATCACAGAGTATATATATGGCATGTATAGCTAGACTTTCACACACGCTACGTTAGTGTAACAGTCCAATTTATACCCTAGTCGAAACAGTGGTTTCGGGACCACAAATCTGAGTTAGTAAATATTTTAATATTATTTCCTGTGTGTAATGTGTGATTAAGCATGTGATAAATTTTGTGTGTTAATTTGTCCGTCTGTGTGCTTAATTTGAGAAATGGGTTAAATCGCATAATTGGTAAAAGTTGTCTTCTATTTGATTTTTGGCCAAATTGATGTGGCTTTTGTTTGTAAGGGCCTTATGAGGCGATTTGCCTATTATTTTTTATAGTGGATGGTTATGGTCTATAATGACCTTGGAAATTATGTTTTATAAATTTATTATATAAGGTTAAAATTGGAAATTGTTTATTAAAGAAATTATGATAAAATAAGAGCATGAAATTAAGACATTTTCTATCATCTTTTGGCCGAAAGTATCAAAGAAGAAGAAAAGAAAAAGAAGCTAGGTTTCGGCTAGCTTTTGATGTAAATTCAAGGTATGTTTTTAATCGGTTTTCGATAATTTCTATGTTTTCGTAATTGTTGCTTCGAATGCTTCAAAACCCATGCTTCAATTTTGAGAATTTATGATGTTTTTGAAATGAGACTTTGATGAAATCATGTGATTTGTGATGTTTAATAGTGAAATATGAAAGATATGTATATGAATATCATAGTTTGTATTTGAGTTTTTGGTGAATTTAGCTAATTAGGGCTAATTGTGAAAATAGCATTTTGAGGGACTAAATTGTGAAATAAATGAAATGTTTGGACTTGTATGAGATACATGAGGATTCGGCTAAGCATGGGTATATGGTGTTTTTGTATATTTGATTTTTTGAGAAAAATGGACTAAATTGATAAATATGCAAATGTGAGGGCTAAAATACAAATTGCCCTAAATGTGTGTTCATGAATTGAATTGAATAAATTAGTGAATAAATGGATTACATTTGAATATGTATAGATCAAGAGCCGAAGAAAACAGACTTAGATCGCGAAAAGGTGAAAGTAGTTGAATAACCGAGTCCAAACGAATATCCGAATCTGAGGTAAGTCAATATACAAATAAATGTATCTGTATTGAGTTATGAATGTCCACATGATTATTGATAATGGTGAATGCATATGAGATGATGTATACATGAATTCCGAGATAGAATCGACATAGTGTCAATGTCCGAGAAGTCCCGTTTGAACCTAAGAATAGATAGGATAGTATATGTCATGACATAGGTGTCTGCTATGTGATATCATGTAAAACCACGTCTGGGACGTTGGCGTTGATTCGAGATTTCTTGTAAGACCACGTCTGGGACATTGGCATCGATAAGAGATTTCGTGTAAGACCACGTCTGGGACGTTGGCATCGATATGAGATTTACGTGTAAGACCATGCCTGGGACATCGGTATCGTATTTGATTCGTGTAAGACCCTGTCTGGGACATTGGCATCAATATCTGATTACATGTAAGACCACGTCTGGGACATCGGCATTGTACGACCAATCTGAAAACTCTGAGTATCCTATTAGATTCTGAATGGTTCAACGGGCAAGTCTGAGAAACAAACGATTATGTGATCAGTATATCCGTTTCAGGTATGTTCGATATGTACACTAAGTGTGTACGAAAGGTAAGTGTCTATATGAACTTACTATGATGAATATGTGAATTGAAATGATGAGATATTATGTGAAGATATATTTGAATGAGCCATATGTATATGTGATATTTGAATTGAAGATTATGGTAAGATATGGCCTAGCAATTGAGCCAAAGAATATATGAGATGATTTTGCTATGAGAACCAATAATGTTATTATATCATTTTGGTTATGTACATATTATGCTAAGTTTATTTGTATATGGCTTACTAAGCTTTTGGAAAGCTTACTCTGTATGTGTTTGCTTTGTTTTATAGATCGTCAAAGCTACTGAAGGCTCGAGACCGTCGAGGATCGTCATCACACTACCTTTGCTCATTTTGGTATCTTTTGGAAATGTATATAGCTAGATATGGCATGTATAGGCTAGTCACCTTGAATTATCTTTGAAATGTGTAAAAGTAGCCATGAGATGTGGCTAGATATGTGTTGGTGATATGCATGAGTAAATATGACTTATGATGCATGTTTGGTATGGCAAATTAGCTAGTGAAATGGCCAAGGTTATGGTAAGCATATGAATGTATAATGAGTATGCATGTTTGATCAAAAGAATGCTTCGATGAAGGGTAAATGTGGTTAAACCATGCTTATGTATATGCATGATCTAGTTGTGCAAATTGGCATGAATGATAATGAGTTTGGTTGTGAAGAATTTTTGATTATTTGACATGGTTTTGGTTGTTAATTGTTCATGGAATGAATTGGTATGTAGCTTGTAGGGTGAACCCATGTGTAGGTGGCACATTGACCTTGCAAAGGGCCTGTTAAGCAGACACGGTTGTGGCTCACGAGTGTGCCTATTGACTGTGGGATTAAGTCAGTATATAGCATAAGAGTACACGGCCATGGTACACGGGCGTGCCTGGTGGCCGTGGTGATAAGTCAGTATACATGCCCTATTTTGGCACGGCCAGACACATGGGTGTGTCTAGTTGTCGTGGGAGGCACACGCGCCCGATCGCCGCAGGGCGTGTGACCTCGTAGTGTTCAAAAAGTTTTAAATTTCTGAGAATTTCCGTATGTGTTCAGTTTAGTCCCGACCCTCCTCTAAAGTAGGCTTAAGGTCTCGGTGACCTATCTAAGGGACACAGTTATTGAAATCGATGACTTGTATTATGAAATGTCTGTAAACATTTTCGATCCATCCGGTAATACCTTTAACCCTAATCTGGTGACGGATACAGGTTAGGGGTTGATCGTATGTCAGAGTTTTAAAATTTTAAATAATGAGAATGATCGAACTTGGAAACTAACTATGACAACGATTGATGTAAGTGTACCTATCGAATAGTAGTATAGCTTAGGCAAGACCGAATTGTCGAACCCAAAGGAACTAAAAGTACTAATACTAACTTTCTTTTTATTATTTAGCCTAAAATAAAGGGAATTTGTTGTTTTAAATCTAAATTAATTAACTACTAAATTAAAGACTCTAAGACAAAGAAGAATGAATTTGGGAAAATAACTTGAGGAAAAACCAATTGATTAAGACGACACCCAAGGAAGAATCCACCAGACTTCACTTGTTATCTAACTCGAACTGCACGATTTATTCACTTGACTTGATCCGTAAGATTCCCTAATGTATATTAAACCCTCTCTCGAGGCGAATAACATCTAACCCTAGGTTGATTAATTGAAATCTCTTTCAAATTAAAACCCCTAGAATCGCATTAACTCGATCTATGGAATCCCATATTAGGTTTCACCCTAATCCTACAAAATCTCGTCACCCTATCTCTAGGCGCGCGATCAACTCCGCTTAACTATGCTAGATCTACTCTTAGGCAGGGACTTTTGCTCCTCCACCTAAGCACATCAAACTTAAATTAATATTCGCGAAATATCAACACAAGAATTAAGAAAACATAGTTAAGAACAAGTCAAATATTTATCATATAGTTCAGTAAACGATAACAAGATTCATCTAAGTTTCATCCCCCTCAGGTATCTGAGGGTTTAGTTCATAACAATAAAAGAAAACATCTCAGAAGATAAGATAAAACAAAACATAAGAAATCCCTAAAACCCCCTAAAGGAATTGAAGGAGAGATCCATCGTCTTGAGTATAATTTCGGGCCGTGTTGGGTCGACTAATGAGGCACGGCTGTGTGGTCTTGGGCTCAGGCCATGTTCGAGATTATTAAGGAGGCACGACCATGTGGTCTTGGGTCCAGGCCGTGTCAATTTCGTGATGTGGCCCATTTGGCCCATTTTAAGCCCGTTTCTTGTTCTTTTCATCCTCCGGTGCTTTTCTGAGTATAAAACATGAAAATAAAGGATTAAGAGCACTAAATTACATAAAATAAGGGATAATTTGCCCAAAAGCATGCTAAATGTGGGATTAAAATATGTTACTTTTGCGGTATCAAAGCTACGGTTTAGTCGATTCTCGGACTAACGTAGCATGTCAGAGTCTAGCTATACATGCCATATATCTGAACTGTGATAGTGTGATGAATCCTAACGTGTAAAATGTGACTTTCGTATAGTAATGGATCCCGAAAGAGCCGTAGCTGACGATGTAGAAAGCAATGCGCCCGCTCCAGCTGAAGGGACATCGCCTTCTGATCCGAGACCGGCTACGAACGGTCATGAGGGAGAAGCTAAACAAGCTTTCTTCCAGATGATGAGTGAGTGGTTCACTCAGTTTGTAAGAAATAACCCGACTATTTCGCAACCTCCGCCCCCGGTTAATCCCCCTCAGACATTTGCTATGCCTCAGACTATGAATCTGAATCTGTTGAACAAGCCTCCGGTCGATAAAATCCGTAAATATGGAGCTGAAGAGTTCAGGGCTACCAGTGATGATGATGCTGAGAAAGCCAAATTCTGGTTAGAATCTGAGTATTTGATGAAATGTCACTGAGTCCCGAGGAATGCATAAAGTGTGTGGTTTCTTTGCTACGAGACGCGGACTATCAGTGGTGGAAAACTCTGATTTCTGTTGTTCCGAAAGAATGAGTGACATGGGATTTCTTTCAGATTGAGTTTCGGAAGAAATACATTAGTGAGAGATTCATTGATCAGAAACGAAAGGAATTTCTGGACTTGAAACAGGGCCGTATGTCTGTTACTGAATACGAACAAGAGTTCATGAGATTGAGTCAGTATGCTCGTGAATGTGTATCCACTGAGGCAATAATGTGCAAAAGATTCGAAGATGGTCTTAATGAAGACATCCGTTTACTTGTTGGGATTCTAGAAATAAAAGAGTTTGTGGTACTTATTGATCGAGCGTGCAAAGTCGAAGCCCTCGGGAAAGATAAAAGGAAAGCTGAGTTTGAAGCTAAAGATGTGAGAAAGATATTTCAGAGTAGATCATTTCAGTCTGCATCAAAGAAATTCAGAGATGAACAAAGCCGTTCAAGAGTTAATGTGGGACATTTGAAAAGAGATCGAGCTAGATCACAAATGAGCTCCAAAACTCTGGCAACTTCAGTAGCAAGTGTTGGAAATGTTCGATCCGAACGACCTGAGTGTAAGCATTGTGGTAAAAGACATCTGGGAAGTTGTAGATTGAATGACCGGGCTTGTTTTAGATGTGGATCATTAGATCATTTCATTCGTGATTGCCCAGAGTTTGTTGAGCCAGAGACTATTTAGAATCTGGGATCAGATAATGCTCCAGTGAGAGGTAGATCTTTGCGAAATACAAGAAATGTCAGTGGTAGTCAGAGAACTACGAGAGATACTGTTGCGAGATCTGAAGCTAGAGCGCCTGCCAGAGCGTATGCCATCCGAGCTCGTGAGGAAGCTTCATCTCCTGATGTTATAACCGGTACTTTTACACTTTATGATACTTACGTGATTGCATTGATAGACCCCGGTTCTACTCATTCGTATATATGCATGAATTTGGTAACCAGTAAGACTTTTCTGTAGAGTCTCATTGAATTTGTTATAAAAGTATCAAACCCCTTAGGTAAAAGTGTTATGGTTGACAAAATATGCAAGAACCGGTCAGTTAATGTTTGAGATATCTGTTTCTCCCTGATCCGATCGATGCTATTACCATTTGATGAGTTTGATATAATTTCAGGTATGGATCGTTGACATTGCATGATTTGTTGAGAATCAGAAAAGAAAGACTATTGATTTGAGTCATCAGAATGGTGAAATAGTTCGTATTGAGTCGAATGGTTTAAATGGATTGCTGCTGTGATATCTGTGTTGAAAGCTCAGAGTTATATGAAAAAGGGTTACGAAGCTTATTTTGCTTATGTGATTGATTCGAAAGTGTCTGAAAAGAAAGTTGAATCAGTGCCAGTTGTTTGTGAGTTTTCTGATATATTTCCTGAAGAATTATCGGGATTGCCTCCGATACGTGAAGTTGAATTTGGTATTGATCTGTTGCCTGGTATGACTCCTATTTCGATAGCACCATATAGAATGGCACCAACAGAGTTAAAAGAATTAAAGTCATAGTTGCAAGAGTTGACTGACAGAGGGTTCGCTAGACCGAGTTTCTCACCTTGGGGTGCTCCTATTCTGTTTGTGAAAAAGAAAGATGGCACGATGAGAATGTGCATTGATTACCGTCAGTTGAACAAAGTGACTATAAAGAATAAATATCCGTTGCCCAGGATTGACGATTTGTTTGATCAGTTAAAAGGAGCCACCGTATTTTCAAAGATAGATCTGAGATAGGGTTACTATCAATTGAGAGTGAAAGATTGGACATTCAAAAGCGCCGTAAGCAGGTACGAGCATTATGAGTTTTTAGTTATGCCTTTTGGACTAACAAATGCTCCTGCTGTTTTTATGGTTCTGATGAACAGAATCTTTAGACCGTACCTAGATCGATTTGTTTTTGTATTCATAGACGATATTCTGATTTATTTACGTGATGAAACTGAACATACCGAACATCTGAGAATCGTACTGCAAACTCTGAGAGAAAAGCAATTGTATGCGAAATTTAGCAAATGTGAATTCTGGTTACGAGAAGTTAGTTTTCTGGGACATATCGTAATAGCCTCTGGAATACAAGTTGACCCGAGCAAGATTTCTGGTATTCTGGATTGAAACCACCGAAGAATGTATCTGAAGTCCGTAGTTTTCTGGGACTTGCTATTTATTACCGCAGATTTGTAAAAGGCTTTTCGATGATAGCTACTCCGTTAACTAAATTGCTTCAGAAAGATGTGAGATTTGAATGGTCCGATAAATGTCAGAAAAATTTTGATCAGTTGAAAACTTTGTTAACTGAAGCTCCAGTGTTAATATAGATAGAATCGGGTAAAGAGTTTTTGATTTACAGTGATGCTTCGTTGAATGGTCTGGGATGTGTTCTGATACGGGAAGGCAAAGTAATAGCTTATGCTTCAAGGCAGTTGAAGCCTCATGAAAGGAACTATCCGACACACGATCTTGAGCTAGCCGCGATTGTGTTCGCAATAAAGATTTGGCGACATTATCTATTCGGCGAGAAATGTCACGTGTTTTCAGATCAAAAAAGTTTAAAATATCTGATAACTCATAAAGATTTGAATCTACGACAGAGAAGATGGCTAGAACTGTTGAAAGACTACGAACTTGTAAAAGATTATCATCCGGGTAAAGCTAATGTAGTTGCCGATGCATTGAGTCGAAAGTCACTGTGTGCATTACGTGCTATGAATGCTTAATTAGATCTGTCTGATGATAGTTCAGTGTTAGCTGAATTGAAAGCGAAACCTTTGTTTTTACAGCAGATAAGTGATGCTCAAAAAGTTGATAATGAAATGTTAGCGAAACGAGCTCAGTGCGATTCGAATTCTGATTCTGAGTTTCGAGTTGTTGATGATTGCTTAAGATTTCAAGATCGTATATGTGTTCCGAGAAACCCTAAGTTAATTCAGTTGATTTTGAACGAAGCACATAATAGTCGTCTATCTATTCATCCGGGTAGTACTGTAACGCCCCAAAAATCCCGAAACTCTAATTTCTGTGCACTGAAGTTGGTATGTATGAGTAGCACCTAGAATATTAATTTTAAGGTATTACCAGGCTTATTTGAAGTCTTAGGGATAGGGATGACCGTGGGGAAAAAGTTAATTTTTGCCTTAATGGGACCCTAGTCTCAGATATTAGGCCTCTTAAGCAGACTAAGGGGAAAATAGGACACAATTGGGCCCGTGGTCCAGTGGCAGGTTGGCGTCACTTGGGGAGCTATAAGGTGGCATGGTTTTCAGGTGAAGAGGTCCAAGGTTCGAGTAGTGGTAATGTATTTTGTTGGAGTGTTTATTTTGCATAGTAGACAGCCAGAGTTGTGTTGAATTTGAACTCTTGCGTTGGAGTATTTGAGTTGGTCTTGTGAGCTGATAGTGGAGGAAATTTCGGATGAGATGGAGGAGTTATCAGGGAGAAAAGTTAGGAGATGAGGAGTGTGGATGAGTTGGTGCCGAATGGGACTCTGGGGGAAGGCATTTTCGGCTTGTGGCTATAAAAGGAGAGTGCCGAATCCTTTGAAAGGTTCTTTGAGTTGCCATTATTCTTTTTCTTTCTTTTATTTCCCCTCAATCGGTTTCTCCCATAGCCAAAGTCTCCCATTGTCGAATTCTCCTATATTCGAATTCTTCATTGCCGAAATTACCATCATCCTTCCTTGCCGAAATCCCTACTTGTGCCGATTCTTAGTTATTTTTTCCTCCATCACAAATCGGTTTTTATCTACTCTTAGTCAAGTTTAAAAGCTGGATCTTGTTCAGTAGCTATCTAGGCCGCAGGATCAAAGGAGGGTTTTGGTAAGTACTCAGTCAACTTCCTTAGTGTGTTTTGTTAAAAGCCGAAGGGCTATCTAATTACTCCTTGTCGTTAACTTTGTATTAAGAAGGGTAGGGTTCAAAGATCGCAAGCGTGGTAAGGATCGTTAGCAAGTGGTAAGTGTACTCATCTCAGTTGTGAATTAGTGGTTGGCCGAATATGAGTATGGATTATAGAGGTGACTTGTGTGGAGCATGAGTCACTTGATTTCTGATAGCATATATGTGTGTGGGTGCAGATCTAGGGGATATTCGTGATTAGTAGCTAAGGAAGGGCTACTAGAACTGGTGGCAAACGGTAAGGTTACGGTGAGGTTTCGAGTTTTGATAAAGTGTGTATTAAGCCATGATTAATCGTTAAGTGATGTCTATTGTAGGTTCGTGATTAAGGGGTTTGCAGCATGCGTTATTACCAGGTGTGTACAAACACTACACACACACGATGTCGGTAACGCCGTAAAGCCGAAAGTGGCTAAATGGGCCTGCCGAGCTCGTGGGCCCAAATCGGCAATGGTTCATATGTGAACTTGAGTATGAATTGACATGAACGGTCGTATGATGTGTTTATAATCGGGCCTAATGGGCTACATAAACATGATTGGGCTTAATGGGTTATACGAATATGATTGGGGCCTAATGGGCTATATGAACATGAGTGGGCTTTGTGGGACGTTAGGAATGCATGTTAGGGTTTAACGGACTCTAGGCCTAATTCTAATAAATTCTTAAAATTGCATAATACTTAATTTATTAATCAAACATGTCTGTGGACAAGTCGATTAGTTAGAGTGTGGTAACCGACATGTGCATGTCTAGGATTGGATCGAGGGAGAGCTTGGTACTTAAGCGGTCCTAGTGACCCACCTCCTCTTCTCTAAGATCCTACCTGGTGCATAGTGTTTGTTCACTTTAACCGCGAGGACTTGTTGATGGGCCAAAGTTCATAACTAAACCTGAGATGAAAGAAATTATGAAAATACCCCTGTAGGGTAAAAATTACGGAAATACCCCTGTAGGGTAAAAATTACGAAAATACCCCTTCAGGGTAGAATTACGAAAATACCTCTATATGGTAGAATTATGGAAATACCTCTGTAGGGTAGAATTACGAAAATACCCCTGGGTAGTGAAATGACTAAAATACCCCTAGGTGCTTAATGTGTGAAAATGTGTATGTTGCATTCATGAAATATATGTTGCACTTGGGTGGGTTTGATGATACGGAGGAAGATATGTGAGGATCGCATAGTCGCTTGACGACCGTGGATCCACCGGTGGCTTTAAGCCCATTATATGCTCAGCATCCTTGCTGCAACGTTGAGTAGTGCCGCTGTTGGTGCTACCTTTGGAGTGTAGGGATGGGTGGGTTGATATTCATATCCCCACTGGAGTGTAGGGTTGGTACGGGTGGTGTGCAGGGTTGGATTTGGGATGGGAGCATTGCATTCATGTGATATTGATATGATATGAGCTCATTGTAGGCTAAATCCCAAGACCACCGATTTTGATAGGGCTTAGGCCCAACGTGGTAATTACATGTTGATTTGATTACCAAGGGTCGTACACACTGAGTTTCGAAACTCACACCCTTTTTATTTAATGTTTCAGGTGACCTTCAGTAAACGGCTCGATGTGGAAGAGGACTCGGAGGTAGCCACACTACAAGCTACTTAGAAGTTTTTTTTATTTGTTTCGAATAACTCTATTTTAATTACTTTATTTTCATTAGGGGTGTAATAAGGCCATGTACCTCCAATTTGATTTTACATTTGGGTTTTAATTATTTTTCGACTGTTTAATCATTCAACTTAAATAATTTTTTTTTTTAAAAAAAACTTAAACTTAAGCAAAGTCGTTTTGGAATTGTCCTTTTTAACTTTTCTTTAGAAGGGTTTCAATAAAAACAAGGTTTTCGCTAAAACACTTCAATGTGGCACACCGGATTCGGGCCTAACTTCTGGGCCGTGTTTGGGGTGTTACAAGTACAAAGATGTACCATGATCTGAAGCAACATTGTTGGTGGTCTGGTATGAAACGAGATATCTCTGATTTCGTATCGAAATGCTTAGTTTGTCAGCAAGTAAAAGCAGAACATCAAGTTCTGTCTGGGTTGTTACAGCCAATTCTGATTCCCGAGTGGAAATGGGATAGAGTGACAATGGATTTTGTTTCGGGATTGCCTCTGACTCCAAGAAAGAAAGATGCGATTTGGGTCGTAGTTGATCGTTTGACAAAATCTACCCATTTTATTCCGGTACGATCTGATTACTCACTTGATAGATTAGCTGAACTTTATATTTATGAGATTGTGAGACTGCACGGGGTGCCACTATCCATTGTGTCAGATAGAGATCCGAGGTTTACATCACGATTCTGGAAGAAATTACAAGAAGCTTTAGGCATGAAATTGCATTTCAGTACAGCTTTTCACCCGCAAACGGATGGTCAATCCGAGCGGATCATTCAGATTCTTGAGGATATGTTGAGATGCTGCATTCTTGAATTTAACGGTACGTGGGAACAGTACTTATCCCTGATTGAATTTGCTTATAATAATAGTTTTTAGTCAAGCATCAAAATGGCACCTTATGAAGCTTTGTATGGACGTAAATGTCATACACCTCTGTATTGGACCGAGCTCAGTGAAAATAAGTTACACGGGGTTGATCTGATAAAAGACATTGAACAGAAAGTGAAAGTAATCCATGATAGTCTGAAAGCAGCGTCGGATTGTCAGAAATCCTATACGGATTTGAAACGTAAAGATATTGAATTTGAGATCGGTGACAAAGTGTTTTTGAAAGTATCTCCGTGGAAGAAAGTACTCCGATTCGGACGTAAAGGCAAGTTGAGTCCAAGATTCATTAGACCGTATGAGATCATTGAGCGTGTTGGACCTGTTGCATATAGATTGTTGTTGCCCTCCGAGTTAGAAAAGATACACAACGTATTTCATGTTTCGATGCTCCGTAGATATCGATCCGATCCATCACATGTGATTGCTCCGTCTGAAATTGAAATCTGATCTGATATGACTTACGAAGAAGAGTCGATCCGTATCTTAGCTCATGAAATGAAAGAATTGAGAAACAAAAGAATTCCGTTAGTTAAAGTGTTATGGCATCGACACGGAACAGAAGAGGCTACGTGGGAGCCTGAAGATTCAATGAGACAGCAATATTCGAATCTGTTTAACGGTAAGATTTTCGGGGACAAAAATCCCTAAGGGGGAGAATTGTAACAGTCTGGTTTATACCCTAGTCAAAACAGTGGTTTCGGGACCACAAATCCGAGTCAGTAAAAATTTTAATATTATTTCCTGTGTGTACTGTGTGTGATTAAGCATGTGATAAATTTCTGTGTGTTAATTTGTCCATCTGTGTGCTTAATTTGAGAAATGGGTTAAATTGCATAATTGGTAAAAGTTGTCTTCTATTTGATTTTTGGCCAAATTGATGTGGTTTTTGTTTGTAAGGGCCTTATGAGGCAACTTGCCTATTATTATTGATAGTGGACGGTTATGGTCTATAATGACCTTGGAAATTATGTTTTATAATTTTATTATATAAGGTTAAAATTAGAAATTATTTATTAAAGAAATTATGATAAAATAAAAGCATGAAATTAAGACATTTTCTATCATCTTTTGGCCGAAAGTATCAAAGAAGAAGAAAAGAAAAAGAAGCTAGGTTTTGGCTAGCTTTTGATGTAAATTCAAGGTATGTTTTTAATTGGTTTTCGATAATTTCTATGTTTTCGTAATCGTTGCTTCGAATGCTTCAAAACCCATGTTTCAATTTTGAGAATTTATGATGTTTGTGAAATGAGACTTTGATGAACTCATGTGATTTGTGATGTTTAATAGTGAAATATGAAAGATATGTATATGAATATCATAGTTTGTATTTGAGTTTTTGGTGAATTTAGTTAATTAGGGCTAAATTGTGAAAATAGCATTTTGAGGGACTAAATTGTGAAATAAATGAAATGCTTGGACTTGTATGAGATACATGAGGATTCGGCTCAGCATGGGTATATGGTGATTTTGTATATTTGATGTTTTGAGAAAAATGGACTAAATTGATAAATGTGCAAATGTGAGGGCTAAAATGCAAATTGCCCTAAATGTGTGTTCATGAATTGAATTGAATGAATTAGTGAATAAATGGATTACATTTGAATATGTATAGATCAAGAGCCGAAGAAAACGAACATAGATCGCAGAAAGGCGAAACTAGTTGAATAACCGAGTCCGAACGAATATCCAAATCCGAGGTAAGTCAATATACAAATAAATGTATCTGTATTGAATTATGAATGTCCATATGATTATTCATAATGGTGAATGCATATGAGATGCTGTATACATGAATTCCGAGATAGAATCGACATAGTGTCAATGTTCGAGAAGTCCCGTTTGAACCCAGGAATAGATAAGATAGTATATGTCATGACATAGGTGTCTGCTATGTGATATCATGTAAGACCACGTCTGGGACGTTGGCGTTGATTCGAGATTTCTTGTAAGACCACGTTTGGGACGTTGGCATCGATAAGAGATTTCGTGTAAGACCACGTCTGGGACGTTGGCATCGATATGAGATTTACATGTAAGACCATGTCTGGGACATCGGCATCGTATTTGATTCGTGTAAGACCTTGTTTGGGACAGTGGCATCGATATCTGATTACATGTAAGACCACGTCTTGGACGTTGGCATTGTACGACCATTCCAAACACTCTGAGTATCCTATTAGATTCCGAACGGTTCAACGGGCAAGTCTGAGAAACAAACGATTATGTGATCAGTATATCCGTTTTAGGTACGTTCGATATGTAGACTAAGTGTGTATGAAAGGTAAGTGTCTATATGAACTTACTATGATGAATATGTGAATTGAAATGATGAGATATTATGTGAAGATATATTTGAATGAGCCATATGTATATGTGATATTTGAGTTGAAGATTATGGTAAGAAATGGCCTAGCAATTGAGCCAAAGAATATATGAGATGATTTTGCTATGAGAACCAATAATGTTATTATATCATTTTGGTTATGTACATATTATGCTAAGTTTATTTGTATATGGCTTACTAAGCTTTTGGAAGGCTTACTCTGTGTGTGTTTGCTCTGTTTTATAGATCGTCAAAGCTACTGAAGGCTCGGGACCGTCGAGGATCATCATCACACTACCTTTGCTCATTTTGGTATCTTTTGGAAATGTATATAGCTAGATATGGCATGTATAGGCTAGTCACCTTGAATTATCTTTGAAATGTGTAAAAGTAGCCATGAGATGTGGCTAGATATGTGTTGGTGATATGCATGAGTAAATATGACTTATGATGCATGTTTGGTATGGCAAATTAGCTAGTGAAATGGCCAAGGTTATGGTAAGCATATGAATGTATAATGAGTATGCATGTTTGATCAAAAGAATGTTTCGATGAAGGGTAAATGTGGTTAAACCATGCTTATGTATATGCATGATCTAGTTGTGCAAATTGGCATGAATGATAATGAGTTTGGTTGTGAAGAATTGTTGATTATTTGACATGTTTTTGGTTGTTAACTGTTCATGGAATGAATTGGTATGTAGCTTGTAGGGTAAACCCAAGTGTAGGTGGCACATTGACCTTCCAAAGGGCCTGTTAAGAAGACACGGTTGTGGCTCACGGGCGTGCCTATTGACTGTGGGATTAAGTCAGTATATAGCATAAAAGTACACGGCCATGGTACACGGGCATGCCTGGTGGCCGTGGTGATAAGTCAGTATACATGCCCTGTTTTGGCACGGCCAGGACACATGGGTGTGTCTAGTTGTCGGGAGGCAGGCTGCCCGATCCGCACGCAGGCGTGTGACCTCTCGCAGTTGTTCTAAAAGTTTTAAATTTCTGAGAATTTTTGTATGTGTTCGGTTTAGTCCCGACCCTCCTCTAAAGCAAGCTTAAGGTTTCGGTGACCTATCTAAGGGACACAGTGATTGAAATTGATGACTTGTATTATGAAATGTCTGTAAACATTTTTGATCCGTCCGGTAATACCTTTAACCCTAATCCGGCGACGGATACGGGTTAAGGGTGTAACAGTTAGTCCTAGAATCGACTAAACCGTAGCTTTGATACCAATAAATGTAGCACCCCTCACCTGTATTCACTATCAGAATAGGGTTACGAGGTATTACCGATCAATACGCATTATTTATCACACATAACTTATACATTAAAGCATTCATTCTCAAACACTATTCAATCATATTCACTATGCCCCTTATACGGGCCTACAAGGCCTTACACATGCTTTAGAAGTGATTCGGGTCTAAACCGATAACTTATAAAAATTTTGGAAACTTAGAAAAATTTCAAACATATAAGGGTCACACGCCTGCAGTGAACAAAGCCGTGTACCACACGGCTCCGCACACGCCCGTGTCTCGTGCCGTGAAAACAGGCATACATGCGACTTGGGTCACACGGCCGACCACACGCCCGTCCTCTGTCTAGCCCGTGTGTGCCCTTCGAAGTGGCCACACACGCCGTGTGCCGGTGCCGTGTGCTAGGCCGTGTCAATCTCGTAGGGTATGCTGGACTTATGCAACACAGCCAAGTCACGCGCCCGTGTGCTAGGCCGTGTGCCATTTAGGGGGTATACTGACTTGTGCCACACGGCCGGTCATGTAACACACCTAACCCGTAACTATCGCCGGAATAGGGTTAAGAGGCATTACCGAACAATCGAAACATTTACAATCATTTCTCAACACAAAGTATAACACCATTCGAACATATCAATATATATATAGTCCTTTAACGAGGTCTACGAGACCTTAAACAAGCACTAGAAAGGGGTCGGGACTAAACTGGGATCATACAAATTTTTTTCGAAAATTAAACATTTTTCAAAGTTACAGAGGTCACACGCTCGTGTGGGCAGGCCGTGTGCCTCACACGGCCTCAGACACGCCCATGTGCCCAAGCTGTGTCAAAACAGGACATACATACTGACTTGTCCACATGGCCTGAGACACGCACGTGTGCCTCACTCGTGGTCGAGCCAGACTTGTATCACACGGCCAGTCACACGCCCGTGTGTCTAGCCCGTGGTCGAGCCTGACTTGTTTTGAATTACAACTAAGAAGGACACGGTCGAGCCACACGCCCGTGTGCTCAACCGTGTGGGCAATTATAGGCCATTTGCAAGGCCAAATTGCCACCCACACTTAGGCTCTCACCTACAAGCATCAAACCATAAACATTTATACCTCAAATGGCAACTAAAACATATCAATATATGAACCAAATAATCATCAACCACATCATTTACTTCATACACAAATTCAACTCAATTAAATCCATCTAAAATATTAATTTCACACTCATATTCATTTAAGTCAAACATCATGTAATTCATACCACATTTTCATCAACCATTTTAAGCATGAAACATACATATCCATTTTCACTAACTCATTCCATATTTATCATTCACATAACCCACACATATAAACCAAAATAATTCAAATTCCAAGCCATATGACATGGCTAAGCTTGTACACTTCAAAACATGCTATATTTACTAGCCTATACATGCCATATACCATATATATATATATACATCTTCAAAAAGTACCAAAATAGTTAGCCGATAGTGTGATTGAGTTGCTGACGATCCCCAGATCCGAGCTAGCTTTAAACACACTGTAAAACAGAGAAAACTTCACACAGTAAGCTTTAAAGCTTAGTAAGTTCGTAATATAACACATTTAACTCAAGATTCAAAATGAATATGCAAAATAAATTATCAGATAGATTATTTTTCAAAATTACACAATCTCATCCATATCCAATACTCACATAACCATCCATTCATCTATTTCCAAATCATCAACCACACAGGTTTCGTACATACCTTTGCCAACACATAGTTAATGAACACTTTTGCTACTCAATGCTCAATACCACCATTTCGATCAATCTTCAATAATCATTCGTTTTACTCGCACACTTAGTGCCAATTTCTTAGCCGAAGCTTAAATGTCATCGCACATTTAGTGCCTTTACATTAAATGGAATTTATCTCGGTATTGCACACACAGTGCCAATCAATAAAGCCGGGCTTTCATTACTTTGCACACACAATGCTATTCACTTCTATTTCGATTCTAATTACGCACACTTAGTGCCACATTTCTCAATTTCACATATAGCATTTCTAATTCCATAATCACATATTCATTCATTTCATAGCGCTTAAACGTAAATTTAAAAACTCGTATTATATCTGAACTTACCTCGGATGTCGAAATACCAAGACTAGTCAATCAATCGAGCACTTTGTCTTTGCCTCGATCTCGATCCGAATCTCTCCTTTCTTTGTCTATACATATTCAAATTTAGCTCATTCATTCACCAAATCATTCAATTTAATCCAAATACACATATTTAGGGCATTTTATAAAATAGCCCTCACATTTTCACATTTCGACACTTTAGTCTCTATTTCATAAAATCCCAAAATAAAAAAAATTTCCTTTTACACATGCTTAGCCGAATTTTCCCCTAGCTCATACAAGCCCACATATTTTATTTATTTCACATTTTAGTCCTCCAATTTCTCATTTTCACAATTTAGCCCAAAATGGCCAATTTCACAAAAAATTCAAAGACAAACTATGTTAACCCAACATTTAACTTTCATATTCCACCAACTATCAACACAAAGCTCACATATTCATCAATGGCTTATCTCAAAATCACCATCAAATTCTAAAATTAAAGCATGGGATAGCTAGAATACTAAGCAACGATTACAAAAACGTAGAAATCATCAAACACCGAGCTCAAAACATACCTTGATTTTGCTTAACAATGGCCGAACCCTAGATTTCTTTTTCTTTTTTTTTCTTGATATTTTCGACTAAGATGAACACATTTGCATGGAATTTTTAATGTTTTGTTTTATTGTAATAAACATTATTTATCTATTACCAAATTAACCTTTTAAAATAATATATAAAACATATATATTTAATGTCCTTAACCGTCCATGCACGCTACAAATGGTATAATTTCAATTTAAGGACTCCACAATTAATAAGCCATGACAATCAAGCACTTTAACAATCAGCACACAGCTATTTCATTTTATGCGATTAAGTCCTTTTTCTCAATTCGACACAAATGATAAAATTTCCACACAGAATTTTCACACATGCTCAATTACATATTGTAAACACCAAAATTAATATTAAAATATTTTTCTGACCTCGAATTTGTGGTCTCGAAACCACTATTCTGACTAGGGTCTAAATTGAGCTGTTACAACTCTCCCCCCTTAGGGATTTTTGTCCCCGAAAATCTTACCAGTGAATAGGTTCGGATATTGCTCTCTCATAACATCTTCAGGCTCCTACTTAGCCTCTTCAATTCCATGTTTGTGCCACAACACTTTCACTAAAGGGATGTTCTTATTTCTTAACTCTTTGATCTTGCGTGCTAAAACTCGAATCGGTTCTTCACTATAAGATAAATCTGACTGAATCTCAACCTTAGAAGGAGTAATCACATGAGATGGATCAGATATGTATCGTCGAAGCATCGATACGTGAAGCACATTATGAATCTTTTCTAATTCAGGTGGCAACAACAATCTATAAGCAACTGGCCCAATTCGTTCAATAATCTCATATGGCCTGATGAACCTCGGACTTAACTTGCCTTTTCTGCCAAAACGAAGTATTTTTTTCCACGGAGATACTTTCAAGAACACTTTATCACCGATCTCAAACTCAATATCTTTTTGTTTCAAATCTGCATAAGATTATTGACGATCTGAGGCCGCTTTCAAACTGTCACGAATCACTTTCACTTTCTGCTCAGTCTCTTTGATTAAATAAACCCCGTGAATCTGATTCTCACTAAGCTCAGTCCAATACAATGGAGTTCGGCATTTTTAACCGTAAAGAGCCTCATACGGTGCCATTTTAATGCTAGATTGAAAATTGTTATTGTACGCAAACTCAATCAACGCCAAATGTTTTTCCCACGTACTTTCAAACTCAAGGATGTAACATCTCAACATATCCTCAAGAATCTGAATGATCCGCTCGGATTGACCATCTGTTTGCGGATGAAATGCTGTACTAAAATGCAACTTCGTACCCAAAGCCTCTTGTAATTTCTTCCAAAACCGCGAGGTAAATCTCGAATCTCTGTCAGATACAATGGACAGTGGCACCCCGTGCAATCTCACAATCTCAGAAATATACAATTCAGCTAATTTATCAAGTGAATAATCTGTTCTCACTGGAACAAAATGAGCTGATTTTGTCAATCTGTCAACTATCACCCAGATTGCATCTTTCTTTCTCGGAGATAAAGGTAGTCCCGACACGAAGTCCATTGTGATTCTCTCCCATTTCCATTCAGGAATCATAATCGGTTATAACAAACTGGGTGGAACCTGATGTTCGGCTTTAACCTGCTGACATATTAAACATTTCGAAACAAACTCTGAGATATTCCGTTTCATTCCATGCCACCAATAAAACTGTTTCAAATCATTATACATTTTTGTACTTCCCGGATGAACAACCAAACGACTATTATGAGCTTCGTTCAAAATCAACTGAATCAACTCTGAATTTCTTGGAACACAAATCCGATCTCTGAATCTCAAACAATCTTCACTATCCACTAGAAATTCTGAATCAGAATTCAAATCACATTGAGCTCATTTTGTCATCATCTCATTATCACTTTTCTGGGCATCATAAATCTAACGTATAAACATCGACCTCACTTTCAACTCAGCCAAAACCGAACCATCATCACATAGATCTATTTGAGTACTCATTGGTCGCAAAGCAACTAAAGACTTTCGGCTCAAAGCGTCAGCAACAACATTAGCTTTTCTCGGATGATAATCAATTACTAATTCATAGTCTTTTAGTAATTCCAACCATCTCCATTGTCTCAAATTTAATTCTTTCTAAGTCATCAGATATTTCAAACTCTTGTGATCAGTATAAATGTGATATTTCTCACCAAATAGGTAATGACGCCAAATCTTCAATGCAAATACAATCGTAGCTAGTTCAAGATCGTGCGTCGGGTAGTTCTTTTCATGTGGCTTTAACTGTCTCGAAGCATAAGCTATAACTTTGCCCTCTTGCATCAACACACAGCCCCAAACCATTCAACGATGCATTCATCAGAGACTATGAATTCTTTACCCGATTCATTTGAACTAACATCGTGATTCTCATCAACAATGTTTTCAATTGTTCAAAACTCTACTGGCACCTTTCTGACCACTCAAATTTAACATCTTTCTGTAGCAATTTTGTCAACGGAGCCGCAATCATCGAGAAGCCTTTCACGAACCGCCTATAATATCCCGCTAGTTCTAGAAAACTACAAACTTCAGACACATTTCTCGGAGGCTTCCACTCCAAAATAGCTAAAATTTTGCTTTCGGATCAACTCAGATACCGTGATCTCGACACAATATGTCCCAGAAAACCAATTTCACGCAACCAAAACTCACATTTGCTAAACTTTGCATACAATTGCTTCTCACGCAGAGTCTGTAACATGATTCTCAAATGCTCGACATGTTGCGTCTCATCACAAGAATAAATCAAAATGTCATCAATAAACACCACAACCAATCGATCCAAATATGGTCTGAATATCCGATTCATAATATCCGTAAACACTGCAGGAGCATTCGTTAGTCCAAAAGGCATAACTAAGAATTCATAATGTTCGTACCTCGTTCTAAAAGAAGTTTTCGGCACATCTGATTCTTTATCTCGTAGCTGATAATAGCCCGATCTCAAATCTATCTTAGAAAACACTGTAGCTCCTTTCAACTGATCAAACAAATCATCAATTCGCGGTAGAGGATATTTATTCTTTATCATCACTTTGTTCAACTATCGGTAGTTAATACACATCCTCATAGTTCCATCTTTCTTTTTCACAAACAACACAGGAGCACCCCAGGGCGAGATACTCGGTCATGCAAATCCTCTATCTGTCAACTCTTGCCACTGAGACTTTAACTCTTTCAATTTTGTCGGTGCCATTCTATACAGAGCTATTGAGATAGGAGTTGTTCCCGGCACTAAATCAATACCAAACTCAACTTCTCATATCGGTGGTAATCCCGGTAGTTCTTCGGGAAACACATCTGAGAACTAGCAAACTACAGGTGCAAATTCAACTTTCTTTTCAGTCACTTTTGTATCTATCACATACGCAAGATAGGCTTCGCAACCCTTTTTCACATAATTCAAAGCTTTCATCGAAGATACAACAGCCGGTAACCCATTCAAATCACTAGATTCAATTCGAACTATCTCACCATTCTGACTTCTCAAAT
This sequence comes from Gossypium sturtianum, assembly GCA_025698515.1. Classification (NCBI taxonomy): domain Eukaryota; kingdom Viridiplantae; phylum Streptophyta; class Magnoliopsida; order Malvales; family Malvaceae; genus Gossypium; species Gossypium sturtianum. The sequence goes on from CM046948.1 coordinate 42,894,547, forward strand.
CAATACTCTTTCACTTACAATTCACAATAGCATTATGCAAAGTGAGCCAATCCATACCCAGAATTATATCAAATTCATTGAATGGTAGTAACATCAAATTAGCCGGAAAACAAATATCCCGAAACATCAACGTATAGTTCTTGCACACTTTATCAACCAGAACATACTTGCCTAAGGGGTTTGATACTCTAATTACAAATTCAGTAGACTCAACAGGCAGAGTCTTACTAGATACTAGATTCACACACACATAGGAATGAGTAGATCCTGGATCTATCAATGCAATCACATCAGTATCAAATAGAGTAAAAGTACCAGTAATGACGTATGGAGATGACGCTTCTTCTCGAGCACGGATAGCATAAGCTCGGGCAGGTGCTCTCGCCTCAGGTCTCACAGCTGTATTTGTTGTCCCTCTCTGGCTACCACTCACACTTTCGGTGTTTCTGGGTGGTCTACCCCTAGCTGTCATATTACTCGGCCTCGTACTTTGAACACTGTCTTTCTCAGCTAACTCTGGGCAATCTCGAATGAAATGATCTCGGGATCCACATTTATAGCAAGCTCTATTATTATATTTGCCCCAACATTCTCCAACATGTCGTCTCCCACACTGTCTACACTCAGGCTTGTTGCTTTTGACACTTCCAACACTTGATTCAATCGGAATTTGAGTTCTTGGACCAACAATTTGCTTCCCACGATCTCTACTCGAATGTCCCAACGAAACATTTGAGCGATTAGCTGTGTCTCTGAATCTCTTTGATGGAGGTTGATACGACTTACTCATCGATCTTTTTCTTTCATCTCTAGCTTTAGAATCGGCTTTCTTCTTTTTTTTTTACTAAGTTCTTCAGCTTTGCAGGCTCTTTCAACTAACACTACAAATTCATTCAAATCAAGTATTCCAATCAACAATTTAATGTCTTCATTCAGCCCTTCAATGAAACATTTACACATAGTAGCTTCGGTCGAAACACATTCCCGCGCGTATTGGCTCAATCTCACAAACTCCCGTTCATACTCAGTAACGGACATACGGCCCTGTTTCAGCTCTAGGAACTCTTTACGTTTCTGATCTATAAATCGTTGACTGATGTATTTCTTCCAAAATTCAACTTGAAAGAAATCCCAGGTGATTCTCTCTCTCGGAACCACGGATATCAATGTTTTCCACCAATTATATGCAGTATCTCTCAACAATGAAATAGCACATTTCAAGCATTCATCAGGAGTCAATGACATCTCATCAAACACTCGAATCGTATTCTCAAGCCAAAACTCAGCTCGTTCAGCATCATCATCAACCATAGTTCTAAACTCTTCAGCCCTATACTTTCTGATCTTATCCACAGGAGGTTTATTCAATCGGATTGGATCTACAACTTGTGGCACTACAGGCACTTGCGGGGTGGAGGTTGTGGAGCAGCCAGATTCGTTCGAACGAACTCCGAAAACCACTCACTCATCATTTGGAAGAAGGCTTGCTTAGCCTCTCCCTCTTGGCTACTAGCAATCGGCCTAGATTCGGCCAGCGCTGTCCCTTGAGCGGGAGCAGGCGTATTGCTCTCAACATCATCAGCAACTGCTCGTTCGAGATCCATTTACTATACAAAAACACATTTTTAACTGTCAGGATTCATCACACTATCGCAATTATATATATGGCATGTATAGCTAGACTCACACGCGCTACGTTACTACTAGAATCGACTAAACCGTAGCTCTGATACAAATAAAATGTAACACCCCTAACCCGTAACCGTCGCCAGAATAGGGTTAAGAGGCATTACCAAACAATCGAAAAATTTACAATCATTTCTCAACACAAAGTATAACACCATTCGAACATATCAATATATATACATATAGTCCCTTAACGAGGTCTACGAGACCTTAAACAAGAATTAGAAAGGGGTTGTGACTAAACCGAGATCATACAAAAATTTTCTGAAAATCAAACATTTTTCAAAGTTACAGAGGTCACACGCCCGTGTGGGCAGGCCGTGTGCCTTACACGGCCTTAGACACGCCCATGTGCCCGAGCCGTGTCAAAACAGGACATACATACTGACTTGTCCACATGGCTTGAGACACGCCTGTGTGCCTCACCCGTGGTCGAGCCTAACTTGTATCACACGGCCAGTCACACGCCCGTGTGTCTAGCCTGTGGTCGAGCCTGACTTGTTTTGAATTACAACCACGAAGGACATGGTCGAGCCACATGCCCGTGTGCTCAACCGTGTGGGCAATTATAGGCCATTTGCAAGGCCAAATTGCCACCCACACTTAGGGTCTCACCTACAAGCATCAAACCATAAACATTTATACCTCAAATGGCAACTAAAGCATATCAATATATGCACCAAATAATCATCAACCACATCATTTACTTCATACACAAATTCAACTCAATTAAATCCATCTAAAATAACAATTTCACACTCCAATTCATTTAAGTCAAACATCATGTAATTCATACCACAAGTTCACATTTAAACCACATTTTCATCAACCATTTTAAGCATGAAACATACATATCCATTTTCACTAACTCATTCCATATTTATCATTCACTTAACCCACACATATAAACCAACATCATTCAACTTCCAAGCCATATCACATGGCTAAGCTTGTACACTTCAAAACATGCTATATTTACTAGCCTATACATGCCATATACCATATAAATATACATCTTCCAAAAGTACCAAAATAGTTAGCCGATAGTGTGATTGAGTCGCTGACGATCCCCGGATCCGAGCTAGCTTTAAACACACTGTAAAACAGAGAAAACTTCACACAATAAGCTTTAAAGCTTAGTAAGTTCGTAGTATAACACATTTAACTCAAAAATTCAAAATCAATATACAAAATAAATCATCATATAGATTATTTTACAGAATTACACAATCTCATCCATATCCAATACTCACAGAACTATCAATTAATCTATTTCCAAATCATCAACCACACATGTTTTGCATATACCATTGCCAACACATAGTTAACGAACACTTTTGCTACTCAATGCTCAATACCACCATTTCGATCAATCTTCAATAATAATTCATTTTACTTGCACACTTAGTGCCAATTTCTTAGCCGAATCTTAAATGTCATCGCACACTTAGTGCCTTTACATTAAACCAAATTTATCTCGGTATCGCACACACAGTGCCAATCAATAAAGCTGAGGCTTTCATTACTTCGCACACACAGTGCTATTCACTTCTATTTCAATTCTAATTACGCACACTTAGTGCCACATTTCTCAATTTCAGATATAGCATTTCTAATTCCATAATGACATATTCATTCATTTCATAGCGCTTAAACATAAATTTAACAACTCGTATTATATCCGAACTTACCTCGGATGTCGAAATACCAAGACTAGTCAATCAATCGAGCACTTTGTCTTTGCCTCGATCTCGATCCGAATCTCTCCTTTCTTTGTCTATACATATTCAAATTTAGCTCATTCATTCACCAAATCATTCAATTTAATCCAAATATACATATTTAGGGAGTTTTATAAAATAGCCCTCACATTTTCACATTTCGACACTTTAGTCCTTATTTCATAAAATCACAAAATACACAAAATTTCCTTTTACACATGCTTAGCCGAATTTTCCCCTAGCTCATACAAGCCCACATATTTTATTTATTTCACATTTTAATCCTCCAATTTCTCATTTTCACAATTTAGCCCAAAATGGCTAATTTCACAAAAAATTCAAAGACAAACTATGTTAACCCAACATTTAACTTTCATATTCCACCAACTATCAACACAAAGCTCACATATTCATCAATGGCTTATCCCAAAATCACCATCAAATTCTAAAATTAAAGCATGGGATAGCTAGAATACTAAGCAAAGATTACAAAAACGTAGAAATCATCAAAAACCTAGCTCAAAATATACCTTAATTTTGCTTAACAATGGTCGAACCCTAGCTTTCTTTTTCTTTTTCTTTTTTCTTGATATTTTTAGCTAAGATGAACACATTTGCATGGCATTTTTAATGTTTTGTTTTATTATAATAAACATTATTTATCTATTACCAAATTAACCTTTTAAAATAACATATAAAACATATATATTCAATGTCCTTAACCGTCCATGCATGCTAAAAATGGTATAATTTCAATTTAAGGACTCCATAATTAATAAGCCATGACAATCAAGCACTTTAACAATCAGCATACAGCTTTTACATTTTATGTGATTAAGTCCTTTTTCTCAATTCGACACACAAATGGTAAAATTTCTACACAGAATTTTCACACATGCTCAATCACATATTGTAAATACCAAAAATAATATTAAAATATTTTTTTGACCTTAGATTTGTGGTCCAAAAACCACTATTCCGACTAGGGTCTAAATCAGGCTATTACAGGTCACACGCCCGTGTGTGAGGCCGTGTGGAGCATACTAACTTCAATTCAATTTCAACACCAGGGGACACACGGCCGTGTAGCATCACCGTGTGTCGCACGTGGCTGAGACACACGTTCGTGTCTCTGCTCATGTGGACAAAAATAGGCCAATTTTCCACCCTTTCTCATGCTCACCTAAACAACCAAAATGGTACCATTTCATCATACAATAGGCATCCCAAAACCATCAACCAAGTACACAAATCATACCATATTCATTTCAACTATTTCAATACTCAATTCCATATCATTTACCTATTCAAATACTTATATCATTAAACATCAACTAATCAAACTAAAAACTTCAATCACACAATATAGATCAATTTCCAAATTCAAATATAACCATAACCATATTCTTGCCAAACATAACAAAATGAGCCATTACTCGTGACTATATATACATACTAAAACATATACCATTTACAAGCCAAATCTCATGGCCATTATCACAACCAAAACATATCATCATATCACTAGCCTATACATGCCATATACCATATTTACGAAGCACCAAAAGTACCAACAAGTTGATCGATAGTGTGACAATGTTCCTGATGATCCCCGAGTCTAAGCTAACTTTGATTATCTATAAAACAGGGAAAGAACACACAAAGTAAGCTTTAAAATCTTAGTAAGCCATATACAAATAAAATTACCACATGAATCAACATCATTTCCATATATAGGCAAACTATGAGTAAACACATATAAGCTCACAAACCTTTTCCAATGTATACATATTCAGCATCATAAGTGAATTTATCAAATACTTCCCTTTTCAATACTTGTATGAATCTCATACGTACTTGAGTCACTTAACTTATTCACACATTCTTTCTCGACTTGACTTTGCCTGTTGAACACTTTGGAATTGTTAAGGATACTCGAAAATCACATATAGCTCGTACAATGCCATATCCCAGATATGGTCTTACATGTTATCTCATATCGATGCTGATATCCCAGCTATAGTCTTACACGAAATCAAATAACGATGCCAATGTCCCAGAAATGGTCTTACACGTAATTACATAATGATGCCAATGTCCCAGACATGGTCTTACAAATAATCACATCTCGATAATCCTAATGTCATGACATTCGTATCCTATACTATTCCTGAGGTTTGTACGGGACTTTCGGATATTGTAACCTTGTCGATTCTTGCTCGTATTTGATCATTCAACATTCATAGCAGTTCAATGAAAATTAAACATATATAATTCAATTTAAAGACATTTATTTGCATATGAACTTACCTTGTATTCGGGATAAATGGACTGGATCGACTATTCGATAACCTTTGATTTTCCCCGATTTAAATCCGATTTCTTTTGTGCTTGATCTATTTACATTCAAAATTAACTCATTTATTCATCAAATCATTCAATTCAGTCCATAAACACATATTTGGCCATTTTTACCCTTTAGCCCTTAAAGTTTTACATTTTTACAATTTAGTCCCTGTTTCACAAATACACAAAATTCATGAAATTTCATTAAACCCAAGCCTAGCCGAATTTCATATAGGTCCCTAGTAGCCCAACACGTTCATTTATTTCACATCTCAACCCTCAATTTACACTTTTCAAAATTAAACCCCTAATAGGCATTTTTACCCAAAATCACTTAACAAAACTTGTATAACTATCAACAAATATTCATTTTTCATCATAAAACATTCAAAAGCTCAAGTATTCATCAATGGCACTTCAAAAAATCATTAAAAACTTCAAAAATTAAGGCATGGGCTCGCTAGAATACAAAGCAACAATCTCAAAAACGTAAAAATCATAAAAACCCGAGCAAAGAACATACCTTAATCAAACATTCAAATGACCAAACCCTAGCCCTCTTTTTTCTCAAGAAAATCGGTTGAAGATGATGAAATGAAGACCAATTTTGATTTTGTTTTACTTAATAATAAGCTTATTTACTAATTTCTAATTTTAACCTTTAATTAAAAACTTTTAAAGCATCCATTTAATGCCCTTTTATGTCAAAATCCACTATCAATGGTCTAATATCATCATAAGGACCTTTGGTTTAATGAATCATAGCAATTAAACACATTTAACAAATAGAATGCAACTTTTGCATTTTACGCGATTTAGTCCTTTAATCAAATTGAGCTATTAAACAATAAAATTAGCTCACTAAATTTTCACACATATATAATAACATGCTGTAAACACCAAAAATAATATTAAAATAATTTTTTGACCTCAGATTATGGTTCTAAAACCACCATTCTGATTTAGCTAAAACTGGGCTGTGACAATGCCCGTGTGCCAAGCCGTGTACTCTTCAAAATGGCTTCACATGCCCGTGTGCTAGCCGTGTGTCTCACATGGCCAAGTCACAAGCCCATCTGTGTGGCCGTGTGGACCTAAAATGTGCCTTAGATAACAAATTTACAATTTCCTACTTTCTTGGGCATTAAGAAACTCAAAACCATTTGTTTAACCTATTCCAAACACGATCAAACACACTCAAAATATTCCAAAACAATCATCCTAAGTGCCAAACCAATGTACCCTCATTGGTACCACAATTATATCATCAAAACATATCATTAATGCATCATTCAAATCCAAATTATAAACAAACCAAAATCACTCCATTTAGCTTAGTTCATAACCACTTAAACATCAACTAAAATTCACAAACACCTAACCTATCTTGGTTCAATTCAATATACCATATTATGGCATCAAACACAAACACATGATTACATATACACCAACCAACATTACACTTATAGCTTTATTTACAATCCATCCATAAAATAACTATCAACTAGACATTCTAGGTACATGCCGACACAAAAGATAAACATCACCATATTTGAGTTTGGGATCGTTGCAGGATGCTGAATCGGCGATCAAAAGTGAAGTACCTAACCTGTGCATAAAAAATAAAACTGTAACATCCCAAAAATTAGGGGTTTGTGATTTTTGCATAATTGCATGTTGTGCTTGCTCAGCGGGTTATTTGAGGGTGTTTACGGGTTCTAGGGAGGCCTGGGTTCGAGTCCAAGCCCTGGAAAAATTTTGGTTTTTGGCCCTTTAGTGGAGAGAGCTATTAGAAGCAGGACTTAAGTAAAATTGAGTGTGTTTTATTAACACAAGTTGGCCATGTGGTAAGTTGGTTGTGGCGTCACTAAGGGACAAGGGGGAGAGGAGTTCGATTCCCTTGGCAAGCAATTAAAGGTAATTATTTTTGCTCAGGAGAAGACAAGAGGTTGTGTTGGAATCAAATACTGATGGAGAAGTATTTGAATTGGTCAAGGTTGTTGGGTGAATTTGAGTGGGAGGTGGAGAGTGAATTAAGGAGGGATTCATGGAGGAAATCGTGGGATTCAAGTGGGGGAAGTGTTTTGGCTTAATAAGGGGTCTTGTGTAGCGAAAATTCGGCTAAGGGTGTTGTGTTAGGCATTTTGGCAAGGGAAAAGTGTGGGTGTCGAATTCTTGTTCTTCTTTTCCTCTAAAACTGCCGAATTTGCTAGGAAATTGACCACTCGTGCATCTTTTCTTTTCTTTTTGTCAAACTATTTTTCTCCTCTTGGCTCTCTTCTACACTTCTAACCTTGGAAAATACGGTCTCTCCTCCCTCATCATTGTTCCATCCAGTTCTCTTTAGTAGTCGACACCCTTTTCTCTCCTTAATGGAAGCTATTTCTTTAATTTTCCTGCGTTTCTGACCTCTTCTTCTAATAGCTGAATCAATTCTCCACCAACATCATCTTGGGTTCTTTAATTGGTAAGCCTCTACTCCCACTTTCTTTCTTTTCTCCTTGCGTTATTCTTCTTTTTCTTCTTCTAACCGAATGCTACTCCCCTTGTTACTTTCTCAAATACTCTGGTGGTAATAGGTCGAATATTGCGCTCTTGCGGCTTAGTAGTGCTTTGGACAATTCTTTTTCCTTCTCCTTTGTTGGTGAGTAACGAAGATGGTAACGCAATCCCTTGTATTCTTTCTCCTCCTGTCTTTAGATTAATGGTTTTCTAACATTTTACTTTGCTATCAACGGTAGTTGGAATTGCGAGCGTGATAACTCGGTTTCAGATAGGAGGGTTTCTAAGTGTGACTTAAGGTCGATTAGTTCTCTTTTAATCTCAGTGACTGTGCCCTTACTTCAGCACTTGTATGTATATTGTAGTCCGTTAATGGTGTTTGGAAATACAGGGATTTTGAGAGGAGGAAATCACTGTTGGTCTTGGGTGACAGTTCAAGTGAGAAAACCTCTTCTCGTTTGATCAAGGTTGGTGCTCAAGGGGTGTTCCGTAGGCTTGCACGAGAAGGTGTATAACAGTACCCGGTAATCGATAGTCGGCAAGAAAGCCGATAGGGTGTGTACTCACACCATTCCAACTGTAGATCGACAAATACCGAAAAGCTGAAATACCGACAAATGATGCCATACGAGCGTGCGATCACACGTGTGGTGGATCGAGCCCACGAATATGGGCATGAGATGCTTGAGGCCACAACGAGCGTTCTCATGGGCTTAGGATGTTCTGGGCCTCGTTTGGCTGAAATGGGCCGAGTGGGCCTGTAACATCCTAAAATTGGGGTTATTTGGGATTGAATTATTTTTCTCGTGTTTGAATGGCTGTGGTATTAATTATGGTGTAGTAAGGCTTAATTAGGGGTCTTGAGTAGGCTCGGAATAGTGGAAAAATATTTTTGTAAGCTTTAAAGGTAGGGAGCCTTAGTAAGTAGGGGTTACAAGATTAAAAGAGGGAACTTTTGACACAGAAATGGCCTTGGAAAAGTGGCAAAAGGAAGGCCACTTAGGAGCTGGAATTGACGCCACAAGGGGGAGCAAGGGGAGCCTATGTTCGAGTCGCAGAAATCTCCTTTTGTGCTCTTTATTTTGACGGCAAGAGAAAGAGAGGAGTGCTCAATTCAAATTCTTTTAGATAAATAAGGATTTAATTGGATTTTATGTGGATATTTTTAAAGGGTGGCAAGGAGAAAAAGAAGGAACTTGACTGATTCAAATTCCTTTGAGTAATTTCAAATGCTTGGCCTAGAGTGATTTGAGGAGTTGCCGAAATTTTGAACTCCTTGTTGAAGAGGAGTGGACGACAAGGAGACTAGGTGAAGGGGGGGTGCCGAATTCTCTTAAGGCACATACACCTCATTTTGTTGTTTTTTTTCTTCTTCTTTTCTCCATTTGCAAGTAAGCCGAAATTCCCTTCTCCTATTTTGAAGCACTTTGGCTGAATGTTAAAGGAGGTATAGATCTCTTCGGATATTCTGTGGCAATCGATTTGAGAAGGTAGGTGTTCTATCCGAATGCTTATTGTTCTTCTCTCTTATGTTCTGTCAATTTGGGATGAATAAGAAAAGGGCTGAAATATACTGATGATTTGGGCTAATCAGTGTGTTGAAACCGATTCGGTCTAGGTGCTCCGGGATTTCGAGGTATTCAAACCAAGCATTCATTCGTTAGCAATCGATTGGTAAGTGGTGGTAAGGATCTACTTAAATAGACTATATTTTTTAGTGATCGAAAAGCCGAAGGCTATTAATATGGATGGTTGCCGATTGTAGGGAAGCAGAAACACTTGGTGTGTGGTGGCTAGCATTCAAAGGACGTGTAGGTGAGGTCTCGGGTTTCAAATGATAACCCATTGGATTTAGTTGGTTTGGCCGAATAGCCCATGGCACTAATCTTATGTTTGGCCGAATATAGGAGCAATGATATCTTGTGTGGCCGATTGACTCTTTAGGGATTTAGAGTTATCACTAGAAAAAGGTGTGTACATACACACTTTATGATTGATTAACTGTGCTAAATGTTATGTATGCTAAATCTGATTTATGTAGCTTTGGATTTAATACCATAACGGTATAAGCGATGATTTAGGTAAGCCCCTGTCCGTATGAGTTTACTACTTGATGCTTCTGGAAAGCATGGTATATTTGGTATATGCGATTTAAATACATGTTGGAATGAATTACATTATGCATATCTTGACTTATGTGGGTTAAAGCGAGTGGAGGGGCGGTGATATTCGTGTCGACGGACACGGTGGTTTGGTACCACATTGTGACTACGGTCACGAGGTTTGGCACCTCCGGAGGTTTGGCACCTCATAGCGTCTCGTCCCGGTGGCTTAGCACCAAATTGGGTTGGCCCGACGATTTACATTATGGGATTGGCGCCGGTGATTTGGTATCGCACGATGGGTTGGCCCCATCATTTGATTTGTGACTTCGAGTCACCGGTGGTTTAGCACCACCAGTGGTTTGGCACCACAATACTTGATTTCGTGACTATAAGTCACGGTGGTTTGGCACCACCGGTGGTTTGGTACCACACGGGGTAGAGAAAGGTGTTTGGATGGCTAGGTTGGGTGCATGGTTTAGTGCATGTTAATTTGTTATAAATTGTGTATGTTGTTGCACTAAATGGGGGAAGGGTTACACATTGAGTCTTGGTGACTCACCTTCTCCTTAACATTTTTCGGGTGACACGTAGATTGCGGATGAGGAGCCTGATGGACTCGAGGTGGCCATGCGATTGGGATTTGAATTTAATGAACTTGAATTTTAGTTTACTTTATTTTTATTGTTGGTTTTATTTTAATCAAGTTGTAATAAGGCCTCCTAGAATTATTTTTATTATTTTACATGTTTGAATGATTTGTTTCAAACTATTTAATGATATTGAAATAAGTTCACATGTTTTCTCAAAATTCCTACGTAAAGTGTTTTATCGTGCCATCGGGTACATTTAAAATCTATAATAACCCGACTTAATAAATATTTTTAGAACAAACTAAGTGTGGTTTTAGCAAGATAATTGAAAATGAAGATGTTTTCATCAAAACTCAAATCGGCTAAAGGGATTTTCAAAATGGTTTTCTCGTGACATACCAAATTCGGTTGTAATTTTTGGGCGGGTTTGGGGTGTTACAAAATTGGTATCGAGCCAGTTCAAAGCTCTTTGTGGGGCCCAAGGCCCAAAATGTTTTGGTAGGCCTTTTTGGAATTATTTTTGGGTTTTTGAATAGCATGGCACCGAGTTTCCGGCACCAATCCGCCCAGGTAAGTACTTCCAACTTCTTTGTGAATTATTACTTGAAGAAAGGGTAGGTATGGGACGTAGCTAGTATGATAAGTGTTTGAACCTTAGGACTAGTCTATCTCAACAAATACATAAGACTTAAAAAGCCTAATTAAACAAACCTACGACCAAGTCGCCGAGTTAGGGTGTGGTAACCCAGTGCGCATGTTCAGATTGGATCCGGAAGAGCTTGGTATTTAAGCAGTCCTCGTGACTCACCTCCTCTTCGCGGGATTCCCACCTGGTGCGTAGCTTCGGTTCACCCTAACCAAGAGGACTCGGTCATAGGCTAAACATACTAAATAAAACCCGAAGGGGATTAGCCATGTTTTATGAAAACCTTAATTTTTAAACCCATTAAAATATCTCTTTAAAATAGTAGGACAAATGTATTTTTGGAAAAAAAAAAATTAAAGTATTCTTGGCTTATCGAAATTTACAAAATTACCCCTGTAGGAAAATGACGAAAATACCCCTGGGATAGAAACGGACAGAAATGCCCGAAGAGTGAATAGGTATGAAAAGTATTAGGGAATGGATGTGCTCTTTTGTGTAAACTAGGATAGAGGACTTAAAACTTGGATTGATCGAAAGAATCCCTATTCAACTTTTCATAAAATTTCTTCGCGAGTAACCAAGTGGAACAATTACTAATCCATAAAAATTTCTTAATCGATTAAAGCGCGATAGTTAGAATGAGCTCTAGAGGACGTGGCCGTCGTGGACGCCAGTAGGGGCGAGGATGATCGTGTCGTAACACTCGTTAGGTCGGGTCAAGGGTCGGAAAATGAGGTACCATCGCCACCACCACCTCCAACTTTTGGAGCCGAGGATCGAGGATCGGAGAGGGGTGAGGCGAAGATCGCAAGTCGTATCATGCGAGTCCTTGAGATGGTGGTGGGGCTAGTGGAGGTATGGGAGCTCGAAAATCGTTCCCGAGCGACTCCGATCCAACGGAGCTGAGGTATTCCGGGGAGTGTCGGGCGTGGCACCCAGTGCGGCAGAATACTGGTTAGAATCGACTGAGAGAATCATGGACAATCTCGACCTGACGGATGAGGAGAAGCTGAAAGGAGCGGTGTCGCTTCTAAAGGAAGAGTCATATCAGTGGTGGCTCACCGTTCGAGATGGTGCTACGGCAGATGATCTTACTTGGGAGTATTTCAAAACCGCTATCGTAAGAAGAAGTATGTGTGGGCACCAGCTACACCGATGCTCGAGAAAAGCCTTTTTGGGATTGGTACAAGGAAATAAGTCGATCTCGAGTATGAGGCGAGTTCTTAAGGGTGAGTCGATATGCTAGAGGCATCGTGGCTCACGAACATGAATGTTGCGTCCGCTTTGAAGACGGACTTAGAGATGAGTTAAGGTTGCTGGATTGCTCCATGCCAGAGCGTGAGTTTGTCGTCTTTGGTGGAAAAGGCTAAGGTAGCCGAAGGAGTCAAGGAGTCGTGAAACGAACTATGATAGGAACAAGCGAGAAGAGAGGCTTTGGGTCGTCGGATCGGTGGTAATGTTCGTAAAAGGGCTAGGCAGAGTGGGCCAAATCAGGCAGGAAGGCCCATGGCTACTAATCAGAAATCGGCCCAGTGTAATCGCTATGGAAAATCACATTGGGGAGGTTGTTGGACCGGTGAGAAGGGTTGCTTTGAATGTGGGTCGTTGGATCACCGTGTAAGGGATTGTCCTCGGAAGTTAGCCAAGAATCAGCCAGAGGGGCAAAACCGTACTCAGGATAGAACTATGGGACCACAGAGGGGTCGTGGTAATGGTAGAGGAGGCAATGGTCCTAATCGAGGTCACGGAATTCAAGGCAAAGGCGCAGGCAACACAGAGGCAAGGCAGCCTGGCTTAGTCTATGCAGCGAGGCGTCGCGAGGAGGGTGACGCACCGGACGTCATAACCGGTACGTTCCTAATTTTTGGTCTCCCATATGTTGCATTAATAGATGTGGGTTCGACGCATTCATACGTTGCTAGTAGTGTGGTAGAGACTGTGAACCTAGACTTTGAGACTGCTTCTAGGGAGATGATTGTAATTAGCCCTCTAGGACACTCTGTAGTTGTAAACAAGCTATATAGGGATGTACCCCTAGAACTCCAAGGGGTCGTGTTTATGGCTGATCTGATGGAACTTCCATTTGGGGAGTTCGATTTGATTCTTGGAATGGACTTGTTGGTTAAGTATCAAGCAAGGTTGGATTGTGCTGCAAAGCGTATGGTTCTTAAGATGGCTGAAGGTGATGAGGTGGTCATGATAGGTAATAGAAGAGATTACCTATCCAACGTGGTGTCGGCCTTGAAGGCCGGAGAAGATGGTCAAAAAGGGTTGTGAGGCGTTTCGTTCGAATATGTGCCTTGGAGGCTAAGGAGTCGATGAGTTGAGAAGGTTCGAGCGGTAGAGGAGTTCGCCGATGTGTTCCCGGAAGAACTTCCGGTCCGCCTCGGATCGGAAGTTGAATTTGGTATAGACTTGTTACCCGAGCAGCGCTCGTGTGTCCATAGCACCCTACCGAATGGCACCAAAGGAATTGGTGGAGTGAAGGCTCAAATTCAGAGCTCTTGGATAGAGGGTTTATCCGACCAAGTATATCTCTCCGTGGGGAGCACCTGTGCTATTTGTCAAGAAGAAAGACGGTTCAATGCGGATGTGTATCGACTACCGCCAGTTAAACAAGTTAACGATCAAGAACAAGTATCCGTTGCCTCGGATCGATGACTTATTTGACCAATTGAAGGGTGCAGCGATTTTTTCGAAGATAGATCTTAGGTCAGGTTATCATCAACTTAAGGTGAAGGAGGTGGATGTGCACAAGACGGCATTCCGTACTCGGTATGGCCATTACGAGTTTTTGGTGATGCCATTTGGGTTGACCAACGCACCTGCAGCGTTCATGGACTTAATGAATAGGGTGTTTCAGCAGTACTTGGATCAATTTGTCGTGGTGTTTATAGACGACATATTGGTTTATTCAAAGACGGAGGAGGAGCATGATATGCATTTGCGTATAGTTCTACAAGTATTGAGGAGAAGTAGGTTATATGCCAAATTCGATGTAAGTGCGAATTTTGGCTTAGGGAGGTGACTTTCTTAGGTCACGTGGTATCAGCTGAAGGGATTAGAGTGGACCCTCGCAAGGTTGAAGCGGTATTGGATTGGAAACCGCCTAGGTCAGTGGCAGAAATTCGAAGTTTTCTGGGTCTGGCAGGGTACTATCGAAGATTTGTGGAAGGGTTCTCTCTAATCGCAGCGCCGTTGACTAAGTTATTAAGGAAAGGAGTTCCATTTGTTTGGTCGGAGAAACTTGACAAGAAAAGTTTTGATAAGCTAAGGAAGATTCTGACGGAAGCTCCAGTTCTGGTACAGCCTGAGGCAGGAAAATTGTTCACGGTTTATTGTGATGCATCCCATACTGGTTTGGGATGTGTGTTGATGCAGGAAGGGAAGGTAGTGGCCTATGCATCCCGTCAGCTAAGACCGCATGAGGTTAACTATCCAACTCACGACTTGGAGTTAGCGGCAGTAGTCTTCGCTTTGAAAGTATGGAGACATTACTTATATGGGGAGAAGTCGATAGTCTACACGGATCACAAAAGTCTGAGGTATCTTTTGACCCAAAAGGATTTGAACTTGAGGCAGCGTCGATGGATTGAGCTGTTGAAGGACTATGACTGCTCAATTGAGTACCATCCGGGCAAAGCTAACGTGGTCGACGCGTTGAGCGGAAGGTCGCGGACGAACTTAAGAGCGATGTTTGCTCACCTCAGTCTATACGACGATGGAAGTCTTTTGGCAGAACTTCAAGTTAAGCCAACTTGGATCGAGGAGATTAAGGAAAAGCAATTGGTGGATGATAGTTTGAATGCAAGGAGGTTGCAAGCTCAAGATAGTGGATTAGAAGGGTATAGTTTGACCAGTGATGGTGTACTATGTTTTCAAGGGCGGCCTTGTATGCCAAAGGATGTGGAGTTGAGACAAAGAATTCTCCAAGATGCACATAGCAGCCCATACGCTATGCATCCTGGAGGAAGCAAGATGTATGGAGATTTGCGGAAGCAGTTTTTGTGGCCAGGGTTGAAGCGTGAGGTAACTGAATGCGTCGGTAAGTGTCTGACGTGTCAGCAGGTTAAGGCTGAACATCAGTTGCCATCAGGGTTACTTCAACCAGTGAAGATCTCGCAGTGGAAATGGGAGAGGATTACTATGGATTTTGTCAGTGGGCTACCCCTCACGCCCAGCAAGAAGGACGTAGTTTGGGTGATTGTGGACCGTCTGACCAAATCAGCTCACTTCATACCGGTGAGAGTGGATTACTCACTTCAAAAGCTAGCTAAGTCGTATGTGTGTCGAAATAGTGAGGTTGCATGGAGTGCCGTGATCAATCATCTCGGATAGGGATCCCGATTTACGTCGAGGTTCGGAAAGCATTGCATCAAGCTTTGGGTACACGCATGGATTCGATGATGACTTTCCATCCACAATCGTGAGGCAATCGGAAAGGGTCATACAGATCTTAGAGGATATGTTAAGGGGATGCGTTTTGGATTTTGGAGGTAGTTGGGAGGAGTATCTCACTGGTTGGCGGAATTTGCTTATAACAATAGTTATCAAGCAAGTATTCAAATGGCACCGCATTTAAGAAATTGTATGGACGAAAATGCCGTACTCCGAGGCATGTTGGACGGAGTTGGGTGAACGACAAGTTCGGGTCCAGAGTTGTGGCGATCAAGATAAAGTTAAGGTGATTCGGGCTCGTCTCAAGGAGGCATCGAGATGCGTAAGTCTTATGCCGATCTTAAGCGTAAAGAAATGGAGTATGCGATAGGAGATAAAGTCTTCTCGAAAGTGTCACCTTGGAAGAAGGTGTTGAGATTTGGGCGAAAAGGGAAGCTAAGCCCAAGGTTCATTAGCCCATATACGATGTTGAAGCGAGTGGGACCGGTAGCTTATCACTCGAATCGCCGGCAGAGTTGAGTCGATTCGTGGACGTCTTTCATGTGTCGATGCTTAGACGGTATCGACGGCCGATCCATCACACGTTGTGCCTCGTGGGCGAGATTGAGGTAAACTCGGACTTATCTTTCGAGGAAGAACCAGTTGAGATCCTAGATCGAGATGTCAAGGTTCTCTGAAGGAAATCAGCACCTTTGGTGAAAGTGCTATGGCGAAACCATGGTGCAGAGGAAGCTACATGGGAACCCGAGGATGTGATGCGGCAGCAATACCCCCATCTCTTCTAATCAAGGTAATTTCGAGGCCGAAATTATTTTTAAGGGGGGTAGAACTGTAACATCCTAAAATTGGGGTTATTTGGGATTGAATTATTTTTCTCGTGTTTGAATGGCTGTGGTATTAATTATGGTGTAGTAAGGCTTAATTAGGGGTCTTGAGTAGGCTCGGAATAGTGGAAAAATATTTTTGTAAGCTTTAAAGGTAGGGAGCCTTAGTAAGTAGGGGTTACAAGATTAAAAGAGGGAACTTTTGACACAGAAATGGCCTTGGAAAAGTGGCAAAAGGAAGGCCACTTAGGAGTTGGAATTGACGCCACAAGGGGAGCAAGGGAGCCTATGTTCGAGTCGCAAATCTCCTTTGTGCTCTTTATTTTGTGGCAAGAGAGAAAGAGGAGTGCTCAATTCAAATTCTTTTAGATAAATAAGGATTTAATTGGATTTTATGTGGACATTTTTAAAGGGTGGCAAGGAGAAAAAGAAGGAACTTGACTGATTCAAATTCCTTTGAGTAATTTCAAATGCTTGGCCTAGAGTGATTTGGGGAGTTGCCGAAATTTTGAACTCCTTGTTGAAGAGGAGTGGACGGCAAGGAGACTAGGTGAAGGGGGGTGCCGAATTCTCTTAAGGCATATACTCCTCATTTTGTTGTTTTTTTTTCTTCTTCTTTTCTCCATTTGCAAGTAAGCCGAAATTCCCTTCTCCTATTTTGAAGCACTTTGGCCGAATGTTAAAGGAGGTATAGATCTCTTCGGATATTCTGTGGCAATCGATTTGAGAAGGTAGGTGTTCTAGCCGAATGCTTATTGTTCTTCTCTCTTATGTTCTGTCAATTTGGGATGAATAAGAAAAGAGTAAGAAATATCTCGATGATTTGGGCTAATCGGTGTGTTGAAACCGATTCTGTCTAGGTGCTCTCGGATTTCGAGGTATTCAAACCAAGCCTTCATTCGTTAGCAATCGGTTGGTAAGTGGTGGTAAGGATCTACTTAAATAGACTATATTTTTAGTGATCGAAAAGCCAAGGCTATTAATATGGATGGTTGCCGATTGTAGGGAAGCAGAAACACTTGGTGTGTGGTGGCTAGCATTCAAAGGACGTGTAGGTGAGGTCTCGGGTTTCAAATGATAACCCATTGGATTTAGTTGGTTTGGCCGAATAGCCCATGGCACTAATCTTATGTTTGGCCGAATATAGGAGCAAGGATATCTTGTGTGGCCGATTGACTCTTTAGGGATTTAGAGTTATCACTAGAAACAGGTGTGTACATACACACTTTATGATTGATTAACTATGCTAAATGTTGTGTATGCTAAATCTGATTTATGTAGCTTTGGATTTAATACCATAACGGTATAAGCGATGATTCAGGTAAGCCCCTGTCCGTATGAGTTTACTACTTGATGCTTTTGGAAAGCATGGCATATTTGGTATATGCGATTTAAATACATGTTGGCATGAATTTCGTTATGCATATCTTGACTTATGTGGGTTAAACGAGTGGAGGGCGGTGATATTCGTGTCGACCGACACCCGATGGTTTGGTACAACATTGTGACTACGGTCACGGAGGTTTGGCACCTCCGAGGTTTGGCACCTCATAGCGTCTCGTCCCCGGTGGCTTAGCACCACGTGGGTTGGCCCCGATTTACATTATGGGATTGACGCCGGTGATTTGGTATCACACGATGGGTTGGCCCCATCATTTGATTTGTGACTTCGAGTCACCAAAGTGGTTTAGCACCACCGGTGGTTTGGCACCACAACAATGACGGATTTCGTGACTATAAGTCACCGGTGGTTTGGCACCACCGGTGGTTTGGTACCACACAGGTAGAGAAAGGTGTTTGGATGGCTAGGTTGGGTGCATGGTTTAGTGCATGTTAATTTGTTATAAATTGTGTATGTTTTTGCACTAAATGGGGAAGGGTTACACATTGAGTCTTGGTGACTCACCTTCTCCTTAACATTTTTCAGTGACACGTAGATTGCGGATGAGGAGCCGGATGGACTCGAGGTGGCCATGCAGTGGGATTTGAATTTAATGAACTTGAATTTTAGTTTACTTTATTTTTATTGTTGGTTTTATTTTAATCAAGTTGTAATAAGGCCTCCTAGAATTATTTTTATTATTTTACATGTTTGAATGATTTGTTTCAAACTATTTAATGATATTGAAATAAGTTCACATGTTTTCTCAAAATTCCTACGCAAAGTGTTTTATCATGCCATCGGGTACATTTAAAATCTATAATAACCCGACTTAATAAATATTTTTAGAACAAACTAAGTGTGGTTTTAGCAAGATAATTGAAAATGAAGATGTTTTCATCAAAACTCAAATCGGCTAAAGGGATTTTCAAAATGGTTTTCTCTGTGACATACCAAATTCGGTCGTAATGTTTGGGTCGGGTTTGGGGTGTTACAAGGCCCAACGGGTCTATGGGCCCTACGCGAGTAAATTTTGTGGACGGATAGGACATAAGGAGTCGGCCATGATGATCACATGGCTAAAGACAGTTTTGGGCTGAATGGGCCACACGAGAGTGTGGGCCCACCTAGGCCGAGTTTTGGGCTTTGGGCCCAAATACACCGTTTTGATTAAATATGTCATCTTGTCACTCGAGGCGACTGTAAACCTTCAGAAAGGACGTAAAATTGCTAAAATACCCTTGAAGGGTAAATAACCAAAATACCCCTGGAGTGTAAGATGACCGTTATGCCTTTGAAGGGCAGAATGACTAAAATGCCCTACATGTTATGTGATTGTTATTGTATGTTAATTATGGTATGGTGCATTCATGTGATACTATGTTGCATGGGGAAAAGGGATTATTGATGAGGAGGAAGTACTGATAGGGTCGCATGGTCGCTTGACGAATGTGGATCCATCGAAGGCTTTAAGCCAATTATATGACTGGCAGCTCTACTGCAATATTGGTTAGTGCCGCAACCGGTGCTACATAAGGAGTGTAGGGATGGGTGGGTCGATTAAATCCCCACAGGAGTGCAGGGTTGGACAGGAGACGGAGTGCAGGGTTGGTATGGGCATTAATGCATTGCATTCACTTGTTCTATTATTGAGATGGGCTTAGGCCCATATAGATGTGATCTGTGACTTTTGTTATGGGCTAAGGCCCAACCGAGGCTATTTTGGGCTAAGGCCCAATTGCCACCGTTACTGTAGTGGGCTTAGGCCCGGATTGATTTGATGCATGCCTTATGACCGATGAGGGTTGTGCACACTGAGTTTTCATAAACTGACCCCTCTCTTTCTAATATTTTTTTCAGGTAATCCTCAGTAGGCGGTTCGACGTACTGGAGTACTCTGAGGTGGCCACATTACGAGCAGCTTGAATCTTAGTATTCTATTTTACTTACTTAAACCGTATTCTTATTGGGTTGTAATAAGGCCTCTCTTAAATTCTGGTTTTTAATTTGGGATTTTCAGTTTAGTATGATTAAAATCTGCTAAAATTTGAACACGGTTTTTCAAAACGATAACTGTTTTCTAAACACTACGTTTCCGCAACTTAATTTTTTTTGGATAACACGCCTTCGTAAATCATAATTTTAAGTTAAGCTTCCGCAACAACGACGTTTTGAAATTAATAACTTTTAATAAACGTCGATTAATAATAAATAAATGCAAACTGAGACTTAAGGGTTTTCAACGAAACCACGGTTTTCGAAAAACACCTCAATGTGGCACGCCAGATTCGGGCCTAACTTCTAGGCCGGGTTCGGGTGTTACAAAAACCGTACACTAAGTAAAAATCAGTGATATTTCTATAATCCAAACATTTAAAGAAAAGAGAATACAAATGCACAACTGAATTATAAACACATATTAATGACTAAGATCACAACTATCATATGCCAACCTTTTGAATTCATACATATTAGTACATCATTTAATACTATATTGAATTTACACATGCTATCATATCTCATTTGATTAACAATGTCTCAATTCACACAATTGCTATATAAATAGCTATTCACATATCAAACCATATTTATTTATACATTGGCATTAGCCATTCAATACTCAATTCATGAGTACATAACTCATGTATCTTATTTAGTCATAACATATCTCATTTTCAGTTCGCATACAATATCCTCTAATATCAATTATAGAACTGTTTGATTTAATTACCCTTATTAACATGACTCAAACGGATACACGGATCCAACCAACACACCACTTTGGCACCCAGTGCCTGATTGGATAAATCCGAAGTAATAACTGCGCCCAGCGCTATATACATTGACACCTAGTGTCTCATCGGTTAAACCGAAGCAAATTGGCACCCAATGCCTCATCGACTCGAAGTCAAAGAAATCCCTGAACTCTTCCTATCCTATGGTATGCTATCTATATCCGACTCAGCCCGATTCAATTAATAGGGTTTAATTTCCATTTCAAATACAACCAATATCCAAAATCAATTTTTCATATAATCACATATACACATGAATTCAATTCAATCTATAATAATCAATATCCAACTTTCACATTTGCACATATATTCATAATGTATATACCAATTCAATCCATTTCAATCAACTATCAAAATGTCAAATATTCACCTCAAACACTTACCATAAGCATTAAATCGGCTTACAACAATTAACAACTAGGTCTGGATTATAGAAATACAAACAGTGGATTTCGAGCTATTCGACGTAGATTTTATCCTTCCCCTTTTTAGTTGAGGATTCCGGTACGACGTTAGCTACGTAATTAAGACAATTAAAATTCATCAATACAACACAATTCAATTTCATATTGAATATTCCAAATTTTACTCAATATTTTCCTAAATTCCAATTTAGTCCCTAAACCGAGACTAATTTTTATTCTTTACAATTACCTCTATATTTTCATACAAATTTCACTTTAAACTAAATTTAACTCCTTATTTTTTATTAAACCCCTAAATTTCAAATTTTTCACATTTTAGTCCCTAATACACAAAATTTACAATTTGTTCTACAATTTAATCCTTTTTCATTTCTAGCTTAAAAATCTATCAATTTAATCCCTAATACTAAAACTATTTAACAATAACAACATTTAAAATCTTAATCAATGCCAAAATTACAACATGGGTCGGGTAGTACTAAACACCGGGATTCCAAAAATATAAAAATTACAAGAAAATGGACTAAATTGACTAACCAATTGAAGTTTGAAACCTAAAAGCCCTTAGGCCATGCGTTAACCCTTTTTCTCTTCTTTCTTTTCTTTCTCAAACTTTTGCATGTCTTTCTAATTCTTTTTCTTTATTCTTTCTTTTATTATTATTATAATCTTTATACATATTAATTCTATTTTATAATTCATAATATATAACATATATATATTAACTATTATATATATAAATACCCCATTAATGTCGTCCACTACCATATATAAAGGTATAATTACCACTTTAATCCCTCAATTGATTTTTAATCTATAATTCAACTTTTACTCTATACGTGATTTAGTCCTTATATTATAATAATTCTTAATTCAAGAAAATTCGCTTAACCGGAACCTAATAAACTATACAACTAGCTTCGTAAATATTTATTAAAAAATATTTATGAGTCTGATTTACGGGAACAGAGTCCCAGGAATGCTCTTTTCGGCACCCCTGACTATAGGATCGTTAAACTATTGTAGTGGGATCTCTCATGTATGTTATGGTTTGCTCACGTCTAGATTTATCATATGTAGTTAGAGTAGTTAGTAGATACATAGCGAATCTCGGTAAAGAACACTAGAAAATAGTTTAGTGGATTTTTAGACACTTACGAGGTACTACTGATGTTTGCTTACAGTTTGAAAGAACTAGAGATGGAGTCATTGGGTATGTTGATTCTGATTTTTCTGGAGACCTTAATAAAATAATATCTCTCATAGGGTATGTCTTTACAATTGAGGGTTGCACAATTAGTTGGAAAGCAACTTTGCAAACTATAGTTGATTTGTCTGCTACTAAAGCTGAGTACATGGCAATTACTGAGGCTTGTAAAGAAGCTATTTGGTTACTACAGTTGCTTTGTCTACTACTAAAGCTGAGTACATGGCGATTACTGAGGCTTGTAAAGAAGCTATTTGGTTAAAGGGACTCTTCGGTGAACTCAGTAAAGACCTTCAGATCAGAATAGTGTTTTGTGACAGTCAAAGTGTCATCTTCCTTACGAGGGATCAAATGTTTCATGAGAGAACAAAGCACATTAATGTTTGATATCATTTTGTGCGTGACATTATTGCTCGTGATGATATTGTTGTGAGCAAAGTTAGTACTCATGAATATCATGCACATATTATGACTAAGTCACTTCCCATAACCAAAGTTTGAGCATTGTTTGGACTTGGTTGGTGTTCATTGTTGAAGAGTGTTAGAGTTGAGTGACTCGAATCCTTGTTAAAATAAAATACAATGGTAAAATAAAATAAAAGTAAAATCCATATAGAACTATACCTCTTTTATTTTTACATTGATTAGAATAAGGTTTTTCAACCTATAAATAGATTTAGTCTAAACTCCTCTTTTATCATTCGTATTCGACAATAGTGAATTTTCTTCTCCTTTTCCCGTGGCTTTTTCCCCGAAAAGGTTTCCACGTAAAATTTGTGTGTTCTTATTTTCCTTTCTTTTTGTTCTGCGATCATTCTATATTGTCATTGTCGACGTTCAAATTTTACACTCTATTTATTAACTGAAGCCCAACAAGCCTTAACCATATTAGATCGCTTTTAATTTAGGCTAACATTTCATAATAGTAAATAAAAACATGTAATTATTCTTATCATATAATATGATGTCCATATTATCCAACAATCTCTCACTTGGACCACACACACACATACATATGACCGCGTGTGTATGTGCACAATAAACAAGCAAAATATCAACAATTCTATGCGACTTAACTGCAAGTATACAATTTCAACTTGTAATATAATTTTGTTTACGATGAAACACTGGAATATTTTGAGTATCGGACCCTAGACAGATGTATGTTTGATTTCGATACTAAATGTTTTCTATATTGGATCTGGTGCCCTAAGTATATTATATTCGTCCTGTATACTTGTATTTATCGAAAAAAATGATTTAATAATAACCTACATTAATGACATTAATGCATTCTGTATATGTTCTCAATGTTTTTGCATGCAAAACAAAGTGGAAGCACATATTGGCTTACTAGTTATCTAATGTTTAACTAATAGTAAGCGGTATTACGTGGTCAGATTGTAATATCGAAAGTCAACTTGTATTAGTAGTTGCCTTAGTAAATGAACCTAAACATGTCCTTAGTCTAATAAAAAATGAGCAAACCAATTAAAAGACTAATACATTGTCTATCAAGTCCCATTGCGGAGATGCTTTGTCTTGAGCACCGAAATGAATGACTCCCAAAAGATAGAGACATAAATGTAACTAACTGGACATCATACAAAACCTAAGTAGAATAGATCCTAGATCCATTTATGGATTTATTCTCTTGTGCCGCTCATAGTGGGGCATACCTTAATCATGAATGGATGATGAACTATGTATGTGTGACTCATATACTTTGATGTAAGTAAATGCTTGAGTTCAAATAGATAAGGAACCAAAAGCTGATGCGTTGGGTATATGACTTCTATAGTGTGTAGCATCATTCATAATAGTGAAATTCATAGCCCTATTAATGGGTAAATGATATCCTCTGATTGACATTACATGATAGATGAAAGTAAACTTGGCCATGAGTCATTTGTCTTGTGATAAATGACTTAATTACTATTTAATAGTAATTGACTTTTCATGAAGGAAGAATTAATGGTTACCAAGAGATAAAATAAGATCATATTGGGAGAACAAATTTATCCCAAAGAGATTAAGGATATCTTATGAGGGTAATACACTAATGGGAAGGTAATTAAATAAGCACTGATTAAGTAGCTTTCGTAATGGTATGTAATTAGGGGGAGCTCAATCACAATACTATAATAGAATGACTTCGTGACTAAATAAGTTTATAATTAATAAACGAAAAGATGGAACTTAATCATAAAATATTTGAGCCCTAATTACATATGTCCAATCAGTCCCTCCTCTAGCTCGTTGAAACCATAAATGAATTGCATGTAGAACTAAATGAGCATAAATGAATAGAAATGATGAAGTTAGAGAAATGAGTCACATTCACAAATGAATGCATTTTCTCACTAAGTATAGAAATGACTTGAGAATTAATTTAAGATTTTTAAATTATTATTTAATTCATTATAATTAAATAATTGAAGTTCGAAAATGGAATGAAATTAATTAGTTATTATGAATCCATTAAATATGGAAATTAAATATATTTCCTCATAGATTCTTTTACAGTAAAGTTGTCATGACTTTAATAGAATTAGAATTGGGTTGAAAAAATTTATTTAATTGGAAAATTAATTTAATTTAATTTAATTAATTAATTAGTATTTATTTTGGGAATAGAAAAAAAATATTGGGTTGAATTAAATTATAAAGTGCTAGGTCAAAAGTCCAGGAAGCACATAAATTGGACACAATACATGAGAGGCCCAATTCCCCTAATTTTACATGTGAGGGACAAAAACCCTAGTGTTTTTATCTAGGGTGTGTCCCCCATCTTCTAGTTAGACTCGAAACGTGATTCTTTATTAAATAAATATTATTTGTGTTATACTTATAGACTAGTTGTGCGCATATGCGTTAAAACAACGAATTTATATAACAATTTTTAAAGCCCGATTTTACCGCAAGTGTATAGGTCAGTTGTAATATTTATAGTGTTACAATGGAACACTAGAGTATTCCAAGAATCAATCCAAAATGAAGAGGCGATTGAGCATTAACTAGCATACACGATAGAGTCTAAGCAACTACTAATAAGATTTTATAGTATGACAATTCATATAAAGATGAGTTTGCAAGAAAATTAAATATTCTACTCTAAGGACTAACTTGCAAGGAATGTAAAACTAGAGGGACTATCCAGCAAATAACTAATGGGGGTTGGTTAACATTGATGTGGTTCACCAAATCTCAAACTAGGAAAATAAATTACGTAAATTACCAAGTGGCTCCATTTTATTTTCCGATCTCAATTTCACCAACTTAGACAAATTAGGTTCGGTTTATCTTCCGATCTTGCCGGTTAATCCGAGACTAACGAACGAGTGCACAAAAAGATTATCTTTCAGTCTCACTTTATTTTGATATTCCCTTCGAGGCATCACTACCTAAGTTCTTAGTTCTATTCAAATTAGTCCAACTTGTTACGATTTAGTCCTTTATCCAAGGGATGTTAGTTTACCCACATCTCCATCAAGCAACCTCCTTTAAGGTTTAGCTACACATGCTCAATCAATCAACCTTTTACTTTGAAGTAATGCAATTCTGACCGCCTCTGGACGTACTAACGTCCAGGGTGTGAATACTACAATAACATGGAGAAGTATGAGGCGGTATCCACAAGTATATAGGTCGAGTTGTAATATAAATTTTACAACGAAGTAAGTGAGTACTCCGATGATCCTACTTAAGGGAGACGAGTACTAAATCAATCTTAACCTAAATACTTAAAGATCTAATTAATACTTTTAAATCAGTTATAGTACGATAGTAAAATAAGAGATATTTTTTAGGTTTTTAAATTTAAAAAATAAAATAACATAAAAGAATTAAAATTGCTAGAGATAGAGAGAAATAAAGTGAATCAAATCTGAAGAAAGGTTATTATCTCGCTTTAGCAATCTCAATCAATTTTCGTTTCAGGTTCTTCATCAATCAACTAGTCGTTACCCTAGTAGGATCTTCCGATCTTCCACTAACATAACGAGTCAGTAAGAACTACTTATCTTCCGACTTCACAGTCCAAACTGGTTTCAGGTCAAAGTTTTCACGAATGGGAAATACCAATTTTGGGTTAATTCCCAACTTGATGACTTTCCAGGGTTGTCAGGCTTAGGGTTTGTTTCACGTTATTCCTTTCCCAAACAATTGATTCGTTGAATAACCCTACAAAATAGTTAAAAGATCATGCTTCCACTCGCTAATCCCCCATTGAAAGATTAGTTCCTTATGGCTTTCATAAACAACACGGAGTAGATGGAATAAGTAATCATAACGAATGAATCATAGAGAGTTTAAGAAAAGGTTGATTGATATTGATAATGAATGCAAATCCACAAGATTTGATCTCTTTTACAACTCAGATCTCTTGTGTTAGCTCTAGATTTTCAACTATTTCGATATAACAAAATGTATATTAAAAATTCCCTACATAAATTTGCAAAAATTGTTTATAAGTCCTTAAAATTATTTTCAAAGTGTTGAACAAAATAAAATTTTATAAAAAGCTTTGAATTAACTTATTTTTTAGTGAGTTTTTGAAGTTTGAAGGACTTCTACCGATACTTAGGTGGACAAGTATTGGTAAAACTCAAGATGAAAAGACCTTAAAAAAGCTACAGAATTCTACCGGTAGAACTAAGAGTTCTACTAATACAACTCTAGGTTCTGCTGATACAACCTGGACTTCTATCGGTAGAACGGACTCTAGTAAGTAAGGTAGTTTTGGCCTGAGACTTCTATCGATACCCTGGTCTGATCTACAGATACAACCAAAGTGCTACCGATACCTTGAGGACTTCTACCGAAACAATTCAAGTCAGTAGCCAAAGTTCAGCATCCACTGCACTTCTACCAATACTTTGATGGATTCTACTAATGCCAAATGAAACCCTCAGAGTTATACCAATACAAGAGGACTTATACCAATAGAACGAACCCAACGGTCATATTTTTGAAAGACTTCTACCGACACAAGTTTCCTTATACCGATACAATGAAGTTGTAGACTACATTTAATGCTGGTTTTTATAGGTGTAACAACTCCATTTTGTTTCTAACGGCTACAAACATCCAAAAGGTTGTTGGAGGACTTAAATACAAGGTCAAGGCTCCCCATTGAAGTAAGCAAAAGACAAGAAACAAGTGCATAACTTCCAAGAACTCAATTTTCCAATCTTTCTCAATCTTTTACTAAATATTTCTTGTACACACTTGTGGGTTAAGTTTTCTATCATTCTTTCAAGTGTTGTAACTTTATGTGAGAGTGCTTAATTGTTGATTATCTATCTTTTAGAGGTATCATATTATTCATCATTATTTTTCTCTCATTTGTGAGGTGTTACTGAAAGTTTTGGGTAGAAACCTTAAGGGGAAGTGGTTTTATCTTACCTTTGTAAAGATAAGGATTTGTAAGGTTAAACTTTGTCCTTCAAGGTTCAAATATAGTGGATTTGGAAAATCCTTAGTTGAGGAAAGCTAAGGTAGTGAATGTAGGCAATTGAGGCCAAACCACTACAAATACTTGAGTCGTTTTATTTTTTCTCTTTCCCAAAAACGTTTTATTTGGATCTCAACAATTGGTATCAGAGCTAGAACTCCAGAGATAGTTTTACCACCAAGAGAGAAGATCCTCAAGATATCCAAGATGGAAGCCATAAGTCAAGAAATTTGCTTCATGGCATTAGAGAAAAATTCCACCATATTGGAAGAAGGGCATTCCACCATGAGGCCTCCTTTATTCAATGGAACCAACTACTCATATTGGAGAATAAGAATGAAGCTATTCATCCAGGCTAACGACTATGATGTTTGGAGGATAATTACAAATGAGCCATCCATTCTAGTAAAGAGGGTTGAGAGTGTTATTGTCCCAAAGGAAGAGAGTGAATGGGATGCCAATGATATCAAGAACGTGCAATTGAATGTAAAAGCTATGCACACTCTATTTTGTGTCTTGGTCCAAATGAGTACAATAGAGTCTCTTTGTGTCATAATGCAAAAGAAATATGAGACAAGCTTGAAGTCACCCATGAAGGGATAAGTAAAGTTAAGGAATCCAAGATAAGCCTTTTCACCCTTGACTATGAGTTGTTTAAGGCAAAACCAGAAGAAGGAATCAAGGAGATGTCTGATTACTTCACCCACATCATTAATGGTCTCAAAGCCCTTGGGAAGATCTATCCCAACAAAGAGATGGTGAAGAAGATGTTGAATAGTCTCCCAACGTCTTAGGAAGCTAAAGTGACGGCAATAGAAGAATCAAAGGATCTCAACTCACTCTTCCTCGATGAGCTCATCAGTTCCTTGTTGACATATGAAATGAAGATCAAACACAATGCACAAAAAATCAAAGAAGCTCCAAAGAAAGTGGTAGTTTCCTTCAAATCAACAACTTTTGAGAAGGATGAAGACTCCAGTAATAATGATGAGGATGAGGAGATGGCTATGTTTGCAAAGAAATTTAAAAAATTCATGAAGTTCAACAAAGCCAAAAGATTCCCAAAAAGAGACATCATCAAGTGTGAACCAAACAAGAATGAAAAGGACCAAATCATTTGCTATGACTGCAAAAAGTTGGGTCACATTAAATTTGATTACCCACAATTGAAGAAGAAAAAGGCACTAAAACAAAAGAAGAAAGCCAGGATAGCAACTTGGAGCGATAGTGATTCATCCAAAAGTGATGAGGACAATGAAGTTGTCAACCTATGTCTTATGGCTATTGAAGAACCAAAGATAATCCTAAATTCTAGTGAATTAAATGAATATACATTTGAAGAATTACAAGATGCCTTTGATGAATTAGCTATAGATTTTGAGATTATGAACTCCAAATATAAGAAAATGATTTCAAAATTAAAGGAGGAAAATAAGTCTCTAATCATAGCTAAAGGGGAAAAAGAAAAGAAATTTAATGATATGCAAGCTCAAATTGATGATTTGATTTTAAAGAATAAGAACTTGCATAATTCATTTTCTATGTTTCATATGGGGCAACAAAAACTAAATGATATGCTTGAATCTCAAAGAGCCTTCTTTGACAAGAGTGGCTTAGGTTTTGTAAATTTACAAAGAGAAAGAAAATTTAAGAATTTATTTGGGAAACCAAGCTATATTTATAATGCCTCATCACTCTCATGTGCATATTGTCACAAAAAGGGGCATGATAGATAAGTATGTTCTTTAAGGAAGCTCATATCTAGGAGCAAACTCACTAAGAGTGTGTGGATTCCAAAAGCATTAAACACATCTCAAGATGAGGATGCTTTAAAGAAGTGGATTCCTAAGGGAACAAAAATTTTTAAGACTAATGCTAATGGACCCAAGAAAGTTTGGGTACCAAAATCCAAAGTTTAACTTTGTGTTTGTAGGAGGAAGAACATTGCTTCAAGGCAAGTAACTCTAAAAAGAGCTCCTGGTACCTTGATATTGGATGCTCTAAACACATGACCTGTGACAAAAGCCACTTCATGGAACTAATGCAAAAGAATGGAGGCGAAATCACATTTAGTGATAACTCCAAAGGCCTAATTGAAGGTATTGGTTCTATAGGTATAAATTTTTCCACTCTCATTAAAAATGTGCTTTATGTCAATGGTCTTAAGCATAAACTCCTTAGTATTAGTCAACTTTGTGACAAGGGATTCAAAGTAAATGGGTGCAAAGTTGTAGATATTGTTAATAATAGGATTCTTCTTGTAGGACATAGGGTAGGTAATATTTTTATGGTGCATCTTGATGACATATCTTTCTCTAATATTTGCTTTATGGCTAATAATGAAAATGTATATTGGCTATGGCATATATGTTTAGGACATGCAAGCATGAGTGTTATTTCAAAGCTTATTAAAAATGAACTTGTTGTTGGCATGCCTAACTTTCCTATTGACTTTGATAAAGTATGTGATGCATGTGCTAAAGATAAACATAGGAGAGCATCTTTGAAATCTAAAAATATAGTTTCTACATCTAGAGTAGTCCAACTTATTCATATTGACCTTTTTGGACCCACTAAAACTATGAGTGTAGGAGGTAAACAATATGGATTTGTTATTGTTGATGACTATTCTAGATATACATGGGTTTTCTTTTTGTTTTCAAAAGATGAAGATTTATTAACCTTTTTGGACCAACTAGAACTATGAGTCTAGGAAGTAAACAATATGGATTTGTTATTGTTAATGACTATTCTAGATATACATGGGTTTTTTTTTTTCAAAAGATGAAGCTTTAGAAAAAGTAAAATGATTCAAAACTAAGTGAGATATTAATTTCAAGTGTAAGAAGTAATCATGTAAAAGAATTTGAAAACCTTGACTTTGAAAATTTTTGTAATGAACATGGTATTAGTCACAATTTTTTGGCACCTAGAACCCCTCAACAAAATGGAATTGTTGAGAGGAAAAATAGAACCTCAAAGGAGATGGCTAGAACCATGTTATGTGAAAATAATTGGCCAAGATATTTTTGGGCGGAAGCCATAAACACTTCTTGCTATATTATAAATAAAGTTATGGTTTGGCTTATTTTGAAGAAATTTCCTTATGAACTTTTTAAAGGAAGAAAACCTAACACAAGTCACTTTCATCCTTTTGGTTGAAAATGTTTTGTTTTGAATAATGTAAAAGAAAATTTAGGAAAATTTGATGCCAAAAGTGATAAAGGTATTTTTCTTGGTTATTCCACAAATTCTAAAACTTATAGAATTTTTAACAAGAAAACCCTTGTTGTAGAAGAATCTATACATGTTATTTTTGATGAATCCAACTCTCCTTCTAGAAAGGAATCTATTAATTTTGATTATGTAGAAATATATCAAGTTGACCAAAATCAAGCATCACATGAAGATTAAGGCGTAAGTGAGTTAGTTCAAGAACTTAAAGTTGATGAAATCCAAGAACTAACTCACATTGAAAGAGAATCTAGCCACCTAAGAGAGCTTTGATATGTTAAGGATGTACACATCATTGGTGATCCATCTAAAGGGGTAATTACTAGATCTTTAATTAGAAATACTTGTAATTATGTTTATTTCATTTCTTGCATAAAACCTAAAAACATTGATGATACTTTAAATGATGAGTTTTAGATAATGGCTATGCAAAAAGAATTAAATCAATTTGAAAGAAATCAAGTACGGAATTTAGTTGATAGACCTAGTGATCATCCAACTATAGAAACTAAATGGGTCTTTAGAAATAAACTTGATGAAAATGGTAACATTGTTAGAAATAAGGCTAGATTAGTTGTCAAAGGATATAGCCAAGAGGAAGGTATAGACTATGATGAAACTTATGCACCGGTGGCTAGGTTCGAAGCCATTAGGATGTTATTAGCTTTTGCAATTTCAAACTTTTTCAAATGGATGTAAAAAGTGCATTTTTTAAATGGTTTCATAAATGAAGAAGTTTATGTTGAACAACCTCCCAGTTTTGAAAATCTAAAATTTCCAAATCATGTTTTCAAATTGTCCAAAGCTCTATATGGTTTGAAGTAAGCTCCTAGAGCTTGGTATGAAAGGCTTTCCAATTTTTTAATTGAAAATGGCTTTAGAAGAGGTAAAGTAGACACCACCTTGTTCATAAAAACTAAAGACAAAGACATTTTAGTAGTACAAATTTATGTTGATGATATTATATTTGGTGCTACTAATGAACTTCTTTGTCAAGAATTTTCTAAGATTATGCAAAGTAAATTTGAGATAAGCATGATGGGTGAGCTTAACTTCTTTTGGGGGCTTCAAATCAAGCAAACTAAAAATGAAATATTCATCAATCAAGCCAAATATATCAAGGAAATGCTCAAGAAGTTTAAAATGGAGGACTTGAAGCCTCAATCAACACCAATGAGCACTTCAACAAAGCTTGATAAAGATAAATGAGGTAAATGTGTTGACACTAAACTTTATAGGTCTATGATAGGGTCATTGCTTTATCTTACCGCAAGTAGACCGGATATAATGTTTAGTGTTTGTTTATGCTCTAGATTTCAATCATTTCCTAAGGAGTCACATTTACAAGCCATTAAGAGAATCTTTAGGTACCTTATGGACACCCCAAATCTAGGACTTTGGTATCCCAAAGATTCATCATTTAGTTTGCATGCTTAGTCCGATGCGGATTATGGAGGATGTAAGTTAGATAGGAAAAAAACTTTCGGAACATGCAACTTCTTAGGAAACATGCTTGTTTCTTGGTTCTTTAAGAAACAAAATAGTGTAGTGTCCACAACCGAAGTAGAATATTTTGTCGTAGGTAGCTGTTGTGCTCAAATTCTTTGGATGAAGCAACAATTAGTTGACTATGGAATTGATATGGATCACATTCCTATAAGGTGTGATAACACTAGTGCTATTTTCATAACCAAAAAATCCAACCAACACTCTAGAACAAAGCATATAGAGATAAGACACCATTTCATTAGAGATCATGTGCAAAGAGGTGACATAGTTCTAGAGTTTGTAGATATTTTGCATCAACTAGCCGATATTTTTACAAAGCCTTTAGATAAGGAGAGACTTTGGATAATTAGGGGAGACTTAGGACTAATGAACATGCCTTCATAAGCTTCTTGTATAATATTTTTGACATTCTTGGACACTTGTGTTATTGTATGCATGCTTTGTGTATATTACTTTATTATACTTGTAAACTTGTAAATTCTTTGTGTCTATTTATTCTCGCATGTTTGAAATGTTTTTAATATGTTATATAATTAAGTTGGATAGTATTTTAAATCATAGATCAAAATTTGAGTATGTTAGTAAATGTATTTTCCACCTTTTGATTGCTTTCAAGCATGTTTTTACTTGATTTTCTTGTAGATATTTGTTTAAACATGGTATTATATGATTTTACATATGTTATCTATTTGTTTTTGTATCTTTTTTCATGTATTTTTTCATTTTCTGATTAGTTGTTTCGGTAGTATGCAGGGATGTTTTATTTTCATTGCATTTGGATGTTTTTATTTCAAATGTATTGCCATTGTTTGTTTTTTTTTATGCTTCATTTTTCTTTTCTTTCTATTTTTTATTATTATGTCTCCATATGTTTAAGTATTGTGCACTTATTCCCCTTAGTTTATCAAGCATGCATTCTTTTTTATATTACAAAAAAGGGGGAGAAAAATGCAAAATTTGCATAATATAATTTTCAACTAAATATTAAAGCCAAATTCTTTAAGTTGAAAATTTAAATGAAATAACGTCTAAAATATTATTTTTTCAAAAAGGGAGCTTATTTTGAAAATAATGTTTAAGATAGGGGGAGTTAGCAATTTTTTTCAAAATGTTTTTGTTATATCAAAAAGAGGGAGATTATGTAACACCCCTTACCCGTATTCAACGCTGGAACAGGATACGAGGCGTTACCGGACTTATATGCAAGCAATCATACAAAATCGAGACATGACTTTCCACTCAAATTTAAAACCTTTCATAAACATTCATATCACCCCTTAAACGAGACTACGAGACCCAAAACATACATAAGGTGGGGTTCAGAACTAAACCGATAATTTTAGAAACTTCTGGGAAAACTTAGAAAATTTTCATCAAAACGGTCCACACTCCCGTGTGGGAGAAGGGACACGCCCGTGTGGCATATCACATGCCCGTGCTTCAGGCCGTGTCAAATATAAGGGGCATTCTGTTTATGACGTCATCAACAAAATATGGTCACACGGCCAAGGCACACGCCCGTGTCCTTAGACTGTGTGGCAAATTAAATTCCTAAAATCAACTGCAGACTTCACACAGCCTGGGCACATGCCCATGTACTATGGCCGTGTCTTCCACATGGT
Organism: Gossypium sturtianum; assembly: GCA_025698515.1. NCBI lineage: Eukaryota > Viridiplantae > Streptophyta > Magnoliopsida > Malvales > Malvaceae > Gossypium > Gossypium sturtianum. The sequence continues at coordinate 42,928,993 of CM046948.1, forward strand.
TGAGACACACGGCCATGCCTCAGCCCGTGTGGTTACAACTGGGCATTCTGTTTTGTCAACTTAGGATGCAAGGAGACAAACGGCCAAACCAAACGCCCATGGGCAAGCCGTGTGTCACACACGGCCTAGACACACGCCCGTGTGTCTACCCATGTAGACAAAATAAGGCTATTCACCAAGCCTTTTTTCCACCCATACTTGTACCAATCTACACAACATCAAAACCACACCAATCCAAATATATATATAAATTCAAGGCACTTAATATAGCATAACTAAATGCTTAACCATCATCAAACATCCATAATCACATACAACATATCCTCATTCAACCATCAATAACCATAGGCCATATCATAATGGTAATGACACATACATGCATATATGAATAGGTTTACATCCAAATAATCATTATGAGCCACATCTCATGGCCTTATACAAAATGAATCAAATATCATCCTAAGCCAACACATTTGGCTAAACCAATATGACACATAACCAAAAAGAACAAGTCCCTATACATGCCATAACTCAATGTAAATCTCAATATACCAAAATGTGTAGATAGTGTGGGTGATCCTCTGACGGTCTTCGTATCCTGAGCTGGCCTTTTAACACTATAAAACAAGGGAAAAGAAAAGGGAGTAAGCTTTAAGCTTAGTAAGTCTATATGTAAACAATGAACATCATACCATATACTTATCAATCAAGAACATTACATACTAATCAAGAACAATTTAGATCCTCGTAGTTGTACTTACTCATTTCAAATCTTACCACATTCCAAATACATATCATAAACATTGCTCACATTTACATGCACTTATACCCTGCACTTATCACCATATAGCCACACGTAATTTCACTTAGTCAAAGTTTCTCGATGAACACTTCAGAATAATACTGGATACATGGTGGTTTCGCACATAGCCCACCATTTATAAATAACACGGTGGTATCTCACACAGCCTTCCAATAATCACATATCCACGGTGGTATCGCACACATCCCACCAATAATCACATATCCACGGATGTTTATCCGTATCCTTTTCCTATTCCGAAGGTTCATCCGAGAATTTCCTCACTTTCTATAATTTTAATAGATATCAATAATATTCATTCACATTTCACATAATGCATTAATATGTAAAAACATATAAACTTACATCGATACAAAATATGTCAATTTGAAGTTTAGTCCGAAACCTTGCCTTTTCCTCGGTCAAGGTTAATTCCACATTCTTCTTGATCTATAATGACATATTTAGCTTATTAAATAACCATATTAATCAAATCACTCCAAAAATTCCTATTTTGAAAAAATTACCGTTTTGCCCCTGGACTTTCAATAAAATTATGATTTTACCCCTAGGCTCGTAAAATGAAATGTGTTCATTTTTTTTCACACCCAAGCCTAGCCGATTCATATTCTCTCTTATAGAAACTCACAATTCAAATTATCTCACATATTTACTACCTATTTTACAACCTTTACAAAAAGGTCCAATTTAGGCTTTTTCATGGAAACTCCTTTCACAAAAGTTATTTATTTAACAACCAATTTTCATTTTCTTCCATAAAAATTTAGCAATCAACACTAATGTTCTCATGGCAAAACCCTAGACTCTCAACCATTTTGCAAAATAGTCCCCTCATTAGCTAGCTTAAGCTACAAGGGATCCAAAAGTACAAAAATTATCAAAAATGACCATCAAAAACACTTACTTGCAATGATTAAAAGTTGCTGAAATTTTCAAGCTTCCATGGCCCTTTCTTGAGTGAAAAATCGGTGGAGAAGAGAAAATGAAAAAGATGATATCTTTTTTCTCTTTGTTTTATGTTATTTACCAATTAAGTCACCAAATACTACACCTAACCATTGACTATGTCATTTCTTTGTCCCTATGGCCGGCCATCAGCCTAAATAAGGCCTATTTGCACATTAAGGACCTCTAATTTAAGGTTTTTAGCTATATGACACCTCAAAATAGTAGAACACAAAATTTCGCCTTTTATGCGATTTAGTCCTTTTTTCGAAATTAAGCAAGTAATCACTACAATTAATTCACCAAAATTTTCATGCACTCATATATTCATGATATAACACATAAAGTAATATTTAAAATAATTTCTCCGACCTCAGATTAGTTGTTCTGAAACCACTGTTTCGACTAGCCCCAAAATCGGGCTGTTACAACTCTCCCCCTGTAGGGATTTTTGTCCCCGAAAATCTTACCGATAAAGAGGTTTGGGTACTACTCTCTCATGGCTTCTTCCAGTTCCCACGTAGCCTCTTCTACCCCATGTTTTGGGCTGTTACAACTCTCCCCCTGTAGGGATTTTTGTCCCCGAAAATCTTACCGATAAAGAGGTTTGGGTACTACTCTCTCATGGCTTCTTCCAGTTCCCACGTAGCCTCTTCTACCCCATGTTTTTTCCACAACACTTTCACTAAGGTTATACTTTTATTCCTCAACTATTTAACCTCACGAGCCAAAATCTTAATTGGTTCCTCATCAATGGTCATATCTGGTCGTATCTCAATTTTTGTAGGAGGAATTACATGTGAAGGATCAGAACGATATCATCGCAACATCGACACATGGAACACATTGTGTATTCTCTCCAATTCCGCCGATAAAGCTAACCGGTAAGCTACTGGTCCAATTCTTTCAATAATTCGAGCCACCTCCGTTGTCGCAAATTCAAGTCCTTTTGATTCATCAGGTACTTCAAACTTTTATGATCGGTAAAGATTTGGCATTTCTCACCATACAAATAATGACGCCAAATCTTCAAACCAAAGACGATGGCGGCCAATTCCAAATCGTGCGTCAGATAATTCTTTTCATGTGGTTTTAGCTGTCTCGAGGCATAAACTACTACTTTACCCTCTTGCATCAACACACAACCAAGACCATTCATTGACGCATCACTATAGATCACAAACTCCTTTCCCAACTCAGGTTGTACCAAATCTGGTGCTTCAGTTAATCGTGCCTTCAACTTCTCAAAACTTTGTTGACATCTATCGGTCCATTCAAACTTAACATTATTTTGCAACAACTTAGTCATAGGAGAAGCAATCATTGAAAATACCTTGACAAAACGTCGATAGCTCCACAGAGGGAGCGGGACTTTACTACGTTAGTAGAGAAAGCTAAGATTACTGAGGAGGTAAAGCGCGCAGAGTGCCAGAATCGTGAGAAAGACAAAGGGAAAAATAGAAGGGATGCAGAGGCCACCAGTTTCAAGCAGAGGCCCAGGAAAAGGGCCAGAGTGGATGGGCCAGTCAGAGCTGGGGCCCCTGTTGCTACTGATAGGTTGCAACCTTGTGCTGAGTGTGGGAGGAGCCATCCTGGGGAATGTTGGAAAAGCATGGAAGCCTATTTGAGGTGCGAGTCGATGGAGCACCGTATCAGGGACTGTCCATGATTTCAGGCGCAAGCTACTAGAGTGGGTAATGTACATCCACCAAGGGGTGGTCAGCAGCCGCCTATGTAACAGTCTGAATTTGACCCTAATCGAAACGGTGGTTTCGGGACCACGAATCTGAGTCCAGAAAAATTTTTAATATTATTTTCGGTGTTTGTTATATGTGAATTAATGTGTGTGAAAGTTTCGTAGGAAAATTTGATTGTTTGTGTGTTTAATTTAGAAAAAGGATTTAATCGCATAAACTGTAAAAGTTGCATATTAAAGTGAAATGTGTTAAATTGATAATGGCTTCTTTAAATGAGGTGTTAAAAGGGAAATTAGCCCATTTTAAGAGTTAGTGGCCGGTCATGGACAAAACTAACCTTAAAATATAAAATTTGGTTATGTTTTAATAATGGCCAAATATGTAATTAGATAAATATTGATATATATGTTAATTATAATAAAATAAGAAGCCATAGTTCATCTTTTTTGGCCGAAAGTTAGCAAGGGAGGAAGAAAGAAAAGCTTCAAAACATTCGGCCTTATTCAAGCTTAATTAGGTATGAATTTTAGCTCGGTTTTTGTCGATTTTTACGTTTTTGAGACCGTTGTTTCGAACATTAGTTGACCCATGCTAGAATTTTTAAATTTGAGCATGCTTGATGTTCGGCCATTGTCATGTTCTTGTGGTTTTGATGTTTGATGATTTTATATTAAAGTTATGTTAAAGATTAGCATGTTTTGTGTTGGAAATTTTAGTGAATTTGTGTATTTTGGGCTAAATTACAAAGAATAAATTTTTGAGGGGCTAAAATGCTAAATAAATGAAATAAATGGACTTGTATAGTCCCTATGAACATTCGGCCCTTATGTGATGTAGAGAAATTTTGTGTATTTTGTGTTTTGTGCAAATAGGACAAAATTGTAAAAATGTGAAACATTAGGGGTAAAATGGTAATTTGCCTATTTATGTGTTTTGGGACTAAATTGAGATGAAATGTGCTTGAATGAGCTAAATTTTAATGTGTTTAGATCAAGAACAAAGAAAACGGATTTGGATCGGGAAAGGCAAAGGTTAACGAATAGCCAGGTCTTCATTTGTCTGTCGATAGTCGAGGTAAGTCTTTAAGCAAGTTAATATCATCAGTATCGACTATAACCTAGTATACATGTTGAATTATTAACTTGTGGATTGAAATATGATTAAGCCGAATGTGTGGAAGTAGTTTAGCAATGATATGTAATCGAAGTTATTTGAGTTCATTAAATGAAGTGATGTGAATTATATGTGATATTTGTGATCTTGTTATTGTGTAATGTGAATGAGTTGGTTTGGTAAAATAAATATCGGGCTTATTGCCTAGTAGGCCTTGTGCCGGTGATTTGTATCGGGCTTTGAGCCTAGCAGGCCTTGTGTCGGTGAAATGTTTCGGGCTTATTTCCTAGCAAGCTAAATGCTGGTGATTGAATTTCAGACCTTTGGTCTAGCAGGCTTAATGCCGGTGTATATTTCAGGCTTTGATGCCTAGCAGGCTTGATGCCGGTGATGTATTATAATTGGAGAAATCATGAATCATACAAGGTGAAACATAGTTAATGTATCGAGCTAAAAGCTCAGGTAAGTATAAGCCCTTTTATATTTACAAGGAGTAAGGTAAGTTGGTATAATACTATTTGAGTTAAGATAATACTATAAGAATTTAGTTATGTGCTATTGAGCTTACTATTGATGTGTATGAACATTATATAATAGAAATTGAGTTTAAATGTACTATTTTGGAGATTCGGCTACAAGTAGAAATGTTAAGGGTGAAAAGATTTGGAGTGTGATTGTATATGTGTATAAATAAGTTAATGAGGTTGATATGAATGTTGTACTCATATGACTTGGAGTATGCGATTACATGTAATATATTTTTGGGTTTCGATGAGTTACATGTTTATGGTAATAAAGTGCAAATACTTAGGTTAATAATTTGATAGTATTCGGCCATGTTTAAATTCACATATTGTAATGTATATATATTCAATGCCATAAGCCTAAAGATTAAAAGGTTTAAGTGTTTGATTGTTATATTAACATTTGCTTGAGACTTACTAAGCTAGTAAGCTTACTTCGTAAGTGTTCATTGTTCTGTTTTATAGATTTTGATCAAGTTACGGGCTCAGAGAATCGTTGGTGAAGTCAGCCACACTATCATCCCTTTTTGGTACTTTCAAGCTAGTTTTTGAATCAAAGGCATGTATAGGCTAGTTAAATGTTTGAATGATGTTCGGTTTACACATATATATATATATAGCCATACGAAAATGGCTTGATCATTTTGTTTAAGTTTGGTTTTATTTGTTCTTGGCTATGTGTATGGTGTGTTTGGTTTCAATAATTCGGCTATGGTCTGTTTCTTTTAGTCAAGTATATGTAATATGCATTCGATATAATTGCTTGTTTATAATACTAATGTTTGAGTTACTTTAGTCATGTATTTTGGCATTTAGGTTAATGGTTGAATTTCATTTGAAGGTAAATCTTTATATGTATTAGGTCATGATTCGAATTGTTGTAAAGTATGCTTCATGGTTGTATTCTTGAGATGGTTAGTCTAAGTAAATTTTAAGTAATGGAAATGTTAAGGTTATTCAACTTTGTAAATAATTTATTTGGGAATTGCATTTAAGGTACGGTTTGGGTGTGACTTTAAAATGAGAAATGGATATAAGCTATATATGATTCGGTTATGATATTCGACCATTTGTTTCGGTTTTCAAAGTGCATATGTGTATTTGGTTTGTTAATGGATATGATGTGGTGGATGACATAATTACATAAGTATAATGAAATAAAGGTTTCTTATATAACCTAATAGGTAGTTAATTTATTGGTTGAATGTGCATATTTTAATTATGCTATTAGATCATTCATAATAAGTGAATTATTAATTGTTATATGTGTTCAAGATGTTTAAAATTATCATAGTTTATGTGCCTGATCTTGTATTGAATCAAAATGGTAGAGTATATGATAAGTTTGGTAATAATTTAATACGACTCATGAATGTTTTGGTTTTAAAATGCGCTTGTATAAAAGTGATATGTTTGATGTCCAGCTTATGAAATATTAGTTCTAAGCTGTGTTTTGTTGGTAACGCCTCATAACCCTAATTCAGCGATGAAGACGGGTTAAGGGGTGTTACATTTGATTGGTATCAGAGCTACAGTTTAGTCGATTCTAGGACTACTGTAGCGCGTGTGAGTCTAGCTATACATGCCTTAATTATATAAACGATAGTGTGGTGACTTGACATTTCAAAGCGTGTTTTATATAGTAAATGGATCCTGATGGAGCTGCGGATGATGTAGAGAGTGTAGCGCCTGATCGCGCACGCGGGTCAACGCCGGTAGACTCTCGACCTGTCTCGGGTAGCCATGAGGGGGAGGCTAAGCAAGCCTTCTACCAGATGATGAATGAATGGTTTACCCAGTTCATTCAGACTAACCCGGCTGTACAACAACCTCCACCCCGAATAATCCAACTCCGTACCTTGGCAAGACTCGATGTTAGATCCGATGAGATCTAGTAGGCCTTCTGTTGATAAAATCAGAAATATAAATAGAAGAATTCAAAGCTAATGATAATGACGACGCAGAATGAGCTGAGATGTGGCTCGATAACACTATTCGGGTACTTGATGAGCTATCCTGTACTCCAGATGAATGCCTGAAGTGTGCTATATCTCTACTTCGGGACACTGCATATCACCGTAGAATACACTAGTATCGTGGTTCCAAAGAAAAAGTGACTTGGGATTTCTTCCAGATTGAGTTTCGTAAGAAATATATCAGTCAGAGATTCATCGATCAGAAACGAAAAGAATTTCTAGAACTAAAACAGAGTCAAATGACTGTGACGGAATATGAGCGGAAGTTTGTCAGATTGAGCCGATATGCCCGAGAGTGTGTATCAACCAAGCCGTTATGTGCAAAAGATTTGAAGACGGTGCGAATGAAGACATAAAGTTGCTTGTGGGCATTCTTGAGATCAAAGAGTTCGTAGTACTTGTCGAACGAGCTTGCAAAGTCAAGAGCTTGGGAAAGAGAAAAGAAAGGTGAAATAGAAGCTAGAGACACTCAAAAAGATCATCGAGTAAGACTTTCCATTCAGCGTTTAAGAAGTTCAAAGATGACTTCGCCGACATAAAGCTACTTGCACTGTCTAGACGAGATCGACCTCCGGTGAGTTCCCGAGCCACTTCGATGGCTAGTGTTGGTAATGTTCAAGCAGAATCGGGTGAGTGCAAGCATTGTGGAAAATGGCGTTCGGGAGTTGTAGATTCCATGATCGGTCCTGTTTTAAATGTGGATCGTCGAACCATTTTATTCGAGAGTGCCCGATGCTAGCCGACCAAAATACGGTTCAGAATACTAAACCGAGCAACACATCAGCACGAGGCAGACCACCCAGACATTCAGGCAATGTAGGTGGCAGTCAGAGAGGGACGAAGGACACTGCAGTTCAATCAGAGGCTCGAGCACCAGCTAGAGCTTATGCTATACGAGCCAGAGAGGATGCTTCTTCCTCAGATGTCATTACCGGTACTTTCACACTTTATGGTACTACTGTGATTGCATTGATTGATCCTGGTTCGACTCATTCATATGTGTGTGAAACTCTAGTATCCAGTAAGACTCTACCTGTTGAGTCTACTGAGTTTGTGATCCATGTGTCCAACCCTTTGGGTAGATGTGTTTTTGTTGATAAAGTGTGTAAAGGTTGCCCGTTGCTGATTCGGGATTCCTGCTTTCCAGCTGATTTAATGTTGTTGCCTTTCGACGAGTTCGATATAATTTTAGGAATGGACTGGTTAACTTTGCTTGATGCAGTGGTGAATTGCAAAAGAAAGATTATTAATTTGAGATGTCAGAATGGTGAGATCATCCGGATTGAATCTAATGACTTGAATGGGTTACCGACAGTAATATCCTCGATGTTAGCTCGTAAGTATGTGAGAAAAGGATGTGAAGCTTACTTGGCTTATGTGTTGGATAATAAAGTGTCCGAAAAGCAGATTGAATCCGTACCAGTTGTATGTGAATACCCAGAGGTGTTCCCTAAAGAATTGCCGGGTTTACTGCCAGTTCGAAAAATAGAGTTTGGTATTGAATTAGTACTGGGGACGACTCCGATTTCAATAGCTCCGTATCGGATGGCACCTACTGAATTGAAAGAGTTGAGAGCACAATTGCAAGAGTTGACAGATAGGGGCTTTGCACGACCGAGCTTTTCTTCTTGGGGTGCACCAGTTCTATTTGTGAAAAAGAAAGATGGAACTATGTGAATGTGTATTGATTATCGGCAGCTAAATAAGGTGACTATAAAGAATAAATACCCGTTGCCTCGGATTGATGACTTGTTTGATCAGTTGAAAGGGGCTTCAGTGTTTTCGAAGATAGATTTGAGATCGGGTTATTATCAGTTGCGAGTCAAAGATTCCGATGTGCCAAAGAGTGCATTCAAAATGAGGTACGGACATTTTGAGTTCCTAGTCATGCCTTTTGGACTTACTAATGCACCTGCTGTTTTTATGGATTTGATGAATCGGGTGTTTAGACAGTATTTGGATCAGTTTGTGGTAGTGTTTATAGACGATATCCTGATCTACTCCAGAGATGAAACCGAACATGTCGAGCATTTGAGATTGGTGCTACAAAATTTGCGAGATCAACAGTTGTATGCAAAGTTTAGTAAGTGTGAATTTTGGATGAAGGAAGTCAGCTTTTTGGGTCACGTCGTTTCAGCATCAGGTATTCGAGTTGATCCGAACAAAATATCGGCTATACTTGATTGGAAGCCACCAAAGAATGTTTCCCAAATTCGAAGCTTTCTGGGACTTGCGGGATACTACAGACGATTCGTCAAAGGTTTTTCCATGATAGCTACACCTTTGACAAAGCTACTATAGAAAGATGTCAAGTTCGAGTGGTCGGAAAAGTGTCAGAAAAGTTTCGATTAGTTGAAAGCCCTTTTGACCGAAGCTCCAGTATTAGCTCAGCCTGATCGGGTAAAGAATTTATTGTTTATAGTGATGCTTCTTTAAATGGTTTGGGTTGCGTTTTGATGCAGGAAGGCAAAGTCATAGCCTATGATTCGAGACAATTGAAGCCTCATGAAAGAAATTATCCGACTCATGATCTGGAATTAGCAGCCATTGTTTTCGCATTGAAAATTTGGCGTCATTACTTATTCGGTGAGAAATGTCATGTTTATTCAGATCATAAAAGTCTGAAGTACTTGATGACTCAGAAAGATTTGAACTTGAGACAACGTAGATGGTTAGAGCTGTTGAAGGACTATGAATTAGTGATTGACTACCATCCAGGGAAAGCTAACGTGGTTGCAGATACCTTAAGTCAAAAATCATTGTTTGCTCTTCGTGCGTTGAACGCACATATGGCTATGTCTGGTGATGGTTTGATCATAGCCGAGATGAAAGCAAGACCGATGTTTATTCAGCAAATTTGTGATGCACAGAAAATTGACAAAGATATGATTGCTAGACGAGTTCAGTGTGAAAATGATACAGGGTCAGAGTTTCGAATTGATGCAAATGATTGTTTGAACTTCAAAGGCCGAATATGTATTCCGAGGAATGTGGATTTGACTCAGATGATTTTGAACGAGGCTCATAATAGTCTACTATCGGTACATCCGGGTAGGACGAAAATGTATAATGATTTGAAATAGTTCTATTAGTGGCCTGGCATGAAACAGGATATATCTGAATTTGTTTCAAAGTGTTTAATTTGTCAGCAAGCAAAAGCCGAGCATCAAGTGCCTTCTGGGTTACTTCAGCCGATCATGATACCTAAATGGAAATGGGATAGAATCACTATGGATTTTGTATCCGATTTGCCTACGACACCGAGCAAGAAAGATGCAGTCTGGGTTATAGTGGATAAACTGACCAAATCAGCTCACTTTGTGCCGGTTCGTACAGATTATTCGCTTGATAAACTTGCTGAGTTGTATGTATCTCAAATTGTGAGATTACATGGTGTGCCGAGTTCCATTGTTTCAGACAGAGATTCGAGATTCACATCGCGGTTTTGGAAGAAGTTGCAAGATGCTTTAGGTACTAAACTCCACTTTAGCACAGCTTTTCATCCGCAGACAGACGGTCAGTCTGAACGAACCATTCAGATACTTGAGGACATGTTGAGATGTTGCGTCCTCGAGTTTGAAGGTACGTGGGAAAGATACTTACCTTTGATTGAATTTGCTTATAATAACAGTTTTCAATCTAGTATCAAAATGGCACCTTATGAAGCTCTATATGGCCGCAAGTGTCGTAACCGTTGTAATCGACCGAGCTCGGTGAAAATAAGATACACGGGGTTGATTTAATTAAAGAGACGGAGCAGAAAGTGGCTATAATCAGAGATAGTTTGAAAGCTGCCTCGGATCGTCAAAAGTCATACGCTAATTTAAAATGTAAAGGCATTGAGTTCTAGGTCGGAAACCGGGTATTCTTGAAAGTTTCTCCGTGGAAGAAAGTACTCCGATTTGGTCGGAAAGGCAAACTAAGTCCGAGATTCATCGGACCATACGAGATCATCGAACGTATTAGGCCTGTTGCTTATAGATTAAAGTTGCCCTCTGAATTAGAAAAGATACACAACATGTTTCACGTTTTGATGCTTCGTAGATATAGATCAGATCCGTCACATGTGATCGTTCCGTCCGATATTGAAATCCGATCCGATATGACGTATGAGGAAGAATCGATCCGTATTTTAGCTCAGGAAATGAAAGAGTTGAGAAACAAGAAAATTCCGTTAGTGAAAGTGCTATGGAATCGGCACGGAGTTGAAGAGGCTACGTGGGAGCCTGAGGATTCAATGAGGCAACAATATCCGACTTTGTTTAACGGTAAGATTTTCGGGGGCGAAAATCCCTAAGGGGGGAGAGTTGTAACAGTCCAAATTTGACCCTAATCGGAACGGTGGTTTCGGGACCACGAATCTGAGTCTGGAAAATTTTTTAATATTATTTTTGGTGTTTTTTATATGTGAATTAATGTGTGTGAAAGTTTCGTAGGAAAATTTGATTGTTTGTGTGTTTAATTTAGAAAAAAGATTTAACCGCATAAACTGTAAAAGTTGCATATTAAAGTGAAATGTGTTAAATTGATAATGGCTTCTTTAAATGAGGTGTTAAAAGGGCAATTAGCCCATTTTAAGAGTTAGTGGCCGGTCATGGACAAAACTAACCTTAAAATATAAAATTTGGTTATGTTTTAATAATGGCCAAATATGTAATTAGATAAATATTGATATATATGTTAATTATAATAAAATAAGAAGCCATAGTTCATCTTTTTTGGCTGAAAGTTAGCAAGGGAGGAAGAAAGAAAAGCTTCAAAACATTCGGACTTATTCAAGCTTAATTAGGTATGAATTTTAGCTCGGTTTTTGTCGCTTTTTACATTTTTGAGACCGTTGTTTCGAACATTAGTTGACCCATGCTAGAATTTTTAAATTTGAGCATGCTTGATGTTCGGCCATTGTCATGTTCTTGTGGTTTTTGATGTTTGATGATTTTATATTAAAGTTATGTTAAAGATTAGCATGTTTTGTGTTGGAAATTTTAGTGAATTTGTGTATTTTGGGCTAAATTACAAAGAATAAATTTTTGAGGGGCTAAAATGCTAAATAAATGAAATAAATGGACTTGTATAGTCCCTATGAACATTCGGCCCTTAGGTGATGTAGAGTAATTTTGTGTATTTTGTGTTTTGTGCAAATAGGACAAAATTGTAAAAATGTGAAACATTAGGGGTGAAATGGTAATTTGCCCATCTATGTGTTTTGGGACTAAATTGAGATGAAATGTGCTTGAATGAGCTAAATTTTAATGTGTTTAGATCAAGAACAAAGAAAAATAGATTTGGATCAAGGAAAGGCAAAGGTTAACGAATAGCCGGTCTTCGCTGTCCGTCAATAGTCGAGGTAAGTCTTTAAGCAAGTTAATATCATCAGTATCGACTATAACCTAGTATACATGTTGAATTATGAACTTGTGAATTGAAATATGATTAAGCCGAATGTGTGGAAGTAGTTTAGAAATGATATGTAATCGAAGTTATTTGAGTTCATTAAATGAAGTGATGTGAATTATATGTGATATTTGTGATCTTGTTATTGTGTAATGTGAATGAGTTGGTTTGGTAAAATAAATATCGGGCTTATTGCCTAGCAGGCCTTGTGCCGTTGAAATGTTTCGGGCTTATTACCTAGCAGGCTAAATGCCGGTGATTGAATTTCAGACCTTTGGTCTAGCAGGCTTAATGCTGGTGTATATTTCAGGCTTTGATGCCTAGCAGGCTTGATGCCGGTGATGTATTATAATTGGAGAAATCATGAATCATACAAGGTGAAGCATAGTTAATGTATCGAGCTAAAAGCTCAGGTAAGTATAAGCCCTTTTATATTTACAAGGAGTAAGGTAAGTTGGTATAATACTATTTGAGTTAAGATAATACGATAAGAATTTAGTTATGTGCTATTGAGCTTACTATTGATGTGTATGAACATTATATAATAGAAATTGAGTTTAAATGTACTATTTTGGAGATTCGGCTACAAGTAGAAATGTTAAGGGTGAAAAGATTTAGAGTGTGATTGTATATGTGTATAAATAAGTTAATGAGGTTGATATGAATGTTGTACTCATATGACTTGGAGTATGCGATTACATGTAATATATTTTTGGGTTTCGATGAGTTACATGTTTATGGTGATAAAGTGCAAATACTTAGGTTAATAATTTGATAGTATTCAGCCATGTTTAAATTCACATATTGTAATGTATATATATTCAATGCCATAAGCCTAAAGATTAAAAGGTTTAAGTGTTTGATTATTATATTAACATTTGCTTGAGACTTACTAAGCTAGTAAGCTTACTTCGTATGTGTTCATTGTTTTGTTTTATAGATTTTGATCAAGTTACGGGCTCAGAGGATCGTTGGTAAAGTCAACCACACTATCATCCCTTTTTGGTACTTTCAAGCTAGTTTTTGAATCAAAGGCATGTATAGGCTAGTTAAATGTTTGAATGATGTTCAGTTTACATATATATATATATAGCCATGCGAAAATGGCTTGATCATTTTGTTTAAGTTTGGTTTTATTTGTTCTTGGTATGGTGTGTTTGGTTTCAATAATTCGGCTATGGTCTGTTTCTTTTAGTCAAGTATATGTAATATGCATTCGATATAATTGCTTGTTTATAATACTAATGTTTGAGTTACTTTAGTCATGTATTTTGGCATTTAGGTTAATGGTTTAATTTTATTTGAAGGTAAATCTTTATATGTATTAGGTCATGATTCGAATTGTTGTAAAGTATGCTTCATGGTTGTATTCTTGAGATGGTTGGTCTAGGTAAATTTTAAGTAATGGAAATGTTAAGGTTATTCAACTTTGTAAATAATTTATTTGGGAATTGCATTTAAGGTACGGTTTGGGTGTGATTTTAAAATGAGAAATGGATATAAGCTATATATGATTCGGTTATGATATTCGACCATTTGTTTCGGTTTTCAAAGTGCATATGTGTATTTGTTTTGTTAATGGATATGATGTAGTGGATGACATAATTACATAAGTATAATGAAATAAAGGTTTCTTATATAACCTAATAGGTAGTTAATTTATTGGTTGAATGTGCATATTTTAATTATGCTATTAGATCATTCGTAATAAGTGAATTATTAATTGTTATATGTGTTCAAGATGTTTAAAATTATCATAGTTTATGTGTCTGATCTTGTATTGAATCAAAATGGTAGAGTATATGATAAGTTTGGTAATAATTTAATACGACTCATGAATGTTTTGGTTTTAAAATGCGCTTGTATAAAAGTGATATGTTTGATATCCAGCTTATGAAATATTAGTTCTAAGCTGTGTTTTGTTGGTAATGCCTCATAACCCTAATTCGGCGACGAAGATGGGTTAAGGGGTGTTACAGCCTAGAGGTTGTGGTCAGGCCGGGGATGGAAATGGTATGGGCCGTGGAGCTCTAGGCAGAGGTATTGGTCATGCGGAGGCGAGGCATCCAACTTTGGTTTATGCAGCATGTCGTCGAGAGGACGGAGACGTTCCAGATGTGAATACTGGTACGTACTTTACCCATAGTGTGCTATTTACCTAATTTGCAATTAGAATTAGAATGTGCAGCAGAAGTGTAGTGGTGTAATCTGTGTTGTGCGATTATTAGATAGTTGGAAATTTCGAGGACAAAATTTCTTTAAGGGGGTAGAGTTGTAACGCCCCGAATTTTTGTCCTAGAAGAATTGGGCCTTAGGCTTGGGAGCATTTAAAATTTTTGAGAACACGAGAATGGCACAATTGCATGTTAGATCTGTTGCGTGAGTGATTTTGGGAGGTTAAGGGGCTTCTATGAAGTCCTGGGTTCAAGCCATGTCATATGGAAAATTTTTATTTTTATCATTAGGGGAACCGTGACTTCTGGTTTTAAGCCTTTTAGATAATTGTGATTAAAAAGAGACACAAGAGACCTTGTGTTTTGGTGGCTAGTGGCGTGTTGGGCATTAAGAAGGGAGTGGGTTTGAATCCCATGGTATGCAAAAAGGAGGTTTTATTTTATATATTTGTGGCGTGAGAGGTAGAGTTTGATTCAAACTCTGCAGAGGTGGTTGAAGACTTGGTCATCAAATTTGAATGAGTTTGAATGGGAGGTGTGGAGTGAATCAAGGAGAAATCTGTGGAGATTTCTAAAGAATTGGGATGTGAGGGGAGTTTTGGCTGAATGGGGAAGCTTGAGTAAGGGAAATTCGGCTAAGGTATGGCATTTTTTGTGCATTTTCGGCAGTGGGTGAGAGTGCAGAAGCCGAATTTTGTCTCTGTTATTTCGGGATTTTCTCTTTTTCGTTTCGGGTTTTTCTCCCTTTGTGGCATATCGTGCAACATTTTTGACCATTTGGGTCTTTCCCTTTTCAGGTCACTTTTGCCGAATACACTTCCTCTCCCTCCCTCTTCATTCTGTTGTTTTTCTCTTTTTTCTTTTTTTCTTCCCTCTTCTCCCTTTCTTCTCCTAAGCCGAATACCATCCCTCTTCTTTTATTTTCAGTTTCCTAATAGCTTGTGAACCGAACCTTTTCTCTTGATTTGTTCTATGGTGACCGAATTCTCCGTTTTCTTTCCCTCTCTGTTGCGGTTCTACAAGTGTTCCTGAAATCGGTAAGTGACCATATTCTCCACTTTTTTTTTAAACTGTTCTCTCCTATCTCCCTTTTTCTCTAAAAGCTGAATATTTCTTTCCTGTATGCTCTTTGATGGCCGAATGGTGATCCTTTCCTTTTGGTGTGGGGGTTATTGGGTTCTAGGTTTTCAGTGAAGTGAAGGATGGTCTCAAGGTAGTCACCGAAACCGTTTTCTTATCACGCGATTTGAGTATTTCGGCAGGAAGGGGTGCAATCCTTTTTCGAGTAACATCCTTAGCGGGCCAAGTCACACTTTGGTTAAGGCGATGGACTCGTGAGCGGTTTGCTCGACTTCGCTAGCAAGTGTGTACACATACCACCCAAACCGTAGATCGGCAAATGCTGGAATGCCAAAAAGCTGAAAGTACGGCAACGGTTGCCATACGAGCGTGCAATCGTGCGTGTGGTAAACCGAGCCCACGAACACGAGCGTTAGTCTGTAGAGGCCACCGCGAGCGTTCTCGTGGGCTTAGGCCGTTTTTGGGGCCAAATGGACCGGAATGGGCCGAGTGGGCCCAATGGGCCCAGGGGCCCTACGCGAGTAAATTTTCTGGTTGGATAAGAAATAATGAGCCGGCCATGGCGATCACATGGCCAAAGGCAGTTTTGGGCTTAGTGCGCCACACGAGCGTGTGGGCCCACTTGGGCCGAGTATTGGGCTTTGGGCCCAATTACACCGTTTTGACGATATATGTTATATGTGTCACTCAAGGCGACTATAGACCTTTGGAAAGGTTGTATACAACCGAAATACCCCACAGGGTAAAATGACCGTTATGCCCCTAAAGGGCAAAATGACTAGAATGCCCCTACATGTTATATGATTGTTATTGTATGCTATTTATGATATGGTTGCATTCATGTGATATTATGCTGCATGGGGTTGGGTTATGTGATTTGAGGAAGCATTCTATTCTGGCAACACTACTGCATATTTCTGATGGCTATTAGCCTACCGTTCTAGTAGCTCTGCTGCAAATTTTGTTTAGTGCCGCATCGATACTATTTTTTTGTGTGTAGGGATGGGTGGGTTGATACTATATCCCCACATGGTGTGTACGGTTGGACGGAGCTGGTGTGTAGAGGCTGGATGGATAGGGTTTTTGCATGCTTGATCATTCTGATTCTGTTCTGTTTTGGGCTAACGCCCACACTGCATCTGTTCTGTAATGGGCTTAGGCCAGTTGGACACTGCTTCTAAAATGGGCCCAAGCCCAAACTGTTCTGATTGATCACTGTTTTATTTGGGGTGCACACTGAGTTTTCGCAAACTCACCCAACTGTTTAACTGTGCAGGTAATCCCCATACATAGATGGTTCGAGTCGCATGAGGACTTGGAGGAGCCACACAATTAAACTTGCTTTGGATTTTATTTACCTTATTTACCAATTTTCGGGTTGTAATAAGGCCTTTCTAATTTATGGGTTTTAAATTTGGAATCTTGTTTATGGGTTTATAATTGCTAGAAGTAGAACACCAATACGAAAACTGTTTTTCAAAATATCACATTTCCGCAACTGTTTTAAACTAAGCTTCCGCATCAAATAAGGTTTTAAAGGTAAAAGCGTTTTACAAGAGATTGACTTTTATAAACCACATTTTAAAAACAAGCAAACAAAATCTGAGGTTTTAAAGAGATTGACTTTTATAAACCACGTTTTAAAAACAAGCAAACAAAATCTGAGGTTTTAAATGGCAACAAGTTTTAATTGTAAAAAGGGTGTTCAGTGGAAACCTGGGTTTTGAAAAACACCTCAATGTGACACGCCAAATTCGAGCCTAACTTCTAGGCCGGGTTTAGGGTGTTACAGGCGCATTACTAGCAGCATCATCAGCAGCAACTCGGTCGGGATCCATTTACTATATGGAAACACAGTTTAAAATTGTCAGGAGTCACCACACTATCATAATATATTTATGGCATGTATAGCTAGACTCTCACACACGCTACGGTAGTCCAAGAACCGACTAAACCATAGCTCTGATACCACTAAATGTAACACCCCTTACCCGTATTCAATGCCGAAACAGGGTACGAGGCATTACCAGACTTATATGCAAACAATTATACAAACTGTGACATGATTTTTCCACTCAAATTTAAAACTTTTCATGAACCTTCGTATCACCCCTAACACAAGCCTACGAGGCCTAAAACACACTTTAGGAATGGTTTGGAATCAAATCGAACTATTTAAAAGATCTCTGGAAAGACTTAGAAAAATTCTCATCAAACAGCCCACACGCCCGTGTGGCATATCACATGCCCGTGTTCAACACCCGTGTGCAAAAACCTTGACATTCTATTTCTGACGTCATCACCCCATAAATGTCACACGGCCAAGGCACACGCCTGTGTCCTTAGACCGTGTGGCGAATTAAATTCCTAATTCAGGTGCAGACTTCACAGGGCCTGGGCACACGCCCATGTCCCATAGCCGTGTCTTCCACACGGTGGAGACACACGGCCGTGTCTCAGCCCGTGTGGTTACTACTGGGCATTCGGATTTGCCAACTTAGCATGCAGGGGAACACACGGCCAAACCACACACCCATGGGGCAGACCGTGTGTCGCACACGGCCTAGACACACGCCAGTGTGCCTACCCGTGTGGACAAGAACAAGGCTATTTGCCAAGCACTTTCTGCCACCCCAACATGTACAAACATAAACCATATCAAGCTACCAACTCATTCATGCATAATTAAACCAATTAATCAACCATGCAACTTGCACATTCATGAATAACCTCATCATTTCATAGATTAATAAGAAAGAGCCATCAACTATGGCCTTATACAAAAGAATTCATCCTCAAATGAGCCAACACACTCGGCCAAAACAATATGACATTCAACTAAGACTAAGTCCCTATACATGCCATGCTCAAAATGCTAAATCTAACTATACCAAAATGTGTGGATAGTGTGGGTGATCCTCCGACTATCTCCGTATCCCGAGCTCGCTCTTTGACACTATAAAATAAGGGAAAAGATAAAGGAGTAAGCTTTAAGCTTAGTAAGTCTATATGTAAACAATAAACATCATACCACATACTTATCAATCAAGAAAATTACATATTAAATGAAAACAATACAGATCCTCATAGCCACACTTACTCATTTCAAACCTTACCACATCCCAACCACATATCATAAAACATTGCTCACATTTACATGCACTTATACCCTGCACTTATCACCACAAAGCCACATGTAATTTCACTTAAACAAGTTTCTCGATGAACACTTCAGAATAATATTAGATACTTGGTGGTTTCGCACACAGCCCACCATCAACAATTCACACGGTGGTATCGCACATAGCCCACCAACAATAATAATTACGGTGGTATCGAACACAGCCCACCAACAATAATAATTACGGTGGTATCGCACACAGCCCACCAATATTTACTCATTCATGGATTTTATCCGTATCATTTTTCCTATCCCGAAGGTTCATCTGAGAATTTCCTCACTTTCTATCATTTTTAATAGATCTCAATAATAATCATTCGCATTCACACAATGCATTAATAAATAAAAACATACGTAATAAGGATGTATCATTACATAAACTTACCTCGATACAAAATATGCCAATTTGCAATTTAGTCCGAAACCTTGCCTTTTTCTCGGTCAAGGTTGATTCCACGTTCTTCTTGATCTATAATGACATATTTAATTTATTAATTAACCAAATTAATCAAATCACTCCACAAATTCTTATTTTGGCAAAATTACCGTTTTGCCACTAGATTTTTACAAAATTACAATTTTGCCCCTAGGCTCGTAAAATGAAATGTGTTCATTTTTCATACACCCAAGCCTAGCCGATTCATATTACCTCTTATAGCAACTCAAGATTTCAATTATTACACACATTTACTACCTATTTTGCAACTTTTACAAAAATGTCCTTTTAGGTGTTTTCATGGAAACACATTTCACAAAAGTTGTATATTCAACCCCCAAGATTCATTTTCTTCCAAAAAAAATTAGAAATGAACATGAATACTACATGGTGAATCCCTAGGCTCTCAATCATTTTGCAAAATAGTCCCCTCATTAGCTAGATCATGCTACAAGGGTCCCAAAAGTACAAAAATTAACAAGAATGATCACCAAAATTACTTACTAGTAAAGGTTGAAGTTACTGAAAATTTTCAAGCATCTAAAACCCTTCTCTTGATGATATTTTCGGTGGGAGAAGAAGTAAAAATGGGAAAAGATGATAGCTTCTTTGTTTTATCTTATTTTATTCAATTAAGTCACCAAAACCCACCTAACCATTGACCATGTCTCATCTTTGTCCCTATGGCCGACCAACACTCTCCCAATGGCCTAATTGCACATTAAGGACCTCCAGTTTAATATTATATAGCTATTTGACACCTTTAGCTTGTAAAATAAAACTTTTGCACTTCATGCGATTTAGTCCTTTTTCGCAATTAAACATACAATCACTAAAATTAATTCACCAAAATTTTTATGCACTCATATAATCATGCTATAACACATAAAATAACATTAAAAATAATTTCTCCAACCTCAGATTAGTGGTTCCAAAACCACTGTTCCGGCTAGCCCCAAAATCAGGCTGTTACAGATCTGAGGCACGGGCACCTGCAAGAACATATGCCATTCGTGCTAGAGAAGATGCCTCTGCACCAGACATCATTACTGGTACATTTTCTCTACTTGATACTGATATTACTACATTGATTGATCCTGGTTCCACACATTCATATATGTGCATAAACTTAGTGACTGTTAAAAATTTACTTGTTGAATTTACTGAATTTTTGGTTGAAGTTTCAAACCCCCCGGGTCAGTGTGTTATGGTGAATAAAGTTTGTAAGAACTGTCCATTGATGGTAAAAAGGATATTGCTTTTTGGCTAACTTGATGTTATTGCCATTTGATGAATTTGATGTGATTTTGGGAATGGATTGGTTAACCCGATATGATGTAGTGGTAAATTGTAAGTAGAAATATATCGTATTGAAATGTGAGAATGATGAATTGCTTCATGTTGAATCTAATAAACTGGATGGATTACCGAATTTGATTTCAGCAATAACGGCATAGAAATATGTCCGAAAGGGTTATGATGCTTACCTTGCATATTTGTTGGATACTAAAGTGTCTGTGTCAAAGATTCAATCAGTGCCAGTTGTATGTGAATTTCCTGGTGTATTCCCAGAAGAATTACATGGTTTAACACCGGATAGAGACGTGGAATTCTCTATAGATCTCGTTTCGGGAATGACACCGATATCTATAGCACCTTAGAGAATGGCTCCTACTAAATTGAAAGAGCTAAAAGCACAATTGCAGGAGTTGATTGACAGAGGTTTTTCTCGACCTAGTTTCTCGCCTTGGGGTGCTCCGATTTTGTTTGTAAAGAAGAAGGATGGGTTGTTGAGGCTATATATTGATTACAGACAACTCAACAAAGTTACAATAAAGAAAAAGTATCCATTGCCCCGTATTGATGACTTGTTTGACCAGTTAAAATGTGCCACTATATTTTTGAAGATTGATCTCTGTTCTGGATATTATAAATTACGAGTAAAAGAATATGATGTGCCTAATACAACTTTTAGAACCAGGTATGGACACTATAAGTTTCTTGTGATGCCATTCGGCTTGACAAATGCACCTACAGTGTTTATGGATTTGATGAACAGGATTTTCAGTTCGTATTTGGACAGGTTTATGGTGGTATTTATAGATGATATTTTGGTTTACTCTCGAGATGAAAATAAACATGCTGAGCATTTGAGAATAGTGTTGCAAACCCTGCGAGAGAAACAACTGTATGCCAAATTTAGTAAATGTAAATTTTAGCTATGGGAAGTTAGTTTTCTTGGGCATATAGTATCTGCTGAAGGTGTCAGAGTAGACCCGAATAAAATTTCAGTCATTGTTAATTGGAAGCCACTGAAGAATGTATCTGAAGTCTGAAGTTTTCTGGGACTAGCTGGTAACTATCGGAGATTTGTAAAAAGTTTCTCAATGATAGCGTCTCCAATGACTCGTTTACTACAGAAAGATGTAAAGTTCGAGTGGACTGATAAATGCCAGCAGAGTTTTGACAAATTAAAAGCTTTATTGACAAAAGCACCTGTGTTAGTCCAGCCTGAATCGGGTAAGGAATTTACAGTTTACAGTGATGCGTCATTGAATGGCTTAGGCTGTGTACTGATGCAAGATGGTAAAGTAGTAGCCTATGCTTCACGATAGCTAAAGCCAAATGAAAAGAACTATCTGACACATGATCTTGAATTGGCAGCCATAGTGTTTGCATTGAAAATCTGGCAGCATTACTTATTTGGTTAAAAATGTCACATATTCACTGGTCATAAAAGTCTGAAATATTTGATGTCACATAAAGATTTGAATTTGAGACAGCGCAGATGGCTTGAGTTATTGAAAGATTATGATCTTTTTATTGACTACCATCCGGGGAAAGCCAACGTAGTGGCAGATGCTTTGAGCAGAAAATCTCTGTATACTTTGTGAGCAATGAATACTCGATTATCATTGTCTAATGATGGTTCGATCATAGCTGAGTTAAAATCTAGATTTCTGAAGCTCAGAAAAATGATAGTAAGTTGCAAGAAAAACGGATACAAAACTAGTCGACTCCTGACTCAGAATTTTAGATAGGGACTGATGGTTGTTTGTTATTCAGAGGCAGAGTATGTGTGCCAAAAATTTCAGAACTAATACAGAAGATTTTGAATGAAGCTCATAATTGAAACATGTTTATGCATCCTGGTGGTAATAAAATGTATAATGATTTGAAAAAGATGTACTGGTGGCCAGGAATGAAAAAAGATATTTCTGAATTTGTATCTAAATGTTTGATATGTCAGTAAGTAAAAGCTGAACATTAGTTGCCTTCTGGACTATTACAGCCAGTTACAATACCGAAATGGAAATGGGAAAGAATTACTATGGACTTTGTATCGGGATTACCCCTATCTCCAAAGAAGAAAGATGCCATTTGGGTAATTGTTGATCGGTTGACAAAGTCTACACACTTTATTCCAGTACGTATGGATTATTCTTTGGATAGACTGGCTGATTTATTTGTTTTAGAGATTGTTAGATTGCATGGAGTGCCTGTCTCCATTATTTCAGATAAAGATCCTCGGTTTACATCTCGATTCTAGAGCAAATTGCAAGAAGCTCTGGGTACTCAGTTACACTTTAGCTCTGCATTTCATCCCCAAATAGATGGTCAATCTGAACGGGTAATACAGATCTTGGAAGATATGCTTTGGTGATGTGTACTTGAGTTTGAAGGTAACTGGGAAAGGTATTTGCCTTTGGTCGAATTTGCTTATAATAACAGTTATCAGTCTAGTATTAAAATGGCACCGTATGAAGCCTTGTATGGTCGCAAATGTAGGACTCCATAATACTGGACAGAACTCAGTGAGAAAATGTTACACGGGGTTGACTTGGTTTGAGAGACTGAGGAAAAAGTGAAGCTAATTCGATATAGCTTGAAAGCAGCCTCGGATTAGTAAAAGTCTTATGCTAATTTAAAAAGAAAAGAGATAGAATTTCAGGTTGGTGACAAAGTATTCTTGAAAGTTTCGCCTTGGAAGAAAGTACTTCGGTTTGGTCGTAAAGGGAAATTGAGTCCACGGTGCATTGGACCATATGAGAATACAAAAATAATTGGACCGGTTGCATATCGGTTAGCTTTACCACCAGAGCTTGATTGGATTCATAATGTTCTTCATGTGTCTATGCTACGACAGTATCGGTCCGACCTTTCACATGTTTTCGCTTCGACAGAGGTAGAGATTCGGCCTGATATGACATATGGTGAAGAAGCAATCAAAATCTTATCTCGGGAAACAAAAGAGTTAAGAAATGAAAAGGTAGCTTTGGTAAAAGTTCTTTGGCAACAACACGGTATAGAAGAGGCTACCTAGGAGTCGGAGGAAACTATGAGGAAGCAATACCCGAATCTTTTTACTGGTAAGATTTTTGAGGACGAAAATCCCTAAAGGGGGAGAGTTGTAACAGCCCAAGTTTCAGTGAAATCGGAACAGTGGTTTCGGGACCATAGATCCGACCCGAAATATAATTTATTTTTATTTTATTATATGGTCCGTAATATGATAGTCAGGACATGCGAAAATTTTGACATGAAAATTTTATCGATTTAGGGCCTAATTACGAGAATGACTAAATCACATAAAATGTGAAAGTTTAATTCTAGTAGCTATAAGGATCAAATAGCTATGGAATCCAAAACTAGAGGTCCTTATATGGTAATTAGACCATTAAGAAAAGTATGTAGATTTTTCATGGTGACTCATCCATGGAATTATAGAAAAAGGTTAAGGACTAAACTGGAAATAGCAAAAATTTAGTTAATTAAAATATGATAAAAGAAAATATCATCTTATTATTGTCATATTCAACCTAAAATTCTATGGAAACCCTAGGAGAGAGAGGAGAAACTTTCAAGGCCTAATTGGGTAAGTTTCCTTGTCCCGTTTTTAGTAATTTTGGTATTTTTAGAATCGAGATAACTTAATCTCTCTATTTGGGGGATTAATTTGAAAAGTTATCAAAGTATGAAAATGGGTCATGGATGTATTATGCTGGAAATTAGAAATTTATGGTAGAAAATGAAACATTATTGATAGATAAACAACTTTTACAAAGTGTTTTTTTATGAAAACATGATTTAGGGACTAAAATGAAAAGTTGTAAAATTTGATGAAAAATTCTGAAATTTTATGAATACATGTGCTGGAAAATTTGTAATGGGGGCTTTGGTCAAGCTTGGAATAGGGAGTAATTTGCACAAGTTTCATTTTCCGGGCCTAGGGACAAAATCGAAATTTATGGAAAAGTTAGGTGCAAAATGGTAATTTTGCCTAGGACGTAAAGTGAGTCCATTTAAATATGAAACGTATGAAATTGATGGTTAAATTCATTTATATAGATCCAGACAACACTAATTCAAGGTTAGATTGAGGAAAAGAAAAGGTTTCGAATTAGTAGATTTCTAACGCGAACAAGTGTCGAGGTAAGTTCGTGTAACTTAATCGAACATGTAATTATGTTGTGTTGTATGTAATGTGATTTATGTTGATGTGCTTACTTGTATACTATGATGGAAAATCGATATATGCTTAAAATGTGAAAAAGGGTTAAGTCTCGATTGAATATCAGATTCCGATAATTATATGCACTTACTCAAAATTAATGAAGTCCTGCATTTGTTGCAAACGGGATTTAGCTCGGACGAGTAATCCCATTGACCTTGTTATAGAAAGGATTTAGCCCGGATGGGTAATCCCGGTATAATACCTCTCGAGCATATGTTATGATTAGGGTTTAGCCTGGACTGGTAATCCTAATCGAGCTCCTCTGAGCTTACGTTATATAAAGGATTTAGCCTGGACTGGTAATCCTGTTATACGATATGTGGCTCGAGAGAGTGTTTCTTGGTTAAGTGCCCTATTGGGTACCCTTGAATAAGAAATTGATGGATTATTGAATCGTACACTTCGAGTGTACTACTTAAGCATCCATCGAAATTCAATGATTCGACGGACATAAAACTCCTGGCATGGCATGAAACTCTTGAGATGATATGATAATGACTCGAAAGAATATTGCTTGATGAGCTCATCTATGTTACTTGATTGATATGAAGATTTTGGTGACTAACATGTTTGATTGAATGTATGTGATTAGGCAATTTAGCCAAATGGATGGAAACATAACATTGTATGCCTAGAATTTAATAAGTAAGATTGGTAAGTTTAGTTTCCGTTATACGAACTTACTAAGCATGTAATGCTTACTCCGTTTATTTTCCCCTGTTTTATAGTGCTTGGAAGCTTGCGAGGGTTGGATATCATTGGAGCATCATCACACTATCAACTAGCATTTTGGGTATAATGGCATGTATAGGACAACTTGGCCAATAGTGGCTTGAAATGTTATTTTGTAACCTAGCCATTGGAATGGCTAGTAATGGTTCATTTTGGTATGACTAAGTAGATTATTATGATATATTCATATACATGTTTTATGTTAAGAATGTGTGATCAATGTTGTGAATGCCTAAGATGTTCCAAGGTAAGTCTATAAACACTTATGCATGTATTGATATGCTATGTTGAATTATAGAAATTGCCTAATTTGAATGCTTGAATTGGTTGGTATTGGATGTGTGTTTCAAGTGTAGGTCTTGGGTGAAATTTTGGGTGAGAAATGAAGCTAGAAATGGCTTCATTTTGTCCACACGGGCGTGTGTCTAAACCGTGTGTGACACACGGCCTGGTAACACAGGCATGTAGTTAGGCCGTGTGTCCCCTGCACCTTATTTTTGAGAAACAGAATGCTCAGAATTGGGCACACGGGCGTGTGTCTCAACCGTGTGCCACACGGCTTAGAACATGGGCGTGTGCCTTGGACGTGTGAAACCTGCACCTAATTCAAATTAATTTAATTAACCACACGGCCTAACACACGGGCGTGTGGCATGGCTGTGTGGCGCAAGTCAGAGAGCAACCTAAATCGAACACGGCTTGTAGCACGGGCGTGTTCCAAGGTCACACGGGCGTGTCCCTTGGACCACACGGGTGTCTGAGTCCCGCACCTTAGAAAAATTTTGTAATTTTGCGAAAAATTCTTAGAGGTTTCGATTAAGTCCTGATTTGATTCTAATGCTCGTATTGGGCCTTGAGGGCCCGATCAAGGGACATTTTAGATGATCTCGGTAAATGAATAGTAAATTTTTGTAGTTTAATAGAAAAATGTTTTGAATGTTTTGGTAATGCTCTGAAACCCTATTTTGACGACGGGTACGGGTTAAGGGGGTTACAATTGAAACCAAGTTTCACCATGAAAGCTAAATTCTGACCATTGAGATGCCAAAACCCAAACCCTCCATACGATCTAGGTTGACAAATAGCATCCCAACTCACTAACGCCATTTTCCTAATGCCACCAAAAGAACCCAAAATAAAGTGTCGTATCAAACCTTCAATTTCTTCAGAAACACCTTTTGGGACCATTAAGGACTGCATTAGGTAGCTAAGAATGGATAAAACGACAGATTCTGCAAGAGTAACCCTTCTGGCGAAAGAGAGTTTCTTAGCCTCCCAACTAAAGAGTTTTTTTTCGAACCTTATCAATCAAAAAACTTAGTGTACCTTTGGTGATTCTATGGAGAAGGAGAGGGACTCCCAGATAATGTCCAAGGTCATGGACTGGTTGAAACCCGAGCAAATTAGTAATCTTCCCTACTAGATCCTCCTTTACCCTTGTAGAGAAAAAAAACATTAGCCTTGCGAGCGTTTACCTTGTGTCCTGAGTGCTTGCAGAAACTCATAAGGAAGTCCTTAAGAAGTTTACTATGCTTCAAGTCTGTTTTACTGAAAATCACAAGGTCATCTGCAAAGAAAAAATGCAATATAGCTGGACCTCTACGAGATAAGCGAATGGGATTCCACTTCGTAGAAGAAATGGTCGAATGGAACCTATGACCAAACCATCCCATGCATAACACAAACAAATATAGAGAGAGAGAGAGGGAAACCCTGACGAATTCCTCTAACAGGTTTGGGCTTGTCAGACGGAACACCGTGCCAAAGAACCTGCATAGTGGACGTTGAAATACCCGACCTGATGACCTGTATCAGAAAATTAGGGATAGATGCAGCTCTAAGAAAGGCTTCCACAAAATCCCACCAAACTTTATCGTAAGCCTTTTCCAAATCAATTTTGACAGCCATCCGTTCTATAGAACCCTTACTTCTCATAATATGTAGAACTTCCTGCGTTATAATCACATTATCAATAATGTTTCTTCCTGCGATAAATCTCGCATGCTCTTGGCCTATGATCTTAAGAAATGCAATCTTGAACCTATTCTCTATCACCTTCATAACAAGTTTATATAAAACAGAACAGAGGCTGATAGGCCGGAATTGAGAGAAGCTTTCAAGGTTCTGAACTTTTTGGATTAGAATGATCAGGGTGTTATGTAGATCCGAATCAATAACATTACCCTCAAAGATCCCACTAACCCAGTTACAGATTGCTCCTCCTACAACATTCCATTGTTTCTAAAAGAACAAAGTGTTAAAATTGTCACTTCCTAGTGCCTTTAGCGGGGCCATATGTCTTCCAAGGAAGTCAACATCCATATTCTCAAGTAGTGGATAGCCACTCATAGACAAATTCCCCATAGAACCAGGGGTCTCACCATATAGCTTTTGGAAAAACTTAACAACCTCTATTTTTAGAGTCTCAGGATCAAAAATCCATTCGCCATCCGAGCTACGCAAGGTCGTTATTGTAATAGCCCAATTTCGGTGAAATCGAAACAGTGGTTTCGAGACCACAAATTCGACCCAAAAATATAATTTATTTTTATCTTATTAAATAGTCCGTATTATGATAGATATGATATGTGAAAATTCTGGTACAAAAATTTTATTGATTTAGTGCTTAATTCGAGAAGGACTAAATCACATAGAATGCGAAAGTTGAATTCTAGAAGCTATAAGGATTAAATAGCTATGGAATTCAAAATTAGAGGTCCTTATATGGTAATTAGACCGTTAAGAAAAGAATGTAGATTTTTTTGGTGACTCATCCATGGAAAAATTAGAAATGGCTAGGGACTAAATTGGAAATCAACAAATTAAAAAGATGATAAAAAAAAAAAAAAAAAAATTATCATCTTTTAAATTCATCTTCTTCCCCAATATTTTCTATGGAAACCCTAGGAGAAAGGAAGAGAACTTACCAAGCTTGAAAAGGTATGAAATCAAGTCCCGTTTTTAATGATTTTTATATTTTTAGAATCGGGATAGCCTAATCTTTCTATTTATGGGATTTATTTGAAAAGATAACAAAGTGTAGAAACTTTTCCATGGATGTAAATGCTGGAAATTTGAAATTTATGGTAGAAAATGAAAGATAGTTGATAGATAAACAACTTTTACAAAGCAATTTTTCATGAAACTTAGTTAGAGACTAAAATGAAAAAAGTAGTAAAACCCATGGAAAATGCTTAAATTTGTGAAATGTGTGTGCTGTAAAAATTGTTATTTGAATTTTGGTTAGGCTTGGAAATAGGACTAGATTGTATGAATTTCATTTTCCGAGCCTAGGGACGAAATTGGAATTTTTGAAAAGAGTAGGGGCAAAATAGTAAATTTGCCTAGGACGTAGTAGAATGCAAATGTATGTAAAATGTGATGACTTAATAATTAAATTTACTTATATAGACCCGGAAAGACCAACTACGGAATTAGATCGAGGGAAACAAAAAGTTTCGGATTAATTGGAATTCAAACACGAACAATTATCAAGGTAAGTTCGTGTAACTTAAATATGTATGTTAAATTGCTTGAATTGAATTATATGATTTTAATGATATGTATGTGATGATGAACATAATGAAATAACTATAATTTAGAAAATATGGATAAAATGTCATGTCCCGGTTGAACATTGAAATTCGATGAATTATGGTGATTTCTTGAAATGAGTAGGATATGACAAATGTTACAAATAGGATTTAGCCCGGATGGGTAATCCTGAATTAAGCCTCTCGAGCATATGTTATAGATTGGGTTTAGCCCTGACGGGTAACCCTAATTAAGCTCTTTAGAGCATTGGTCACTAAAAGGATTTAGCCTGGACTGGCAATCCTAAATGAATCTTGTAAACGTCGGTTGAAAAACCGAGATTTAGCCTAGACTGGTAATCCTGTTGTAAAATATGTTGCTCGAGAGTGTGCTCTTTGAACTAATTCCCAATGGGTAATTATGAATATGAATTGATGGATAATTTATATGTATACCTTATGTACATCACCCGAATGTCCATCGAAATTTCATTAGTTCAACGGAAAAGACTCTGAAAATATGGAAAGGTGGAATTAATGGAAATTTGTATGTAATGAGCTCATTTATGTTTACTTGATATTTATATGATGTTATATGACTAACTTTCTTGATCAAGTGTATATGTTTAGGTGAACTACCTATAATGGATGAAATGTATGTTTATGTATGCTTGTTTGAATAGATATGACCGGTAAGTTTATTTTTCGTTATACGAACTTACTAAGCATGAAAATACTTACCCCATTTACTTTTCCCTTGTTTTATAGTGCTCGTAAGCTCGCGAAGGTTGGAGGATCGGTCGGAGCATAATCACACTATCCACTATCTCCTTTTTGGTATATTTAGAAATCTCATTTTGGTATAATGGCATGTATAGGCTTATTTGGCCAAATAATGACTTGTAAGTGATGATTTGTAATCTAGCCATTAGAATGGCTAGTAGTGATTTATTTGGTGTGTTTATAAGTTATTTCATGTTCAATGCTTATGTGTTAAATGTGGATTAATAGAGTATGTTTATCTTGTATATTCCCTAAAAGTATAATTATAAACATGAATTGCATGTGATATTATGCCATGATTGTAACACCCCTTACCCGTATTCGACGCCGGAACAAGATACGAGGCGTTACTGTACTTAACTTAACTTGAACTTGTATTATCGGGCTATAAAATTTCTTTCCATCTTAAAACTTTTATTTCTTACTAATAACATACATTTCATGGGCCTACGAGGCCTTAAACATACTTCCGGAAGGTTTTGGGATTCAACCAGAAACTTTTGCGTTCCTTGAAAAAATTTTGCCTAAACAGGGGCCACATGCCCGTGTTGTCCAAGGGACACGCCCGTGTGCCCCTAAGACATGCCCGTGTTCGACACCCGTGGTCGACACTGACTGTAACAGCCCGATTTTGACCCTAATCGAAATAGTGGTTTCAAGACCACAAATTTGAGTCCAAAAAATATTTTAAAATTATTTTCCGTGTTTATTATGTGTGAATTTGTTTGTGCTAAATTTTCGTGTTTTAATTTTGTCATTTAGGTGTCCGATTAAATAAAAGGATTTAATCGCGTAAAATGTAAAAGTTACAAATTAAAGTGTAAAGTGCTAATTTGATAGTGGCTTTTTAATATGGGGTCCTTAAAGGGCAAATAGCCCATTTCTATTGGTAGTGGACGGCATAAGGTCAAGAATAACCTTATTATTATGTTTTATATAATAATTCATTAAAGGTTAAAATGGTAATTTGTCAAATCTAATATAATTAAATAAAACAAAACATTAGTATAGCCATTATCATCTTTTAAAGTGACCGAATATAGCTAAGGAAGAAAGCTTTTATGTTCTTCAATATTTCGACAACAATTTTGGCTTAATCCAAGGTTAGTTTTGTTCGGTTTTTGATAATTTTTATATTTTTGAGATCGTTGCTTTGAGTACTATCCGACCCATGTCTTAATTTTTGATTTTTATGATGATTTTGTGTTTTTCCATTGATGATACCTTGTGGTTTTTGTTGTTTGATGATGAAATATGAAATATATGTGTTAGATTAACAAGTTTTGTCTTTGAATTTTTGATGAATTTGAGTAATTTAGACTAAATTGCAAAAATAAATTTTAGAGGGACTAAAATGTAAAATAAATGAAATGTGTGGGCTTGTATGAGGACTAGGAATATTCGGCCCTTGTATGGTGTACTCAAATTTTGTGTATTTTGTGTTTTGTAAAAAAAGGACTAAATTGTAAAAAGTATGAAATGTTAGGGGCAAAATTATAATTTGCCCATTTATGTGTTTTTAGACTAAATTGAATAGAATACTATTTAAATAAGCTTAATTTGAATATGTTTAGATCAAGAACCAAAGAAATTGGATTTGGATAGGGGAAAGACAAAAAGTAGTCGATTACCCGATTTCACGGTCGTCGATGTCCGAGGTAAGTCAATAAGCATTTAAATGTTGATATATCTATGAATATATATTTGTTATGAAATGATTTAAATTATTTTAATTTTGAATGGCTATGGCCGAATGTGAATATGGTTAATTGGCTATCTTCCGAGCTTGATTCGATCGAGATTCGACATCTGTAAGCCCCGTACGAACCTTAGGAATAGATAGGATACATATGTCATGACATAGGATATCTGATATGTGTTATCGTGTAAGACCACATCTAGGACGTTGGCATTGACTTCTGTTTACGTGTAAGACCATGTCTGGGACATTGACATCGTATTTGATTCGTGTAAGACCCTGTCTGGGACAGTGGCATCGATATGTGATTACATGTAAGACCACGTCTGGGACATTGGCATTGTACGAGCTTCCGACTATCCGCGTATCCTTTTGAATTCCGAATGGTTCAACGGGCAAGTGTAAGTGAAGGCCAATGTGAAAATCGAGTTAAAAGGACTCAGGTATGTAAATTAAACATTGTTATGAAAATTAAGGTAAGTTGAATGCTTAATTCCTTGTATAAAAGTTAAAGTATGAGTATGTGAATCCTGTGTAAGTTTGTAATTTAATGTATTCGGCCAAAGAGTTTTATATATGATTTTAATACTGAGTTTTGTGTAAGCTATTATGAATATGTTTAAGTTATCTATTTGATTTGTATATGAAAAGATTTAATGTTAATTTATATTCATACTTTGTTTATGTGATTTGGCTTAATTGGTTGATATTAACTTGCTTATGACTTACTAAGCTTAAATAGCTTACTCTATGCTTTTCTGTTTACTTCTGTTTATAGATTTGGATATACGTTACGAGCTCGGGGATCGTCAGTGTAATATCCTGGGTTAGGGGCTGTTTTGTTGTTGCATGATATTGCATGTGTCTAGTGTGCTGCGTGGCTATTTCTATGTTTTGGGGGCTTAATCGAAGTCTAAGTGTATGCCTGAGTGAATGGGAAAATTTTGGTTTTTGGGTGTTAAGTCAGGGGAGCTGTTGGAGCTAGGGTATAAGAATATTATTTGGTGTTTGGTTGCACAAATGAGGAGCTGGCAAAGTGGCAAAGTATGTGCCACTTGGGGCTTGAGTGTGGCGTCAACTACAAGGGGGAGAGATCCTGAGTTCAAGTCGCAGAGTTCCCCATTTTGGCTCTCATTTTGGACGGCATGGAGGAAGAGTTAGAAGGCAATTCGAATTCTTCCTTGGACTTGGTCCACCCATTCAAATGGAAGGTGGAGAGCAAGTTGTGGAGGTAGACTTGGTCAAGCTAATTTGAATGTGTGGTAGGGAGTTAATGGGGGAGTGGTGTAATAAATTTTGGGATGTTTGGAGGTGTTGGCAGTAACTTGGGAAGCTTGTTGGGGAGTGCCGGTTGGTGAGTGTGTTAGGGGGGCTAGTGCCGAATTTCCCTTGGATTGTTGGTGCATTTTCGGTCTTAGGAGGGTAGCAACATAGCTCTTTCATTTTTGTCAAAACAAGCCGAATTTCATAGTAAGTTTCACCTTTTGTTTTCTTTTGGCAACCGAAAATGCAAGCACATTTGTGCCAAATTTCTTTGTTCTCTTGAGTAGGGTGTAGCCGAATATCTCTTCCCATTTCCTCTTTTCTTTTCAAGTGTGTAAACCGAAACCTCTAATCTCTCTTCTTGCATTTTTGATTTTTCTTTCTTTCTTAAAAACTTTGTAGCCAGAAACTCTCTTCCAAAAACACATTCTTCATCTCTTTTTCTTTCAAAACCCAAAGGTACCTTCTCCTGTTCATTTTGTTTCTCCTTAAAACCATTTTGCCGAAACTTTATTCTCATTTCACTTTATCCTTCTTGTTTTTACTCAAGCCGAATTCTCTTTTCTTTTGTTTAAGTTCT
The DNA here is from genome assembly GCA_025698515.1 of Gossypium sturtianum. Lineage (NCBI taxonomy): Eukaryota > Viridiplantae > Streptophyta > Magnoliopsida > Malvales > Malvaceae > Gossypium > Gossypium sturtianum. The sequence goes on from CM046948.1 coordinate 42,962,441, forward strand.
AGCCGAATCTTCCCTCTTCTAGTAGTACTTTGTAGCCGAATTTTGAGTGGGGAGTAATCTCGTTTGTCTTCTTTCAAACGTTGGAGCAAGGTAAGTAAGTGGGTGGTCGAATGCTCATTTCTTTTCTCTCCTAGTTTTCTACCAATTTTGGGGAGGTTCAAAGTTGACTTTCGGCATTGGTTGAAGGGTGTTGATCTCTTATGTCTTGACCGAATTCTTTTTAGGGCTTTCGGGATTCGAAGTAGTCAACAAAGCTGTTATCTGAACTCGATTGTTTGCCGATTGCTAAAGGAGGAATCATTGTGGTTCGGGTTTGCTAAGAAACCGAACCAATAGCAAGGTGAGGATCAACATTAACCCCTTTGGTTAACTATTGTTGGCCGAATGTTAGATGTCTAACTCCTATTTGGCCGATTGTAGGATCAAGGATACAAGGAGCTTTAGATCGTTTCTTTTAGTATTAAAGGTTGCGCTTTAGCAGGTGTGTAAACTAACACACCCATACTTAGTGATATTGTTATTAGACTGTTTGCCTATTAAAATCATGACGGTATGATGGATTATTGGATACCCAAGCGGGGTATGTGTACGTATCCGGGTAAGTCAAGTATTGTTACTAGATTATCGATGATCTATACGGTATCATGACTATGTATGTATGTGATATGGGGCATGAGTCAAACATATTAGCATGATATGCATAATTTGTATGATATGCATGATTACATGAGTTGGTTTGTTGATGGGTGATATGAGTGGAGGGGCGGTGATGATTTGTCTTGTGAGCACCAAGTGTTTTGGTAACACACTTTGTGACTTTGGGTCACCGAGTGCTTTGGTAGCACATTTGTGTCTTTGGGACACCGAGAGGTTGGGCACCTCATTGCGACTTGTCCCCCGTGGTTAACACCACCGTGGGTTGGCCCCACTTTGAGATATGGGATCGTCTGCGCTAGTGATTGGGTATCACACGATGGGTTGGCCCCATCATTCGATTATTGTGACTACGGTCACCAGTGCTTTGGTAGCACATTTGTGTCTTTGGGACACCAGAGGTTGGGCACCTCATTGCGACTTGTCCTCGTGTGGTTAACACCACCGTGGGTTGGCCCCACATGAGATATGGGATCGCCGCTAGTGATTGGGTATCACACGATGGGTTGGCCCCATCATTCGATTATCGTGACTACGGTCACCGGTGCTTGGGTAGCACATTGTGTCTTTGGGACACAGTGTTTTGGTAACACATTGTGACTATATGTCACCAGTGGTTTGGCACCACCAGTGGTTTGGTACCACACGGGGTAGAAAAGGCGATACGGATGGTTAGGATCGGGTTGCATTAACTATGTTGCTATGTATGATGTGTGTTAGCATGTTGTTTCATCGGGAGCGGGAGTTATGCACTGAGTCTTTCGACTCACCCTCTCCTTTGACATTTCAGGTGACTCGTAGACGCGGACATGGGAGCCGGATGGACTCGGGGGTGCTCATGCCATGCTTAATAAGTTTTACTCCAACTCTATCATTTGGGTACTTTAGTTTAATTCATGTTATTTGGGTTTTAATTTGGATTTGTAAAAGGCCTTTAAACTACGTTTTTTTGATGGTTATGTTTTAATTAGATTCTCAACCTGCTTAACAAATAACTTGGCATGAAATTTTGTTAAAACTTGGAAAGACAATGTTTTCAAAATTTTATCGCAATGTGTTATGAACTATACCATCGGGTATCTCGCTATGTTTTGCTATACAATAAACTCAAACGATTTCCAAATCAAACCCGATTTTCTACTAAGTCTAAAATGTTTCAAAATGGCACTAAGAAACTATTGGAAGTGCTAAATGAAATCAACTCGTTTTAACTATATACTTGGATAAGTTTTCAAAATCTAATCAAACAAGCCTACTCAAATTTTCCTCAAATTCACTATGTTTTCACCCCACTTCTAAACGAAAAAAATCTGATCACTCAAAGACGTTTTCCCCGTAACATACCAGATTCGGGCGTGGTGTCTTGTCCGAGTTTGGGGTGTTACAATTGTGGTATCAGAGCTAAGTTCAAAGGCTCGGCTGTGGGCCTGAGGCCCAAAATGTTTTCAAAAGGTTGTTTTGTTAGTCTTTATTCTTAAAGTATGGTTTGAAAGGCATGGCACCGAGTCTCCGGCACTGATTCGCCTGTAAGTACCCTTACTATTGCTTGTGAATTGATTGGATGTGATATGATTTGATGAATAGCAATAGTATACTACTTTAGAGATTGAAACTGATAGGATTCTGTGAACTCGCGAGAACAAATCCTCTTAAAATATTCATAAGACTTGCTTTTAAACAAGTGGAACAAATACTGATGCATAAAAATTCTTAATCGATCACGTAGAAAGATTAGTCATGAGCGCTAGAGGTGGGCGTGGTCGTGGGACGAGGTCGTGGTAGGATGACGCTTTACGAGCCCGTAGGATCCGCAGTCGGGGTTCGTAAAATGAGATACCGGTACCGCCACCGGTGGAGGTGGTGAGTTCCAAGATCGATCAGGGACGACGCGATGTCACAGCGATCTTTGCGAGTGTTGGAAAGAGTAGTGGTGTTGGTGGTAACGCAGAGTTAGGAAATTGTTCTGAGCGACCGGGCCAATGGGGCCGAATTCTTCCGAGGTGTTTTCGGTGTTGCTCCCAAGCCTTTGCTTGAAAATCGCTAGAGGCGATCGAGCGGATCATGGATGATCTGGACTTGGCCATTTGAAGAGAAGTGAAGGGCATCGATCGCTTCTCCGTGATGAGTCATATCGGTGGTGGCTCACGGTTCGAGACATGTGTGCAAAGCAGAGGATCTAACATGGGATTATTTCGTGGTGCATATCAAAAGAAGTACATCGGAGCTAGTTATGTCGACTCCAGCGGAAGGCATTTCGAGGCTTGTTCGGGGAGTAAATCTGCTTCGAGTCACGAGGTGAGTTCTGGCCGAGTAGGTATGCCAGGGCATTGTGGCCACCGAGCATGAGAGGTGTGTTCGTTCGAGGATGGTCCGCGAGACGACTTGAGGTCGCTGATTGCTCCTCGCCAGGAGAGCGAGTTTGCTTTGTCTTAGTTGAGAAGGCTAAGGTGGCCGAGGTGTTAAGGAGTCGGTGAGGCAGGTATGGACCGAAATAGACATAAGAGGAGCTTTGGGTCCTCTGGGTCGTCGGGTAATCCGAGAAGAGGGCTAGACCGAGTGGGCCGAACCACCTGCTAGGTTTGTTCTTTGCTAAGCGAGGACCGCCGTGATGTGATCGATGTGGAAAATCTCATTGGGGTGGCTCTTGGGTGGAGGAAAAGGTTGCTTCGAGTGTGGTTCTCTGAGCACCGTGTGAGGGACCGTCCGCGAGGTTGGCTGGGATTGCCCGAGAGTCGGCCGTGTCGATTCAGAGGTAGTGGACCGCCACCGCAGAGGGGCCGTGGTAATGGCAGAGGTGGTAATGGTTACAGTCGGGGCCGTGGAGCAGGCGAGAGGTGCGAGTAGCTCGATGCTAGAGACACTGGGTTAGTGTATGCCGCGAGGCGCCGAGAGAGAGGGGACGCGACCGGACGTCATAACCGAGTGACGTTTTGATTTTTGGTTCTCCTTATACCGCTTTGATTGATGTGGGTTCAACGCACTCTTGTGTTGCCGATAGTATAGTAGAGACCATGGATTTAGACTCGAGATATCTTCTAGGCGGATGACCGTGATTAGCCCTCTAGGTCACTCTGTAGTAGTAGATAAACCTGCATTTAAAGAGGTACCCTAGAACTCCAAGGGTAGTGTTATTTGCTTGATCCGATGGAGCGCCGCGTTTGGGGAGTTCGATCTGATTCTTGGGATGGATTGGTTGGTCAAGTACCAGGCGAGGTTGGATTGCGCGGCCAAGCGCATGGTTCTTAAGACGGTCGAGGGTGAAGAGGTGGCTATGATAGGTAATAGGAGAGATTACTTATCAAATGTGGTATCTGCTTTGAAAGCAGAGAAGATGGTCAGGAAGGGCTGTGAAGCGTATGTGGTTCATGTGTATGCCTTGGAGGCTAAAGAGTCGGTACCGTGGAGAAGGTTCATGCTGTTAAGGAGTTTGGCTTGATGTTTTTCCCGAGGAGCTTCCGGGTTTGCCGCCAGATCGCGAGGTGGAGTTCGGGATTGATCTATTACCCGGAACTGCGCCAGTGTCTATTGCTCTGTATAGGATGGGGCCAAAGGAGTTGGTGGAGCTTAAGGCTCAGATCCAGGAGTTATTGGATCGAGGGTTTATTAAGCCAAGTGTTTTGCCGTAAGTGCGCCGGTACTCTTTGTCAAGAAGAAAGATGGCACGATGCGGATGTGTATAGACTACCGTCGGTTGAACAAGTCGACGATTAAAAACAAGTATCCGTTGCCACGGATAGACGATTTGTTTGATCAATTTGAAGGGGCTGCGGTATTTTCAAGATCGACTTGAGGTCTAGGTATCACCGATTAAGAGTTAAGGAGGCCGATATCCATAAAACAGCGTTTGGACTCGGTATGGGCACTACAATTTACGTAATGCCGTTCGGGTTGACTAACGCACCGCAGCGTTTATGGATATGATGAATAGGTGTTTCAAAGAGATCCGGATCAGTTCGTCGTGGTTTTCATAGACGATATCTTGGTGCACTCAAAGACAGAGGAAGAGCATGATAAGCATTTGCGAGTGGTGTTGCGATTTTGAGGAAAAGCAGCTCTATGCTAAGTTCAGTAAGTGCGAGTTCGGCTTAGAGAAGTGACTTTCTTGGGTCATGTAGTGTCGGCTGAGGGGATTCGAGTAGATCCTCGTAAGATTGAGGCGATTTTGGATTGGAAGCCGCCTAGGTCGATGGAAGTGGTGAGATTCGGAGTTTTCTGGTTTGGCCGGATACTACGAAAGGTTTGTTGAGGGTTTTTCGTTGATAGCAAGCGCCGATGACCAAGTTGTCAAGAAAGAAGTTCGCTTTTAGGACCGAGAAGCAAGCAGGAAAGCTTCGACAAGTTAAAGAAGATTTTGACCGAGGCTCCGGTTCTAATTCAACCCGAGGTGGTAAGGATTCACGATCTATTGTGATGCATCACATACGGGCTTGGGTTGTGTCTTTGATGCAAGAAGGTAAGGTTGTGGCTTACGCTTCTCGCACGGTGAGGCCACATGAGGTCAATTATCCGACGCATGATTTGGAGCTAGCACCGTAGTCTTCGCTTTAAAGATTTGGAGGCACTACATGCACGAGAGAGATCGATAGTCTACACAGCATCACAAGAGTCCTGAAGTATCTACTCGACTCGGAAGGATTTGAATTTGAGGCGCCGCAGATGGGTCGAAAGGTTTGAAAGATTACGATCGCTCGATTGAGTATCATCAGGGCAAGGCTAACGTGGTGGCGCACGCGTTGAGCCGTAAGGTTGTTTCGAGTTAAGAGCATTGTTTGCCCACTTGAGTTTGTATGGCGACGACGGGAGTATTCTCGCAGAGAGTTGCGTGTTAAGCCTACTTGGGTTGAGCGGATCGAGAGAAACAGATTATTGGATGAGGTTACGAGTGCGCGGAGGTTACAAGTGCGAGAATGGTGGTTTGGAGGGTTCTGATTGTCTAGTGATGAGGTTCTGTGTTTCCAAGGTAAGGCTTGTATGCCTAAAGATGTTGAGTCGAGGCAAAAGATTCTTCAGACGCACATAGCAGATCCTCATGCTATGCATCCCGGAGGTAGCAAGATGTATAGGGATCTTAGAGAGCGCTTTGGTGGCCGGCTTGAAGAAGGAGGTGACAGAGTTTGTTGGGAAGTGTCCGACTTGTCGCCAGGTCAAGGCTGAACATCGATTGCCGTCGGGGTTGCTTCACTGTGAAGATTCCTCGATGGAAGTGGGAAAGGATAACCATGGATTTCGTCGGTGGGTTACCGCTACGCCAAGCAAGAAAGATTCGATTTGGGTAGTGGTGGATCGATCGACTAAATCACTCACTTTATTCCGGTGAGGGTTGACTACTCACTCGTAAGCTTCAGCGGTCGTATGTTTTTGAGAGATAGTAAGGTTGCACGGTGTGCCGTTTCGATAATCTCGGATAGGGATCCTAGATTTACGTCAAGGTTCGGAAAGCGTTGCATCGAGCTCCGGGTACTCGTTTGGATTTCAAAGACGGCTTTTCACCCGCAAATCGACGGTCAATCGTAAAGGGTTATTCAGTCTTAGAGGATATGCCGAGAGGTTGTATCTTGGATTTCAGAGGTAGTTGGGAGGAGTTTCTACCATTAGTCGAGTTTGCCTACAACAATGATTACCAAGCGAGCATCAAGATGGCACCGTATGAGGCGTTGTATGGTAGGAAATGTCGCTCACCTACGTGTTGGACGGAGTTAGGTGAACGTCGGTTGTTAGGACCCGAGTTGGTTCTTTGAGACCGAAGACAAGGTTGTTGATTCATCCCCGATTGAAGGAAGCTTCGGACCGGCAGAAGTCTTATGCCGATCTTAAGCGAAGAGATATAGAGTTCATTTGTGGGGATCGAGTTTTCCGAGGTCTCGCCTTGGAAGAAGGTGTTGAGGTTCGGGAAGAAAGGCAAGCTAAGTCCGAGGTTTATTGGGCCGTATAAGGTATTGAGACGAGTTGGACCGATGGCGTATCGGCTTGAGTTGCTAGCGAGCTTAGTCGATTCACGACGTATTCCACGTTTCGATGCTCGACGTTATCGCCAGATCCGTCGCATGTGGTAGCGATGGAAGAGATCGAGGTAAATCCGATTTGACCATGGAGGAGGAACCCGTGCGATTCTTGATCGAGATGTGAAGGTTCTGCGTAAGAAGTCCTGTGCCTTTGGTTAAGGTTCTTTTGGCGGAATCATGGCGTAGAAGAAGCTACGTGGGAACCCGAGGATATGATGAGACGGCAATACCCGCAACTCTTGATCGATCGTAATTTTGAGGTCGAAATTATTTTAAGGGGGTAGAACCGTAATATCCGGGTTAGGGGCTGTTTTGTTGTTGCATGATATTGCATGTGTCTAGTGTCTTTGCGTGGCTATTTCTATGTTTTGGGGCTTAATCAAGTCTAAGTGTATGCCCGAGTGAATGGGAAAATTTTGGTTTTTGGGTGTTAAGTCGTGGAGCCGTTGGAGCTAGGGTATAAGAATATTATTTGGTGTTTGGTTGCACAAATGAGGAGTGGCAAAGTGGCAAAGTATGTGCCACTTGGGGCTTGAGTGTGGCGTCAACTACAAGGGGGAGAGATCCCGAGTTCAAGTCGCAGAGTTCCCCATTTTGGCTCTCATTTTGGACGGCATGGAGGAAGAGTTAGAAGGCAATTCGAATTCTTCCTTGGACTTGGTCCACCCATTCAAATGGAAGGTGGAGAGCAAGTTGTGGAGGTAGACTTGGTCAAGCTAATTTGAATGTGTGGTAGGGAGTTAATGGGGGAGTGGTGGCCGAAATTTTGGGATGTTTGGAGGTGTTGGCGTGTACTTGGGAAGCTTGTTGGGGAGTGGCGGTTGGTGAGTGTGTTAGGGGGCTAGTGCCAAATTTCCCTTGGATTGTTGGTGCATTTTCGGTCTTAGGAGGGTAGCAACATAGCTCTTTCATTTTTGTCAAAACAAGCCGAATTTCATAGTAAGTTTCACCTTTGTTTTCTTTTGGCAACCGAAAATGCAAGCACATTTGTGCCGAATTTCTTTGTTCTCTTGAGTAGGGTGTAGCCGAATATCTCTTCCCATTTCCTCTTTTCTTTTCAAGTGTGTAAACCGAAACCTCTAATCTCTCTTCTTGCATTTTTGATTTTTCTTTCTTTCTTAAAAACTTTGTAATGAAACTCTCTTCCAAAAACACATTCTTCATCTCTTTTTCTTTCAAAACCCAAAGGTACCTTCTCCTGTTCATTTTGTTTCTCCTTAAAACCATTTTGCCGAAACTTTATTCTCATTTCACTTTATCCTTCTTGTTTTTACTCAAGCCGAATTCTCTTTTCTTTTGTTTAAGTTCTAGCCGAATCTTTCCTCTTCTAGTAGTACTTTGTAGCCGAATTTTGAGTGGGGAGTAATCTCGTTTGTCTTCTTTCAAACGTTGGAGCAAAGGTAAGTGGTGTCGAATGCTCATTTCTTTTCTCTCCCTAGTTTTCTACCAATTTTGGGAGGTTCAAAGTTGACTTTCGGCATTGGTTGAAGGGTGTTGATCTCTTATGTCTTGACCGAATTCTTTTTAGGGCTTTCGGATTCAAGCGATCCAACGGTATTATATATCGAACTCGATTGTTTGCCGATTGCTAAAGGAGGAATCATTGTGGTTCGGGTTTGCTAAGAAACCGAACCAATAGCAAGGTGAGGGATCAACATTAACCCCTTTGGTTAACTATTGTTGGTCGAATGTTAGATGTCTAACTCCTATTTGGCCGATTGTAGGATCAAGGATACAAGGAGCTTTAGATCGTTTCTTTTAGTATTAAAGGTTGCGCTTTAGCAGTGTGTAAACTAACACACCCATACTTAGTGATATTGTTATTAGACCTGTTTGCCTATTAAAATCATGTGAAGATGATGGATTATTGGATACCCAAACGGGGTATGTGTACGTATCCGGGTAAGTCAAGATTGTTACTAGATTACCGATGATCTATATGGTATCATGACTATGTATGTATGTGATATGGGGCATGAGTCAAACATATTAGCATGATATGCATAATTTGTATGATATGCATGATTACATGAGTTGGTTTGTTGATGGGTGATATGAGTGGAGGGGGCAAGTGATGATTTGTCTTTGACGAGCACCAGTGTTTTGGTAACACACTTTGTGACTTTGGGTCACCGGTGCTTTGGTAGCACATTTGTGTCTTTGGGACACCGGAGGTTGGGCACCTCATTGCGACTTGTCCCCGTGGTTAACACCACCGTGGGTTGGCCCCACTTTGAGATATGGGATCGTCGCTAGTGATTGGGTATCACACGATGGGTTGGCCCCATCATTCGATTATTGTGACTACGGTCACGGTGCTTTGGTAGCACATTTGTGTCTTTGGGACACCGGAGGTTGGGCACCTCATTGCGACTTGTCCCCGTGGTTAACACCACTGTGGGTTGGCCCCACATGAGATATGGGATAAATCGCTAGTGATTGGGTATCACACGATGGGTTGGCCCCATCATTCGATTATCGTGACTACGGTCACCAGTGCTTGGGTAGCACATTGTGTCTTTGGGACACCGTTGTTTTGGTAACACATTGTGACTATATGTCACCAAGTGGTTTGGCACCACCAAAGTGGTTTGGTACCACACGGGGTAGAAAAGGCGATACGGATGGTTAGGATCGGGTTGCATTAACTATGTTGCTATGTATGATGTGTGTTAGCATGTTGTTTCATCGGGAGCGGGAGTTATGCATCGAGTCTTTCGACTCACCCTCTCCTTTGACATTTCAGGTGACTCAGAGACGCGGACATGGAGCGGGATGGACTCGGGGTGCTCATGCCATGCTTAATAAGTTTTACTCCAACTCTATCATTTGGGTACTTTAGTTTAATTCATTTGTTATTTGGGTTTTAATTTGGATTTGTAAAGGCCTTTAAACTACTTTTTTGATGGTTATGTTTTAATTAGATTCTCAACCTGCTTAACAAATAACTTGGCATGAAATTTTGTTAAAACTTGGAAAGACAACGTTTTCAAAATTTTATCGCAATGTGTTATGAACTATACCATCGGGTATCTCGCTATGTTTTGCTATACAATAAACTCAAACGATTTCCAAATCAAACTCGATTTTCTACTAAGTCTAAAATGTTTCAAAATGGCACTAAGAAACTATTGGAAGTGCTAAATGAAATCAACTCGTTTTAACTATATACTTGGATAAGTTTTCAAAATCTAATCAAACAAGCCTACTCAAATTTTCCTCAAATTCACTATGTTTTCACCCCACTTCTAAACGAAAAAAATCTGATCACTCAAAGACGTTTTCCCCGTAACATACCAGATTCGGGCGTGGTGTCTTGTCCGAGTTTGGGGTGTTACAGTCAGCAAGACTATTCACACTATCGACAGTTTCCTTTGGTATTTTACTAAGTTGAAAATTTAATATATGGCATGTATAGCATAGTAAAAGGTGGAATAGGAATTAAGTACTTTGTATGTAATTAATAGCCATGCGAAGATGGCTTATCTTCTTTTGATTGATTTGGTTTCTATGTTTATGGTTGATAATGGTCATTGAAAAATAAGTTTATACTTATGCATATGTGATTATGGTATATGTTCATGACAGGTAAGTATGTGTTATGTTTTATTTTAAGTTAGACATATTGAACTTGGTTATGTGATTAATATATGTATATTGGTTATGATTTGTATGATGGATTGAATTAGATAAGAGGTGACCCGAAACCGAATGTATATATATAGATATTTTGGTTGTGGTTAAGTGATATATAAATGTATATTTGTTGTGCATTGTGTGATGGTTTGATTTGTTTATTAGATGGACTAAGGCCGAATGTGTATATATACATATATTGTGGTTGATGTTAAGTGAAAGGCTTGTACAGATAATTTTTGTGAGTATGTATAATAGTACGATGTGATTTGGTTTTTATTATATATATGTTCGAATGTGGAAATTAGGTATAAGGTTATGTTTAGTCAATAAGTCATTGATAATTGAGTTTGTTTTAATAAGGTTAAATATTTATGTATTCGGCCATGGTGTGAAATTATGATGGATGATTACATGCGATGCAAATGAATTTAGTTTTGTAATTAGGTTATGAAATTTGTATTGGTAAATGGTAAATGTTAGATGTAATTTTGGTTTGTGAAATAAAAGATATGTCTCATGATTAATTGGTTATATAATGTGATAGGAAATTAACTAGGAAATTATGTATGTATTTATATAGATATTCGGCTATACTTGGTTAAAATATCTGATGGTTGTTAATAATTTGTTCTTTATGGAATAGTTGTGAGATTATAGAAAAGTGGTTAATATGTTATATAAGAATGTGTGTGTATTGGTTTTGAAAGGTAACATGATTAGGTACATCATTCACCTTTTTAAATGGTTGATATGCTATATAGATTAACTAAGATGATTTATATGATATTCGAATAGAACATAAAATGAATGACTAGATATGTGGTTTATTTGGTTAATGATATATTAAAATGATTAAGCATATGGTGAGTTGGTACTTGTTTAGTAAATGAAAATTGAAATATTGAATGTCTTACTGTTTGATAACTATAAGATAATAATATATGTTAAATTTATAAAGATTAGTATGATTTGATTGAAATAGTAAAATGTGCAACTTTATTCTGTTTGGATGATTCAGGATACAAATATCAACTTTGATTTGAATGTTAAGTATGTGAATTGGTATGTTATGTAATGATCACTTTTAATCGTAAATGTAGAAAGGTGGTTACAAAAATTGTATGACATGTGTGATATGTATTAATAGTATTGTTATACTCAGCTTAGATGTAATGTGTTAATTTTTTTTTAAAAAAAATCAAATATATATATGCCTGTTCTGAGTTGTGTCTTATCTGGTAATGCTCTGTAACCCTAGTTCGGCGATGGATACGGGTTAGGGGTGTTACACTGACTTATTTCACTAGGCTAAGCACACGCCCGTGTCTATAACCCGTGTCCTTCACACGGCCTAGACACACCCGTGTCTCTTACCCGTGGAGCTCTCTGACTAAGACGTCATCAAACCCTTAATGACGCACGGCCAAGGCACACGCCCGTGTGCTGACCCGTGTGACGAACCATATTCTCGTAATTAAGTGCAGGGGACACACAGCCTATCAACACACCTATATGGGTTGACCGTGTGTCACACACGGCCTAGACACACGCCCATGTGTCTACCCGTGTGGACATTTAGAGGCTATTTTCCAAACCAATTTCCACCCTGAAACAAAAACTCAATCATACCAACTCAAACACTACATATCATAGTCTTTACGCATAATGAATAACTCTTAAAACCTCACTTGTAGAATACATAAAAACTCATCGTTATTAATATACGTAATACTTAGCAATATTGGTCAATCTCTTTGGCCATATACAAAAAGAGTAGTCACTTTAATAACCAACACTTTGGCTCCCATTATACTATAGCTCAAAATAACATAATTCCTATACATGCCATACTTAAAATAAACAATTTGGCTATACCCAAAATAATGATTGATAGTGTGATCCAAGCTCCGACATCCTTGATCCCCGAATTAACTTGGCGAAACTACAAGGAAAGAAGAAATGAAAGAAGTAAGCATTTAGCTTAGTAAGTTGCATGAAAATTTATATAGTAACATATTTGCTCATAATAAACTCATCCATCATGAAACAAGAATAACATAAACTTTAAGCACTTGAGCTTACTTACTCGTACTTACTCTTACACACCACAGGATACATAAAAATTTCATACTTGTATTTAAATCATAGTACCTGTATCACTTATTCACATGAATTAGCACTTTTGCTAAAGAAAACATAAACTCAGATCTTCATTTTTTTTCTTAACTCAAATAATACTCTTTATCAACCTTGAATAACATAACTTATTATTGTCTTTACTTGCTTATCTTTATTGTTACCTCTTTCATACTTGGCTCTTTTACTCGATGAATTAACCGGAATAATTGAGGTTACTCAAACTCATCAACATGTATTTCGATGCCAATGTCATGTCCCAGACATGGTCTTACATGGGATCGCCTCATGATGCCAATGCCATATCCTAGATATGGTCTTACATGGGATTCCTTAACTTGGTGTCGATGCCATGTCCCAGACACGGTCTTACACGAGACCTTCCTTAATTGTTTCCTTTGGAAACTTACCATTGCCATGTCTTGACATGGTCTTACGTGGTTTCCTTGCCTTATGAATCTTATCAATGCCATGCCTTGGCTTGGACTTACATGACTTCTTTGCCTTATGAATTCACCAATGCCAAGCCTTGGCTTGGAGTTACATGGGACCTTTGTCTTATGATAACTTTTCAATGCCATGACTTGTCATGGACTTACATGATATCCTTGCCTTATGTCGATGCCATGTCTTGACATGGTCTTACACGGACTTTCCTTGTCTCATGTTGTGATATTAGTATCCTCATCATTCCTAGTCTTCAACCGGGACTTTCTCATACATGTTCATCTTCATTTTCTCATCAAGATATCATTTACTTATCTTCATGTAAATAGAGTACATAATACAGCATAATAAATGATTTAATAAAACATATGTGAAACCATAAATTCATGGAAACTTACCTCGGTATTCAAAATGTACGTAGATATGCAATTTAATCCTCGACTTTGTTCTTGCCTCGATTTCGATCCGGGCTTCGTATTTATTGATCTATAATAACAATTTAACTTGTTTAATACTCACATTGACTAAATTGACTCATAAATCATACTTTGGAAAAATTACTATTTTGCCCCTAAACTTTTCAAAATTACACTTTTGCCCCTAGGCTCGTAAAATGATTTTTCTTCAACTTTCTTACATTCCAAGCCTAGCCGAATCATATTCTCAAATATAGCAACATTCAATTTCCACTATTTCACTCATATATGACCATTTTCTTAACTTTTGCAATTTAATCCTTACATGCATTTTTCATGAAAATCACTTAGAAAAAGATGTTTATCCTACATCAAACTTTCAAAATATTCCATAAAACATCAAAATACATGCATGTCATACATGGTTAAATTTTTTAATATGAACCCTAGCTCAAAATATAGCTAAAAATAGCTAAACCGAGCTACAAGGATTTCAAAAATACGAAGAACATTAAAAACGGGGCTAGGAGATACTTACAATCAAGCTTGAAAGTTGAAGAAGCCCTAGCTATGGAGGGCTTGTAAAATTCGGCTATGGCAAGAAGAAGATGGACACAATTTTTCTTCTTTTTCCCTGTTTAATCTTTTATTAACCAAATGACAAAAATGCCCTTAATGATCCTTTCTTGATATTTTTCCTTCTCATGTCCATTTTTGTCCATCTTATTATATAATGGTCTATTGCTAAATAAGGACTTCTAATAATTTTTGTGATTCTATTTCATACCCAAATCTTCTAGAAACCTATATTTTCTCATCTTTATAATTTAGTCCTAATAGACAATTTACTCACTCATTAATAAAATTTCTTCATGAAGTTTTCACACAAGTATGCAACCACCTCATAAGCCTTATAAAAATCATTAAACACACAATTCTACTTCAGATTTGTGGTCTCGCACCACTATTCCGACTAGGCCCTAAATCGGGCTGTTACAATGATAGATGTTAGTTTAGGCTATATTTTAATGTTTGATTTGGATGGTATATACATGCAAGTATTGGTGTAGGTTGTTGGAAAAATTGAGTGAGAAAATGAAGCTAAGAAATGGCTTCATTTTGTCCACACGGGCGTGTGTTTAGGCCGTGTGTCCCCTGTACCTTAAATTTGAGAAAACAGAATGCATAGAATTTAGCATATGGGCAGAGACACGGGCGTGTGTCTCAGCCGTGTGGTTGACACGGCCTTGAACACGGGCGTGTTACACGGCCGTGTGAAAACTACACCTAATTTCGAAAATAAAAATTCGCCATACGGCCTAGCACACGAGCATGTGACTTGGCCGTGTAACTTAAATTTCTTCATGCCTTAGAAGTCAGAGAGTTACACGGGTTAGGAACACGGGCGTGTGAGACCACATGGCCCGACCACACGGGCGTGTCCCTAGACCACACGGGCGTGTGAGCCCTGTACTTGGGAAATTTTTTTGAATTTCACGAAAAATTCCCTGAGATCCCGATTTAGTCTCAATTCGTTCCTAATGCTCGTATTGGGCCTCGAGGGCCCATTTAAGGGATGTTATGTATAATCTCGGTAAATGAATAGTGATTAACATGAAATGTTTGTAAATGTTCCGAAAATTTCTGGTAACGCTCTGTAACCCTGTTTCGACGACGGATACGGGTTAGGGGTGTTACAGTTATATTATTGAATTTTCGCTTCTCAATCGTATACCTATGAAAATACCTAGTATTACGGTCTCCTAATTTCAACCAGTCACATCTTGATTTCAGTTTCCAGAGTAACTCCTCATGATAAAGAACATTCTCTAATTCCTCTCGGGTTTCCAATTCACGTTGTGCCAAGTTATTAGAACTAAAGGCATCCATAGCACGCTGAATACCGACTAATTTATTAATCAATTTTTTTTTCGAGTGCTGCAATGCCCATAGACACATTTATTCCAGTCCCTAAGTCTTTCAATGAGGTGATTAAGAGAGCTAAAAATGTTACAGTCGAAACTCCAATTATTCGAAAGAAACTCCAGAAAAATCGGATGTTCCAACCACCCAACTAAAACACGGAAAGGCTTGCCTTTAGGTGGGGAAAATTTGCCTATAAAGAGAATAAAATAAGCTCATGATCCGATTTAATTCTTGAGAGATGGGTCACCACGCAATTAGGGAAAGCTTCCAACCAAGCCTCATTACCAAGAGCCTGATCCAAACACTCGAAGAGAGAACCATGATGCCAAGTGAACGGGGAACCCCTGAAGCTTAAATCATGGACCTTATTAGTATCGACAAAATCACCCAAAAAAAAGGGCATCTATGGCCTGCCACTTGGCCACCCTTCTTCTCCTCTGTCGAGAGAATGGCGTTAAAACCCCTAATAGCCAACCAAGGATAATGACTTGAAGGGATATATAACCATAAATCCTTCCAGAGAAGCCTCCTTTTTTGTCTATTTGGGCAACCATAAACGAAAGAAACAAAAATCGGCCGCTACTGAAGAATAGACGATATACGAGTCAAAATAAACTGAGGATGATTTCTGATCACCTCTACATTAATAGACTCCTTCCATCCAAGCCAAATACCACCCGAGAAGCCAATTGATTCCACCCTATGAGTTCTATCCAACCCCAATTTTGCAATAATAGTGTCGACTTTAAGACCACTGAACCTTGTTTCAAGCAAACTAAAAATATCTGGTTTAAACTTATTATTTTATTCCCAAAAAATTCGTGGAAATTTCGGATTTGCACAACCCTGCACATACCAAGATAAAATGGATAAATTCATATTAAAAATTTAAAAAAGGGGAACACACTTACTGATGAGCATGGACAGAACTATCCAAGCCTTCAGTTTCTTCTGTCAATTGTTCCTTGGCAGCTTGGTTATCCAACTTTGAAGAAATAAGATTCGTTGCTATCTTCGTGAATCCTGCAAGGGAGACCCATGAATTCCCTATAGCCTTAAAACAATTACTTGGTCCCTTAAGAGTTTTATTAATCTTCCAACCACTCGTAGGGTCTCTTGCTTTTCTACCATCGTCATGACTGTTAACCGATTTAAAAGCATTCCCCAATTTAGTAGCTTTATTAACACCCTTTACCCCAGTCAAAATCGAACTAGAGGTTGCTTGGAAAGTGACTACCGAATGGTTATTGGAATCAAGAAATCCTTCATTTATGGTCACTGCCACAACTTCCACTTCTTCAAATGCAATATTAAAATGAAGAGTTTTTTTTATCTTTAAAACCTGCAGGACCAGTGAGCACTGTACCATCCAAACCGCCAACTTCACGATCAAGAAATTCAGCAGAAATGACAGTAACAGTGTCGGCCTACCCAGAATTGGAAAGAAGCGCCCCACCTAATAAATGGTCCTCCAAAGGTGCAATAGGCCCAAGTACAGTGCTGGGCCCTGAACGCTGCCCAATCCATAGCCCACCTGAAGTGCTTGGTCCCTTGTCATGTGTGTTGGACCTGGAAATTTTAAAAATAAAATTAGTATTTTTATTAATTAAATCTCCCATTGACCTTTGGAGATGTTCATGAGCCGGGCCGGGCCGGGTCGGGATCGGGCCGGGCCGGGCCGTGTTCGGGCCGGGCTCAACTAAAAAATTAAGCTTATTCATCGGGCTCGGGCCGGGCCGGGCTAAAAAAATGGGCCTATTTTTTTTCCCAAGCCCGACCCATATAAAAATGCTAAAATCCGAGCCTGGCCCAGCCCGCCTGTATTAAATTTTTATATTATTTTTAAATATATATAATACATCAAAAATACTAAAAAAATTAAAATAAATATTTCCCAACAAATTGAAAATAAATTTTAAAAAAATATGTAGACTTAAATAACACTAAGATAGATGTAACTTAACAAGCAAATACCTCTAAAATAATAATAAAATTAACAAATGCCTTTAAAATAATAACAAAATTAACAATAAAATAAGTTTTATACAATATTCAATCAATAACAACAAAATAGTAGCAACATAATAGTAATATGGTAGCAAAATAAGGGGAAAACAAGAAAATAACATTCAAAAATAAAAAAAAAAATTATCATTTAGTGAATTCGGGCTAGGCCGGGCCGGGCCCGGGCCAAAAATACCTTACCCGAGGCCTGGCCCATTTTTTTAACGAGCCTTATTTTTTGTCTAGGCCCATTTTTCGGGTTTATATTTTTGCCCAAACCCTCCCAAATTTCGGTCAGACCTTCGGGCCGGGCCGAGCCGCCCGGCCCATGAACACCTCTACTGACCTTTCCCAATTTCAAACTTTAGGTTCCTTTTCCCTTGATGGTAACTTTCTAATATCTTCCTTAACAACATTTTCCCATTAATTTCCATAGCCGAATATCTCTCCCCTTTCCCCAAAAAAATTAAATTGAGAGATAAGGGATGAAATCTCAACCCCGATAATTTATACCCTTTTCTAGTCTTTCCATGTTTGCATTGCTCACACAAATTGTGCCTGGACCTCCTCTCCACCAGCATCTAAGGACCGATGTCACCGTTTCCAATCACCAAATCGACATCTGCTCGTGGGTTTTCGATCGCTGGAGTAATTTCTCCCGAATTGTTCTCTTTTGCTTGTATATGCGAACAACCATCCTTGGAGTGTCCATACCATCAACACAAGAAGCAGACTATCGGTAAGCTTTCATACTCGATTGGATGAAGATTTCCATTGATTAGGACTTGTGAGATTAGAGGTTTCTCCAGATTGATAAATACAACCATTCACGTGTAACGACCTCTAGTTTGGTTGTCTGTATTAAAATCCAATTTGGTGACCTTCCCCACCATTCCCTCAATTTCCCATAGTAACTTTTTTTTTGTAGAAATGGCTAGGCAATCCTGAGAGTCTAATCCAAGCTAAGACATTATTAGGATAGGGACTCGTCAAAGTGAAATTAACAGTCCAAGGCTGAACCGTCAAGTATTATCAGAAGATAATCCATGGACCCTGTGAAAAAACATTCTCATAATCTTTAAAATTTTGGAATTTTACTAAAAAATATCCATTTTCGGTATCCATCATTTGGAAGGGTTGAGATGGTCTCCAAATTCCATAAACCTTTTTTTGTAAAGTTGAAAACCCAATATTCCTTCCCAACAGCTTGAGAATCATAGAAGTGGACATGTCTTTGACTAATACTTTTTGAACTCTATCCGAGAAATCAATAGCGAGAATGTCATTGATTATCAACTTCTTAACGTCACCTTCCAGTAAAGAGGAAGCCTCATTGGCAATGCTCGAAGCTCTCTCCCCATAAGTACTGGTGAATCCTTTCCCCAGAACCTTATCTTTCCAGGACAGGGTTGGAGACGGTGTTGAATCCACAGCCATCACATCTTCAATATTAGACGTTGGGTCCTTGAAACCAACCTTCTTGGTATTTGGATCGCCAGAAAAATCATCCCTTTTTTCATTGTTTTCACACAGAGAATCCATTTATCCTGCAGCGTATGAAGATTTTAAGTTGGGCGAGTCTTTCATAGGTGAGTTAGTTTTCATGTCAAGTGATTGACTCAGTGAAAATCTTTTAGATGAGATGATTAGGTATAACATGCTTATATTATTTGTATAAAGTTTTGAATAAATTAAGAATATTATGATTTTATGTTAGTTTCATTTTCTTAGCCCCTGAAAGGAGGCAATGGTCACTCGAAGTGGGAAAAGAAAAATCCTACATAATAATTACTTTTTTAAGTTATAAGACTTGAATTTAGGGGCATAAAGATTTACAATCTCAATTTTTACATAAACTCAAAATGTAATAAAATACATAGAGATTACTTGTTCATAGTTTCAAAAATCCACATTTTGTCACATATGGAGAGCTTTGGTTTCTTTCCTAACTAACAATGACACAATTACAAAAACCACTTTAAATAGAAATAAAGCTTAATATTATTATTACTCAATCGAGATAATACAAAGAAACAAAAATTGAACTGCTACACTTTTAGCTCAGTGTAAAACATCTAATTATACTAAAAAACTTCTTTAATTAACTCAACTACTTTGACTACCAGAAGCTAACGCGCTTCTATTTTATTTTCACCAGTAAAGGACCAAATATGCTAATTGGCTCCTAATAAAAATGAATAATTTGACCAATGCATAACTAGTAGAAAGTTGCACTAAACTTTGACATTCCCCCTTAGTGCAAACTTGTAGCTAATGTCACCAAGAACCTCACAGAAACTTTCAAACTTGGCTTTGGCAAGTGCCTTAGTAAATATGTCAGGAACTTGCTTTCTTGTTCGTAGTTTTATCAACTCAATATCATGAGTTAACACTTTCTCTCGAATAAAACGTAATGAGTTTCAATGTGTTTCGTACAAGCATGAAACACTGGATTTCCAACAAGCTTTATTGCACTCTCATTATCACAATAAATCTAAATTATTGATTGAGAGTAGACACCATTTCTTGAATAAGTATCTTGAGCCACAAACATTCTTGACTAGCCTTTGTAGTTGTTACATATTCTGCTTCACAACTTGAAAGAGCCACCACGACTTGTTTTTTACTGCACCATGAAATTACAGCTGAACCCGTTGTAAAATAGAAACCTGTTGTGGAGTGTCTGTCATTAACGTCACTAGCCCAATCAGCATCTACAAAGCCACTTAAATAAATGACTTAGATTGATTATACATTAACCATAACTTAAAGTGCCCTTTACATAACAAAGAATCATCTTTGTTGCAATTACACGAATCTCACATGGTTGATCCATGAATTGTGAAATAACTCCTACAGGAAATGCAATATCAAGTCATATGATAGTTAAATAGAATAAACTACCATCAATTTGACGAAAAAATGTCACATCTTCCAACAACTTTCCTTCCTTTTTAGCTAACTTGAGATGAGGTTCCATAGGAGTAGTGTAACATTCCGATTTAGGGCATAGTCGGAATAGTGGTGCGAGACCACAAATTCGAGGCATAAGTATGATTTTTTGAGGTCTATGCCATGTTTGCATGCTAGTGTGAAAGTTTCATGAAGCAATTTTGTTAAATTGCGGTTGAACTCATCTCAAAAGGACTAAATTGCAAAAGTTGCAAAATGTGAGATTCTAGAAGCTATTTGTGTGAAATTGCTTTAGAATATCAATTAGAAGTCCTTAATGAGTAATTTTCACAATTTCTAATTTTTGGACAAATTTGGGCATGGATGAGTTAAATTAGGAAGTTTGTCAAAAAGGGTATTTTGGACATTTGACAATTAAATGATTAAAATAGGAGAAAAGATGACCAAATTCATTCATCTTCTTCTCCAAGGCTGCCAAAAATTTGAGAGAAGCCATTGTTAGGGTTCTTCAACTTTTCAAGCTAGCTAGTAAGTGTATTCTAGCCTGTTTTTGATATTCTTCGTATTTTTAAAGTCCTAGTAGCATGAGTAAGCTATTTTTAGCTATATGATGAGCTAAAATGGATGTTCAAAAATGTACCCATGTATGACATGCATGTATTTTGATGTTTTATGGAAGAATATGAAAGCTTGATGTTGTAGAAACATCTTTTACTAAGTGAATTTCATGAAAAATGCATGTAGGGACTAGTTTGTGAAAGTCTTGAATTTGGTCATACATGTGAGAATTAGTGAGAATTGATGATAGCTTTAATTGAGTAAGTGATTCGGCTAAGCATGAAAGGCTAGAAAGTTGAATAAAAATCACTTTACGGGCCTTGGGGAAAAAGTGTAAATATGAGAAAGATTAGGGGCAAAATGGGGATTTTGCTAAAGTATGAGATAAAGGTCAATTTAGTCAATATGTGTATTGAATGTGTTGATTTGTCATTATAGATCAAGAAAGATGAAGCCCGGATCGAAACCGAGGCAAGGGTAAGGTCATGGACTAAATTGCACATCTCCATACTTTTTGAGTACAGAGGTAAGTTTACGTATAAACGATGCATTATGCGTATATTTTGTAAATGCTAGCTAGAGTATAGCATGGTTGAGAACCTATATGGTTCATGTGGAATGAATGAGTTAGTTATAGTGAACGAATGAATGAATAAACTACAAAGTAGATATGTGAATGTGTAGTGATAATGCTTGATGGTAAGCTAAGTGCGATGCTACCCCAATACTTAGCAACGATGAGCTGGGCTATGTGCGATGCTATCGCTAAGTATATTGTTTAGTGGGCTAAGTGCGAGACCAGTATGATTACCTTATTGGTAGGCTAAGTGTGATACTATCTTATTGTATCGATTGTGGTAGGCTAAGTGCGAAACCACCGAGAGAGTAGCTGCGTGGATGTATTAGTGAGTAGTGTAGATGTGTGGATGTGTTATTGTGAAATAATGATGTGTTGTATATTGTGTAAATGCGATATTGAAAGCAGGGGTGCATGTCAATGGTTATGAGTATGTGACTCATGATGTGTTGGAAATATGGTAAGGGATAGAAAGAGTAAGCATAGTTGTGAATTACTTATGTTAGTATAATGCTAATTATTGTTTAGCTTATATTATGATGCTTTATTTTATGTGTAAACTCTCTAATCTCAAAGCTTACTCCCTTTCTTTTTCCTTGTCTTATAGAGAAATAGAGTTGAATCGAGATACGTGGATCAATTGGAAGATCGCCCACAATATCAGCACACTCTGGTACATTGGATTAAACGTTTTGTATATGGCATGTATAGGGGCTAGACAAGTTAGTGATTTTTGGTTGTAAACGGCTAAGTTATGTTGGCCTTTAGATGGATAATCTATTTTGTATAATGCCATAGTTGTTGGCTATTTTATTATATGAAAAGATGTAGTTATCCATGTAAGATTGTGTTTCAAATTGAGTTGATTATGGATGTGTTGAATGAGTACATGTTGTGTATGCTAGAGGGGTGAGAAGGGGCATGACAAATAGCTTTGTTCTTGTCCATGTAGGTAGACACACGGGCGTGTGTTCAGACCATGTGTGACACACGGTCAGCCCATGGGCGTGTGACTTGGCCGTGTGTCCCCGCATGTTAGTATTTTAAGTCGAATAGACCACGGACTAATCACGGGCGCGTGCCTAGGACATGTGAGTTATTCGAAGTGTTGGTTACTGCCAGCCATGCGGGCGTATGTCTAGACTTTAAGGCCGTGTGAAGTAGTCAGTGTGCACCACAGGTGGTGAACACGGGCGTGTGACCTAGTCGTGGGACTTTGGCAGAATGGTTGAGTTTTGTGCACGGGTTGTGGACATGGGCGTGTGTGACTACACACGAGCGTGTATCATCTAGCACGGGCGTGTAGTCCCCGTCTAGATGGAGAAAATTTTTAAGATAGTAAGAGTTTCCGATATGGTCTCGAGAACCCTCGTGTGTTTGAGTAAGGTCTCGTAACTCGAAAATAAAGTTGTCGTGGTGATTTAAGGAGAGTAGTCACGTTGAGCCTAAGTGGCGATCAAGTAGTTTTAATCCGGTAACGCCTCGGACCCGGTTCCGGCGGGGATTACGGGTAAGGGGTGTTACATTTAGTGGTATCAGAGCTATGGTTTAGTCTGTTCTAGGATTACCGTAGCGGGTGTAAGAGTCTAGCTATACATGCCATAAGTGTACAATGATAGTGTGGTGGTTTCTGATGATTTTAAAAATTATTTTATATAGTATATGGATCCCGATCAATCGACTGCTAATGAAGCAGCTAGTAATGCACTGGCTCCTGCGCAAGGAATCGCACCTGTAGAGAGTGGACCCGAGGTTAGGGGTCAAGGGGAAGAGGCTCGGAAAGCCTTTCTCCAGATGATGAGTAATTGGTACTCGGATTATGTTCGAGCGAACCCTAATGCTCAACCTCCTCCACCTCCTCCTATGTCTCAGTCAAATCCAGTGGCTCCTCAAGGTAATGATGTAGTGATGATATCGAAACCTCCAGTGGATAAGATTAGGAAACACTGGGCCGAGGAGTTTAGAGCTAAGGTAGATGATGACCTTGAAAGGGTGGAGTTCGGCTAGAGAACTCAATGAGAGTGTTTGATGAACTCTCATGTACACCAAGAGAGCTTGAAGTGTGTTGTGTCTTTGATGAGGACTCAAAGATACCATTGGTGGAAGACGTTGACGCCGTGAGTCCCGAGAGAGCGGGTGACGTGGGACTTCTTTCCGGAAGAGTTCCGGAAGAAGTACATAAGCCAACGATTTCATCGATCGAAAAAGGAAAGAATTCCTTGAGTTGAAGCAAGGAAGAATGTCAGTAGGAGAATATGAGCGTGAGTTTGTTAGGCTTAGCAAATACGCCCAAGAATGTGTGTCGACGGAGACCATTCTGTGTAAGAGGTTCAAAGATGGACTGAATGAGGATATCAAACTCCTAGTTGGTATTTTGGAGTTGAAAGAGTTTGTTGTGTTGGTCGAGAGAGCAAGTAAGGTTGAAGAGTTGGGTAAAGAAAAGAGAAGGGCTGTGAGTGAAGCCCGAGATGCGAGAAAGAGGCCAATGGGCAAGTCGTACCAAGCCCAGTCGAAAAGATCTAGGAAAGTGAATCCTCGGGACGACAAAGATCGTGGGATATTCACATCGAGACTTGGACCACACTCGTCCGGGTTCGAGAGTCCAAGCTACCTCGATGAAAAGTGTGGGCAGTACGAAAAACAAATCGGAGTGTCCAAATTGTGGTAGATATCAAACCGGAGAGTGTTGGGGAAACAACCGAAAATGTTATAAGTGTGGTTCCCCTGACCACTTTATCCGAAATTGCCCTGAGAGGGATGATAGGGAAGAGAAACAAGAGATGAGACCTAGTGATGTGTCTGCAAGGGGTAGACCACCAAGGAACCCGAGAGGTGGGAATAGTGGTAGAGGTGCGTCCTGAGACTCTGCTGTGAGACCGGAGGGTCGGGCACCTGCGAGGACTTATGCCATTCGCGCCCGCGAAGAGGCATCATCCCCAGATGTGATAACGGGTACTTTTTCTCTCTATGACACCTTTGTTATTGCTTTAATTGATCCAAGGTCTACTCACTCTTATATTTGCATGAGATTAGCATCTAGTTTGAGTATGACTGTTGAGTCTACGGACATTGTGGTTAAGGTGTCAAACCCTTAGGAAAATACGTGTTAGTGGACAAGGTGTGTAAGAATTGTCCTTTTTTGAATAAGGGTCATTGCTTTCCGGTAAATCTTATATTGTTGCCGTTTGATGAGTTTGACTTAATCCTTGGCATAGATTGGTTGACTACCCATAGTGTCTTAGTGAACTGTGGTAGTAAGTTTATTGAATTTAAATGTGAGAGTGGAGATGTTGTTCGGGTTGAATCAGGTGGATCGGATAGTCTACCAGTGATGATTTCTTCCCTAGTGGCTGAGAAATGTTTGAGAAAAAGGTGTGAATCCTATCTCGCCTTTATTTTGAATACTCAAGAGGTTGGAGTACAAATTGATACAGTGCCGGTGACATATGAGTATCCGGATGTATTTCCGGAAGAGTTACCCGGATTACCTCCAGAGAGAGAGGTCGAGTTTGGGATTGAGTTAGTTCCGGGAACGGCACCTATTTCAATTGCTCCGTATAGAATGGCACCTTTAGAGTTGAAAGAACTGAAGGTTCAGCTTGCAAGAGTTGACAGATAAGGGTTTTGCAAGACCGAGCTACTCACCGTGGGGTGCTCCGGTACTATTTGTGAAAAATAAAGATGGGTCTATGAGGTTGTGTATAGACTATAGGCAACTTAACAAAGTGACGGTGAAGAATAAGTATCCTTTACCAAGGGTTGATGATCTTTTTGATCAACTGAAAGGAGCTACAGTGTTCTCAAAGATCGACCTGAGGTCTGGTTATTACCAGTTGAGAGTGAAAGAGCAAGATGTGTTGAAAACTACATTTCGAACAAGGTATGGCCATTATGAGTTTTTGGTCATGCCGTTTGGTTTAACAAATGCACCTGCGATTTTTATGGATTTGATGAACCGTGTCTTTCGACCGTATGTGGATAATTTTGTGGTTGTCTTCATTAACGACATATTGATCTATTCTCGGGATGAGAACGATCATGAGGAACATTTGAGAATTGTCTTGTAAACTTTAAGAGATGAGCAGTTTTATGCTAAGTTTAGCAAGAGTGAGTTTTGGCTCCGAGCGGTTGGATTTTTAGGACACGTTGTGTCGGGTGATGGTATTCGAGTCGACTCGAATAAGATTTCGGCTATTGTGGATTGGAAACAGCCAAGGAATGTGTCAGAAGTTAGAGGCTTCTTAGGACTAGCGGGATATTACAGACGTTTCGTAAAGGGGTTCTCAGTGATTGCTACCCAGATGACGAAATTGTTGCATAAGGATGTCAAGTATGATTGGACGGAGGCATGTCAACAGAGTTTTGAGAGATTATAAACATTGTTGACTGAGGCGCCGATTTTGCTTTAACCAGAATCGGGGAAAGAGTTTGTGGTTTTCAGTGATGCGTCGTTTAATGGTCTCGGTTGTGTGTTGATGCAAGAGGGTAAGGTAGTCGCTTACGCCTCGAGACAACTAAAACCACACGAGAAGAATTATCCGACTCATGATTTGGAGTTGGCTGCGATTGTTTTCGCGTTAAAGATTTGGCGACATTACTTATTTGGTGAGAAGTGCCAAATCTTTACGGATCACAAGAGTTTGAAGTATTTGATGGATCAAAAGGATTTAAATTTGCGACAGAGGCGGTGGCTCGAGTTATTGAAAGACTATGAGTTAGTCATTGATTACCATCCCGGAAAAGCAAATGTGGTTGCGGATGCCCTGAGTAGGAAATCCTTGTATGCTCTAAGAGTTATGAGCACGAGTTTAGCATTGTCTGATGATGGTGCTATATTGGCAGAGTTGAGAGCTAAGCCACTGTTTGTTCAACAGATATGTGAGGCTCAAGAAAATGATAGTGAGATGCAAGCTAAGAGAGGTAAGTGTGGATCAGAAAGTGACTCTGATTTTCGAGTGGGTTCAGATGGTTGTTTGTTATACCATGACAGAATTTGTGTACCTAGAGATGAAGAATTGATTCGAAAGGTTTTGCATGAGGCACATAGTGGTTATTTATCAGTACACCCGGGTAGTACGAAAATGTACAATGACTTAAGGAAATTTTATTAGTGGCCGGGTATGAAAAGAGATATCTCTGAGTTCATGACAAAGTGTCTAATTTGTCAACAAGTGAAAGTTGAACATCAAGTGCCTTCGGGATTGCTTCAGCCAGTGATGGTTCCCGAGTGGAAATGGGATCGGATTACCATGGATTTTGTGACGGGGTTGCCTATGACTCCGAAAAAGAAAGATGCTGCGTGGGTTGTTGTGGATAGATTGACAAAGTTGGCTCATTTTATTCCAGTACGTGTTGATTATTCACTGGACAAGTTAGTCGAATTGTATGTTGCAGAGATTGTGAGGTTACATGGTGTGCCTGTGTCTATAATATCGGATAGAGATCCGAGGTTTACTTCAAGGTTTTGGAAGAAGTTGCAAGGGGCCATGGGTACGAGGTTAAATTTTAGTACTGCGTTCCATCCCCAAACTGATGGTCAGTCTGAAAGAGTGATTCAAGTTCTTGAAGATATGCTTCGATGCTGTGTTAGAATTCGAAGGTAGTTGGGAAAGATATCTACCTTTGGTCGAATTTACTTACAACAATAGTTATCAGTCAAGTATACGGATGGCTCCGTATGAGGCCTTGTATGGTCGTAAGTGTCGGACTCCATTGTATTAGACCGAGCTTAGTGAAAAGCGGATCCATGGGGTCGATCTAGTGAAAGAAACTGATGAGAAAGTGAAAGTAATCCGTAATAGTCTGAAAGTCGCTGGACCGGATGTAAGTCGACGCGGATTTGAAAAGAAAAAAGATTGAGTTTGAAGTGGGTGACAAAGTGTTTTTAAAAGTGTCCCCACGGAAGAAAATCATGAGATTTGGACGAAAAGGGAAATTGAGTCCAAGGTTCATAGGGCCATATGAGATTACTGAGATAGAGTTGGGCCAAGAGCATACCGGTTGGCTTTTTAGAGAATTAGAAAAGATTCATAATGTGTTCCATGTGTCGATGTTATGACAGTATCGCTCCGATCCTTCACATGTGATTCTTCTTCTTTAAAATTGAGATAAGACCGGATATGTCTTATAAAGAGAAGCTGATTAAGATCTTGGCTCGAGAAGTGAAACAGTTGAGGAATAAGAGCATAGCACTAGTGAAAGTGTTATGGCAGAAACACGGTGTGGAAGAAGCTATGTGGGAAACGAAAGAGGCTATGAGAGAGCAACATCCAAACCTCTTTTACTGGTAAGATTTTCTGAGGCAAAAATCTCTAAAAGGGGGGAGAGTTGTAACATGATGATTTAGGGCCTAGTCGGAATAGTGGTGTGAGACCACAAGTCCGAGGCATAAGTATGAGTTTTTGAGGTCTATGCCATGTTTGAATGCTAGTGTGAAAGTTTCATGAAGCAATTTTGTTAAATTCATGTTGGAAGTCTCAAAAGGATTAAATTGCAAAAGTTGCAAAATGTGAGATTCTAGAAGCTATTTGTGTGAAATTGCTTTAGAATTTCAGTTAGAAGTCCTTAATGAGTAATTTTCACAATTTCTAATTTTTGGACAAATTTGGGCATGGACGAGTTAAATTAGGAAGTTTGTCAAAAAGGGTATTTTGGTTATTTGATAATTAAATGATTAAAATAGGAGAAAAGATGACCAAATTCATTCATCTTCTTCTCCAAGACTGCCGAAAATTTGAGAGAAGCCATTGTTAGGGCTCTTCAACTTTTCAAGCTAGCTAGTAAGTGTATTCTAGCCCGTTTTTGATATTCTTCGTATTTTTGAAGTCATAGTAGCATGAGTAAGCTATTTTTAGCTATATGATGAGCTAAAATGGATGTTCAAA
Organism: Gossypium sturtianum; assembly: GCA_025698515.1. Taxonomy (NCBI): domain Eukaryota; kingdom Viridiplantae; phylum Streptophyta; class Magnoliopsida; order Malvales; family Malvaceae; genus Gossypium; species Gossypium sturtianum. The sequence continues at coordinate 42,990,597 of CM046948.1, forward strand.
AATGTACCCATGTATGACATGCATGTATTTTGATGTTTTATGGAAGAATATGAAAGCTTGATGTTGTAGAAACATCTTTTACTAAGTGAGTTTCATGAAAAATGCATGTAGGGACTAGTTTGTGAAAGTCTTGAGTTTGGTCATACATGTGAGAATTAGTGAGAATTGATGATAGCTTTAATTGAGTAAGTGATTCAGCTAAGCATGAAAGGCTAGAAAGTTGAATAAAAATCACTTTACGGGCCTTGGGGGAAAGTGTAAATATGAGAAAGATTAGGGGAAAAATAGAGATTTTGCTAAAGTATGAGATAAATGTCAATTTAGTCAATATGTGTATTGAATGTGTTGATTTGTCATTATAGATTAAGAAAGACGAAGCCCGGATCGAAACCGAGGCAAGGGCAAGGTCGTGGACTAAATTGCATATTTCCATACTTTTTGAGTACCGAGGTAAGTTTAAGTATAAACGATGCATTATGCGTATACTTTGTAAATGCTAGCTAGAGTATAGCATGGTTGAGAACCTATATGGTTCATGTGGAATGAATGAGTTAGTTATAGTGAACGAATGAATGAATAAACTACAAAGTAGATATGTGAATGTGTAGTGATAATGCTTGATGGTAAGCTAAGTGCGATGCTACCCCAATACTTAGCAACGATGAGCTGGGCTATGTGCGATGCTATCGCTAAGTATATTGTTTAGTGGGCTAAGTGCGAGACCACTATGATTACCTTATTGGTAGGCTAAGTGTGATACTATCTTATTGTATCGATTGTGGTAGGCTAAGTACGAAACCACCAAGAGAGTAGCTGTGTGGATGTATTAGTGAGTAGTGTAGATGTGTGGATGTGTTATTGTGAAATAATGATGTGTTGTATATTGTGTAAATGCGATATTGAATGCAGGGGTACATGTCAATGGTTATGAGTATGTGACTCATGATGTGTTGAAAATATGGTAAGGGATAGAAAGAGTAAGCATAGTTGTGAATTACTTATGTTAGTATAATGCTAATTATTGTTTAGCTTATATTATGATGCTTAATTGTTTATGTGTAATCTCACTAAGTTCAAAGCTTAGTCCCTTTCTTTTCCCTTGTCTTATAGAGAAATAGAGTTGAATCGAGATACGTGGATCAATTGGAAGATCGCCCACACTATCAAAGACACTCGTACATTGGATTAAACGCTTTGTATATGGCATGTATAGGGGCTAGACAAGTTAGTTATTTTTGGTTGTAAATGGCTAAGTTATGTTGGCCTTTAGATGGATAATCTATTTTGTATAATGCCATAGTTGTTGGCTATTTTATTATATTAAAAGATGTAGTTATCCATGTAAGATTGTGTTTCAAATTGAGTTGATTATGGATGTGTTGAATGAGTACATGTTGTGTATGCTAGAGGGGTGAGAAGGGGCATGACAAATAGCTTTGTTCTTGTCCATGTGGGTAGACACACGGGCGTGTGTCTAGACCATGTGTGACACACGATCAGCCTATGGGCGTGTGACTTGGCCGTGTGTCCCCTGCATGTTAGTATTTTAAGTTAGAATAGACCATGGACTAGTCACACGGGCGTGTGCCTAGGACGTGTGAGTTATTCAGTGTTGGCCACGGGCTAGCCACACGGGCGTATGTCTAGACTTTAAGGCCGTGTGAAGTAGTCAGTGTGCACCACGGGTGGTGAACACGGGCGTGTGACCTAGCCGTGGGACTTTGGCAGAATGGTTGAGTTTTGTGCACGAGTTGTGGACATAGGTGTGTGTGACTACACACGGGCATGTATCATCTAGCACGGGCGTGTAGTCCCTGTCTAGATGGAGAAAATTTTTAAGATAGTAAGAGTTTTCGATATGGTCTCGAAAGCCCTCGTGTGTTTGAGTAAGGCCTCATAACTCGAAAATGAGGTTGTCGTGGTGACTTAAGGAGAGTAGTCACGTTGAGCCTAAGTGGCGATCAAGTAGTTTTAATCCGGTAACGCCTCGGACCCGGTTCCGGCGGAGATTATGGGTAAGGGGTGTTACAAGTAGTTTTTACTTTTGACTCCTTCATACGAAACAGCTGCAATAAACTTGTTGCATATATTTTTTAAGAGACAAAATAACCATCACAATTTTAAATTTCCAAACCACGAAAACAACTAGCTTCACCAAAACTTTTCATTTCAAAACGAACCAAAAAAGCATCTTGAAGACTATTAATTTCAGCAGTATCATCACCTGTAATAATCATATCGTCCACATAAAGTAAGAGAAAAGTGCACAAAGTGGGTTTTTTCTCAACAAATAAGCTTGGATCAACACTTGAAGATTTAAAGCCACAAAAATCTAGATATTGAGCAATCTTACTAAAATAAGAACGAAAAGCTTTTTTAAGGCCATGCAACGCTTTCTTAAGCTGAAACACATGATTTGGGTATTCCTTAGAGATAAATCATTGTGGTTGTTCCATGAACATCTCACAATCTAACTCACCATAGAGAAAAACATTTTTTTACATCTAGCTGCCACAATTTCCCGCCTCTATTAGCAACCAAAGAATTGATTGTTTGAATAGTTATCATTATTGTTACGGGGCTGAAAGTCTCATCATTATCAAAATCGTATTGTTTAGAGAAACCACGAGCAACAATGCGAGCTTTGTACCTCTTGATAGTACCATCATCTTGTTTATTTAATTTTTAAACCCATTACAGGTAACTAAATAAGCATCCATTGGTTTTGGTACAAGCTCCTACGTGTCATTCTTGTTGAGTGCTAAAATTTCTTCTACCATTGCATTTTCCCATTCTAGAACTCATTTATCTTTATTGTACTGTTTTGGTTCATTTTCACATGAACCTCCCATGAAAAAACAAGAAAAAACAGAAAAATGATTCAGCTCAACTACATAATCAAACAAATGACCAGGTAGCATTTTTTGTCTCGGAGGATTTTTCCTTATGGAAACCTCAATACTTGTTGTGACTTTTGTATTCTCCTCGGGTCGAATGCGTCCTTCAGTTGAAGAAATATTTCTTCCTAATGTGGAATCATCAAGAAAAAATGCAAGATTAGTTGTACCTTTGTCGCTATTTGCATCACTCTTGTGAGTTGAAACTTCGTCAAACACATCACGAGAGGTAATAACCTTATTTGTTTCTAGATCCATACATTTCCAACCTTTCCTATGAGCATCATAGCCAGCAAAAATGCAAAGGCCAAGCTTAGTTCGATTTTGTTTTAATACATAAACATAACAGATAGACCCAAAAATATGAAAATAACTCACATTGGTTTTACGATGATATAAAAACTCAAAGGGTGATGGTTCTGTCGTTGGCGAAGTAGGAAATCGATTTATGACATGACAAGCAGTTTGACAAGCCGCTGCCTATAGTTCTCTTGGAATATTCTTCGCATGTAGCCAAGAAAAACAAACTGATGAAAGATGAGCTAACCTGCGTTCAGCAACCTTATTTTGTTGTGGAGTTTCTGGACAAGTCATTTGACGCTGAATCCCATGCTCTCTACAATAATCCATAAATTCATTTGATAGAAATTCACCTCCATTATCTGTGCACATGCACTTGGTTCGTAACCCAAATTCTTTTTCTACATCATGCTTAAACTGAATAAGTGTAGAAAGAGCCTCACTTTTCCATTGTAAAAAATATACCTAGCTAAAAAGAGAAAAATCATCCACAATCACCATCACATAATGAAGATCAATGTAGCTTGGTGTTCTCGTTGGCCCTAAAAGATCTGAATGTACTAATTGTAATGTTACCAATGCTCTACTCTTTGAACTTGAGAAATGAAGATGATGAGATTTTCCATATTGGTAGCCTGGATAATTCTCGTGATGATTATATTTAAAAATACAAACACTATCAAGAAATTGGTTTGTGGAAATCTTTTGCTGCAATTGAAAACCCACATAACCCAAGCAAGCATGCCAAAGCGTTGAGCTTGTAGTGTCACCAGCCTTTTTAACATATTCATCACTTGTAGATAAAACATATAAATATTCTTTTCTTTTTCCAAAAACAAAACATCAGCATCAATGTACTTCAAATTTGAGAGAATACGAACATCATTAGGACTAAAAAGAACGTACCTTCCTGAATCTGTTATTTGAAAGACAGAAGCAACATTTTTATTTAATCCAGGAACATGATAAACATCCTTGAGAAGTACACTTCCGTCATTTAAATCTCCTTTTTTTATCACAAGATGTAATGAATTTTCAACTGTGACAATAATCTTCTTCTCACAATGCAAATGAACATTTGGTAAAAGAGTATTATTTCCAGTTACATGATGAGAACAACCAAAATCAACAATTCATTCCTTGTTGTAGTTATCCTGGTGCACAACAAAAGACATATTTGTTGGTTGATCAAGAACCTTAATGGATAGAAATTGCTCCCACGTTAGTTTTTGAAATTCAGTGCTTTCATTATAACAACCAGATTTGGCGAGTTCTGAGTCTGAACAAGTGCCCTAAAGAAAATCTGATTGCCACGATCCTATTTCCCAAGATGACGTTTTTGGCGCACTAGTAGGGTGCATAGACAACTATAGGATGTAAGGAAATGGATGATCTCTAAGAAGTGTATGATTATGTAAAATGAGAGATTGGCAAGGATATTAAGGATTTTTTAGTTATAAGAAAACGTCGCCAAGATAAGGTACGCCTAGTTTGTCCAGTTAAGGTATAAGTTATGTACTAACAAGATGGTTAAGATGGAACGATATGTCAAATCAAAGATATGAAAAGATTTTGGAGTCTAGAATACACATCTCTACAGCTGTAAGTCACTAATAAGAGCAACCTTGAAAGTTAATGACACATGTTAAGTTTTACTAGGAGAGCATTGGTTTTCTCTATAAAGTATTGCAACTTAGTTTAGAAGGAAAATAAGTTATCTTCTCCCTTTTATTTGTTAACAACCATTGATGCTTGGCTCTAGAAGTTGATCAGGAATTCCTTGCTAAGCTAAAACTAAGGATCGAAGTTAATGTATAGGATGGTTTCCTCACCCGGGGTAAGTATTCTAGACTCACATATGGCTTTCTACCAGAGTAAGCTTGTCTATGTTTGTAAATGAAAATATATAGGAGTAAAGACTGACATGGAGGTTGGTTAGGTTTTATACGAAATAAAGGCCATACGAATGAAGTTTTGATAGTATTCCTATGTCTCATTAGTAGTGGTTTCTGAGAGGTCGTGAATGGATGTGCGAGCTTGGAGACCAAGTTAATGTACGTGGGTGTTAGGTAAGTCCTAAGCTGACTCTTGCAAGTAGTATTTATGTTTTAGGAACTTCTATGCTAAGTGACCAAATAGTGAAAATGAAACTAACAAAGTATGATGTAATAACTCTGATACAAAATGAAAGGTTTATGGTCATGCATGTATGAAATGTATGAAGTTTGATGAACTAAGTGTAGAGCATGAATTTGAATGTTTATTATATGTATATAAGTCTGAAAGCATGAATATGTCTGCCATGAGCATGTCATTGTATGATGGGTCAATGCATGATAAGTTCGTGTCTGTCTCCGAAGTCGTCTAAAGGGTTTGTCAAGACTAAAAACATGAATATTTGAAAGGACAAGTCAATGGCCTTGGCACAAAGAAGATCATATCGTGTAAGACCGTAACTAGTGGGATATGGCATTATATGGAATGAAGATCGTAACTGGTGGGTTTTGGTGTCATATGGGAAGGACTAAAGAAAGGTTATTATCTAACGTGGTTCTTTATGTGTCCTAGGATGATGAGGGGCAAACCTCACAAAATATGAGTCTAGGCAAATCCCTATCACCAAAACACCAGAAAAAGGACACGCCTTTATGGAAAATATCTGAAAGAGAAAGCCTTTGTGGCGAGTATCGAATATAAAGGAATGCCTATGTGACAAAACGCTAGACAGGAAAGTCTTTCTAGCGAGTACTGAATGTTAAGGAACACCTTTGTGGCAAAACTCAAGAAAGGTAATCCTATATGGCGAACTTCTGAAAGGAAATGCCTTTGTGGCAAATCTTTGGACACGGAAGATTTTGTGATTATTTCTGAAAAGAAACACCTTTATGGCGCAGTCTAAAGAACGATCCCTATGCCAAACATTGAAGGGAATGCTTGTGTGGTGGACCCCAAATAAAAGAAAGGAACCCATGGCGAATTCTGATAAAACAACGTATAAGGCATTTTGGGAGTACATTAATTATGACACACTTTGAAGGAAACCATGTGTACGACGAACTCTGAAAGAAAAGTTCTATATGAAGTGTTAAGGCGAACCTCGTATAGTATCAATGTAACAACCCAATTTCAGTGAAGTCGGAATAGTGGTTTCGTAACCACAAATTCGAGCCGGAAAGATAAAATATTTTAATATTATGAAATGATTAGTAATGTGATAAAAAGATTGCATGAGAATTTTGATAAGAAAATTTTATCAAGTAGGTGCTTAATTGTAGAAAAGACTAAATTGCATAAAATGTTAAATTTGAATTCTAGTAGCTATAAGGATTATATAGCTATGGAATTCAAAACTTGAGGTCCTTAAATTAAAATGATAACTAAATTAAAATGAAATATCATCATTTTATATCATCTTCTTCAACCTAAAATCCATGGAAACCCTAAGAGAGAGAAAATAAGCTTTCCAAGCATAAATTGGTAAGTTCCTATGTCCCGTTTTTAGTAATTTTTTATAATTTGAGATCGGGAAAGCTTAATTACTCTATTTGGGGGGTTAATTTGAATAGATATCAAAGTATAAAAAATTTTCCATGGATGAACATGCTGAAATTTAAAAGTTTATGGTAGAAAATGAAAAGTTGTTGATAGATAAACAACTTTTACAAAAGGAATTTGATAGAAACTTGATTTAGGGACTAAATTGAAAAATGGTAAAACTCATGGAAAATTATGAAATTTTTAGAATACATGTGCCGTAAAAGATATATTATAATTTTGATTAGGCTTGGAATAAGGATTAAATTACATGAATTTCAATTTCCGAGCCTAGGGATGAAATTGGAATTAATCAAAAGTATAGGGGTAAAATGGTATTTTTACCTAGATTGTAAATTGAGTTCAATAGAATATGAAATGGATTGAATTGATGATTAAATTCATTTATATAGATCCGGAAGTACCAAACAAAGAGCTAGATCGAGGAAAGGAAAAGATTTCAGATTAGTAGATTTTAGTTTTCAAGGTAAGTTCGTATAACTTAAATGAGCATAAAAATGTGTTGTTTTGAATGCTATATTACATAGAATATGTTGTATGAAATTGTATGTATGAAGTGTATGAATTTTTTAATGGGTTGAATGGTATATGATGGAAAATTTATTGATAAAGGGTAAAATTCCGTATGAATATTGAATTTCGATGGATAAATGTGATTTCCTCGATAAAACTGCATGTGTTGCAGAATGGATTTAGCCCAGATAGGTAATCCGAAATGAGTCTCTCGAGTATATGCTTCAATTAGGATTGAGCCTGGACTAGTAATCCTAATTGACTGGATTTAGCCTGGACTGGTAATCCAGAATGAACTCTATAGGGAATTCTTTGTCATATAAAGGATTTAGTCTGGACTGGTAATTCGACAAAACCCTTAAAGTATATGTAACAGCTGGAATTTAGCCTGGACTGGTAATTCTGCTGTGTGATATGTGGCTTGAGAGTGTACCTATAAGGTACTACTGGATATGAATTGACAGATAATGGAATTGTACACCTCGAGTGTACTACTTGAAATATCCATCGAAACTTCAATGATTCAACAGATAAAATACACATATGGCATGATGAGCTCATCTATGCATATTGGTATATTATGACTAACATGTTGGTTGAGTATGTGTGAATAGGTAAATTACCAAATAGTTGGAAAAGCATGTTTTGCATGGTTAATATATTGAATGTAATAGGTAAGATTAATTTATGTTATACGAGCTTAATAAGCATAATATGCTTACTAAGTTTTTTTTCCCTGTTTTATAGTGCTCAAAGCTCGTGAAGGTTAGAGATTGGTCGGAGCAAATCATCACACTATCAATCTGTCGTTTTGGTATAAATGAAAATCTTATTTTGTTAATGGCATGTATAGGCTAACTAAATCAAATGATAGTATGTAAATGATGAATGAAACTTAGTCATTGGAATGGCTAATATACTTATGTTTTGATATATGTTACAGTTGAGTCAATACATTAACTAAAATGATAAGTATGAACATCTAAATTTTGCAAATTATGTAAGTCACATAAAGGTAAGTCATTAAACACAAATATATGTTGAAATGTATTAATTTGGATGATAGAAATTGACTTGAATTATATTTGTGATTGGTTGGATTATACTTGTAAGTGTTGATGCAGGAAAATGGTAAATTTGGGTGAGAAATGAGGCTAGAAAATGGCATTATTTTGTCCACACGGGGGCATGTGTCTACGCCGTGTGACACACGGCCTGGTACATAGGCATGTGGTCTGGCCGTGTGTCCCCTGTATTTTAATTTTGAGAAACAGAATGCTCAGAATTGAGCACACGGGCAGAGACACGGGCATGTGTCTCAGCCGTGTGGGTGACACGGCCTTGAACACGGGCGTGTCATGGCCGTTTGAAACCTGCACCTAATTCGAATTAAATTAATTAACCACACGGCCTAGCACACGGGCATGTGGCATGGCCGTGTGGCGCAAGCCAGAGAGCAACCTAAATTGGACACGGTCTGAGTCACGGGCGTGTCTAAGGGTCACACGGGCGTGTCCCTTGGACCACACGGGCGTGTGAGCCCTGCACCTTGGAAAATTTTTGAAATGTCACGAAAAATTCTTAGAGTTTTCGATTAAGTCCTGACTCGATTCTAATGTTCGTATTGGGCCTCGAGGGTCCATTTAAGGGACGTCCTGAACAATCTCGATTAATGAATAGTTATTTACATGATTTATCTGAAAATGTTCTGAAAAATATCAGTAACGCTCTGTAACACTATTTCGACGACGGATACGGGTTAAGGGTGTTACATTTATTGGTACCAGAGCTACGGTTTAGTCGATTCTCAGACTAACGTAGCAAGCATGAGTTTAGCTATATGTGCCATTATATAATTGTGATAGTGTGATATCTCTAGACCATTTTTAAATGTATTTTTCCTATAGTAAATGTCTTCCGACCGAGCTAGAGCTGATCTTGAAGAAGCTGAGAGTACTGCTCAAGCTTTCGTACAAATAGCTACATCTAGTAGTAAAAGGCCCGAGTCTGAGGGCCGAGATGATGAGGGTAAAGTTGCATTCTTTCAAATGATGAATGAGTGGTTTACAGAATATATAAGAACAAATCATGTTGTTCAGCAACCTCCCCCACCTGCTCCTCAACCATTCCCGAGACACTACAGGGTACTGAATCAGTTAGAATTGGTAAGGCTCCGGTTGATAAAATTAGAAAATATGGGGCTGAGGAATTCAGAGCTACTATAGACGATGATGCAGAAAAGGCTGAGTTTTGGCTAGAGAATACTATTCAGGTATTAGATGAATTGTCTTGTCCACCAGTCGATTGTCTGAAATGCGCAGTTTCTTTATTGAAAGACACAACCTGTTATTGGTGGAAAACTATAACTTCTGTTGTTTTGAAAGAAAACATTACATGGGAGTTCTTTCAAACAAAATTCAGAAAGAAATATATAAGTCAAAGATTCTTGGACCAGAAAAGAAAAGAATTCTTAGATTTTAAACAGGGGAACATGACAGTGTCAGAATATGAATGGGAATTTGTTCGACTGAGTAAATATGCTCAAGAATAGGTTTAGAATGAGGCTGAAATGTGCAAACGATTTGAAGAAGGGCTGAATGAAGATATTAAACTGTTGATTGGTATTCTTGAAATAAGAGAATTTGTAGCACTGGCTGACCGAGCATTAAAAGCAGAAGAATTAAGCAAAGAAAATAAACAAGCTGAAAAAGAAGCTCGGGTTTCTGGTAAGAGATCTATGGGAAAATCCCAATCATCTGTTTCAAAGAAATTAAAGAAATAGCAGGATTGTTTTACCACATCTGCTGGATATTCTGGAAAAGAGCGGGGTTCTCAACGCTCTAACCTTAGAACATCGTCTCTATCAGTAACCAGTGTTGGTAGTGTCGGCAATCCAAAGCCGAAATGTAAACATTGTAATAAGTTTCATTTTGGGGAATGTCGTCTAAAAAGTGGGGTTTGCTACCGATGTGGTTCTTTTGATCATTTTCTTAGAGATTGTCCGGAAAGAGGGGAAAAAGAGATTGAACAGATTTCAAAGCCGAGTAATACTATCTCTAGAGGTAGACCACCTCGACACCCTGTAAATGTTGGTGGTAGCCGAAGTGCTACAAAAGACTCAACAGTTAAATCTGAGGCACGAGCACCGGCGAGAACCTATGCTATACGTGCTAGAGAGGATACCTCTGCCCCAGACGTCATTACTGGTACATTTTCTTTACTTGGCACTGATATTGTTGCTTTAATTGATCCCGGTTCCACACACTCATATATATGTACAAAATTAGTAAATGTTAAAAATTTACCGGTTGAATTGACTGAATTTGTGGTGAAAGTTTCAAATCCCTTGGGTCAATGTCTGATGGTGGATAAAGTTTGTAAAAATTGTCCATTGATGGTAAATGGTAAATGCTTCTCAGCTGATTTGATGTTACTGCATTTTGATGAATTTGATGTAATTTTGGGAATGGACTGGTTAACCCAGCATGATGCAGTAGTGAATTGTAAACAGAAATACACTGTGTTGAAATGTCAGAATGGTGAGTTACTCCATGTTGAATCTAATAGATTAGATGGGTTGTCTAATGTGATTTCAGCAATAACAACACAGAAATGTATTAGAAAGGGATACGATGCTTATCTTCCTTATGTGTTGGACACAAAAGTAATTGAGTCAAAGATTCAGTCAGTGCTGGTAGTGTGTGAATTTTGCAGATGTGTTTCCAGAAGAATTACCTGGATTACCATCTATTAGAGAAGTGGAGTTTTCTATAGACCTTATTTCGGGAACAACACCAATATCAATTGCACCTTATAGAATGGCTCCTGCTGAATTGAAGGAGTTGAAAGCACAGTTGCAAGAATCGACTGACAAAGGTTTTGCTCGACCCAGTTTCTCACCTTGGGGTGCACCGGTTTTATTTGTGAAGAAGAAAGATGGATCTCTGAGGTTATGTATTGATTACAAGCAGATAAATAAATTTACAATAAAGAATAAGTATCCGTTGCCTCAAATAGATGACTTATTTGATCAGTTAAAAGGAGCTACCATATTTTCAAAAATTGATCTTAGTTCGGGTTATTATCAGTTACAGGTAAAGGACTCGGATGTTCCAAAAAATGCTTTTAGAACCAGGTATGGCCACTATGAGTTTTTAGTGATGCCATTTGGGTTGACTAATGCACCGGCAGTGTTTATGGATCTGATGAATAGAATTTTCAGACTGTACCAAGATAAGTTTGTGGTGGTATTCATTGATGATATTTTAGTCTATTCCCGAGATAAAAAAGAGCATGTTGATCATTTGAGAATTGTATTACAAACTCTACGGGAGAAACTATTGTATGCCAAGTTCAGTAAATGTGAATTTTGGCTACGGGAAGTTAGATTTCTTGAACATATTGTATCTGCTGAAGGTATCAGGGTAGATCCGAGTAAAATTTCAGCAATTGTCAATTGGAATCCACCAAAGAGTGTGTCAGAAGTCAGAAGTTTTCTGGGTTTAGTCGGATATTATCAAAGATTTGTTAAAGAATTTTTGATGATAGCCTCTCCGATGACTCAGTTGTTGCAGAAAGATGTGAAGTTCGAGTAGACTGATAAATGTCAACAAAGTTTTGAAAGGCTAAAAGCTCTATTGACTGAAGCACCTGTGTTGGTACAGCCAGAATCGGGTAAGGAATTTGTGATTTATAGTGATGCATCTTTGAATGGTTTAGGTTGTGTTTTGATGCAAGAAGGTAAAGTAATTGCCTATGCTTTAAGACAGCTGAAACCACATGAAAAAAATTACCCGATACATGATCTTGAATTAGCAGCTATTGTGTTTGCATTAAAAATATGGATACATTATTTATATGGTGAAAAATTTCATATCTTCACTGATCACAAAAGTCTGAAGTATTTGATGACACAGAAAGACTTGAACTTGAGACAACACAGGTGGCTTGAACTGTTAAAAGATTATGATCTTGTGATTGATTATCATCAGGGTAAAGCTAATATATTTGATGATGCTTTGAGCAGAAAATCTTTATTTTCTTTACAAGCAATGAATACTCGGTTGTCTATTTCTGATGATGGTTCTATTGTGGCTGAGTTTAAAGTTAGACCAGCGTTTTTGCAACAAATTTTGAAGCCCAGAAAAATGATGTTGATTTACAGGCAAAACGGGAACAATGTGAATTGAATCCTGATTCAGAATTTTAGATTGGATCTAATGGTTGTTTGTTGTTCAGAGACAGATTGTGTGTGTCGAAGAATTCAGAGTTGGTACAGAAGATTTTATATGAAGCCCACAATGGTACAATGTCTGTTCATCCCGGTAGTAATAAAATGTACAGTTATCTGAAAAAAGATGTATTGGTGGCTGGGAATGAAAAGAGATATTTCTGAATTTGTATCCAAATGCTTGATATGTCAGCAAGTGAAAGCTGAGCATCAAAGGCCTTCGGGGTTATTACAGCCAGTTGTTATACCCGAGTGGAAATGGGAAAGAATTACAATGGATTTTGTATCGGGATTACCATTGACTCCGAGGAAGAAAGATGCTATTTGGGTGATTGTCGACCGGTTAATAAAGTCTGCACACTTTATACCAATACGTATGGATTTTTCTTTAGATAAATTGGCTGAATTATATGTCTCTAAGATTGTTAGATTACATGGGGTACCAGTTTCTATTATTTCTGATAGAGATCCTCGGTTTACATCTCGATTTTGGAATAAATTATAAAAAGCACTGGCTACACGATTGCATTTCAGTACTGCATTTGATCCTCAAACAAATGGTCAATCTGAACGTGTTATACAGATTTTAGAGGATATGTTACGGTGCCGTGTACTTGAATTTGAAGGTAATTGGGAAAAGTATTTACCTTTGATTGAATTTGCTTATAACAATAGTCATCAGTCCAGTATTAAAATGGCACCGTATGAAGCTCTATATGGTCAGAAATTAGAACACCGTTGTATTGGATAGAGCTTAGTGAAAATAAGATTCTTGGAGTTGATTTAATTCGGGAAACAGAAGAAAAGGTAAAGGTGATCCGAGATAGTTTGAAAGCAGCCTCTGATAGACAGAAGTCTTATGCCGACCTTAAAAGAAAAGAAATAGAACTTGAAGTTGGTGATAAGGTATTCTTAAAAGTGTCACCTTCGAAGAAAGTTCTTCTATTTGGACGGAAGGGAAAATTGAGTCCAAGATTTATCGGGCCCTATGAAATTATTGAAAGAATTGGACTAGTTGCTTATAGATTAGCATTGCCACCAGAGCTTGATAAAATCCATAATGTCTTTCATGTATCAATGTTACGACGGTATCGATCGGATCCTTCACATGTTATTTCTCCGACAGAAGTTGAGATTCAGCCTGATATGACATATACTGAAGAACCGATCAAGATTCTGGGACGGAAAACAAAAGAGCTGAGAAATAAAAAGGTGGCATTGGTAAAAGTTCTTTGGCAAAAACATGGAATTGAAGAAGCTACTTGGGAGCCGGAGGATACCATGAGAAAGCAGTACCCTAATCTCTTTACTGGTAAGATTTTCGAGGACGAAAATGCTTAAGTGGGGAGAGTTGTAACAGCCCAATTTCAGTGAAGTCAGAATAGTGGTTTCGTAACAACAAATTCGAGCTGAAAAGATAAAATATTTTAATATTATGAAATGATTAGTAATGTGATAAAAAGATTGCATGAGAATTTTGATAAGAAAATTTTATCAAGTAGGTGCTTAATTGTAGAAAAGACTAAATTGCATAAAATGTCAAATTTGAATTCTAGTAGTTATAAGGATTAAATAGCTATGAAATTCAAAACTTGAGGTCCTTAAATGGTAATTAGACCATTGATAAAAATATGTAGATATTTTTGGTGAATCATCCATGGAAAAATTAGAAAAGGTTAAGGACTAAATTGGAAATGGAAAAATTATAAAGATGATAATTAAATTAAAATGAAATATCATCATTTTATATCATCTTCTTCAACCTAAAATTCATGGAAACCCTAGGAGAGAGAAAACAAGCTTTCCAACCATAAATTGGTAAGTTCTTATGTCCCGTTTTTTAGTAATTTTTATATTTTTGAGATCGGGAAAGCTTAATTTCTCTATTTTGGGGGTTAATTTGAATAGATATCAAAGTATAAAAAAAATTTCAAGGATGAACATGCTGAAATTTAAAAGTTTATGGTAGAAAATGAAAAGTTGTTGATAGATAAATAACTTTTACAAAGGGAATTTGATAAAAACTTGATTTAGGGACTAAATTGAAAAATGGTAAAACCCATGGAAAATTCTGAAATTTTTAGAATACATGTGCTGTAAAAGTTATATTAGAATTTTAACTAGGCTTGGAATAAGGATTAAATTGCATAAATTTCAATTTCTGAGCCTAAGGATAAAATTGGAATTAATCGAAAGTATAGGGGCAAAATGGTACTTTTGCCTAGATTGTAAATTGAGTTTAATAGAATATGAAATGGATTGAATTGATGATTAAATTCATTTATATAGATCCGGAAGTACCAAACAAAGAGCTAGATTGAGGAAAGGAAAAGATTTTGGATTAGTAGATTTTAGTTACGAACAAATATCAAGGTAAGTTCGTATAACTTAAATGAGCATAAAAATGTGTTGTTTTGAATGCTATATTAAATTGAATAAGTTGTATGAAATTGTATGTATGAAGTGTATGAAAATTTTAATGGGTGGAATGGTATATGATGGAAAATTTATTGATAAAGGGTAAAATTCCGTATGAATATTGAATTTCGATGGATAAATGTGATTTTCCCGATAAAACTGCATGTGTTGCAGAATGGATTTAGCCCGGACAGGTAAACCGAAATGAGTCTCTCGAATATATGCTTCAATTAGGATTTAGCCTAGACTAGTAATCCTAATTGACTGGATTTAGCCTGGACTGGTAATCCAAAATGAACTCTATAGGAAATTCTTTGTCATATAAAGGATTTAGCCTGGACTGGTAATCCGAAAAAGCCCTTAGAGTATATGTAACAGCTAGAATTTAGCCTGGATTGGTAATTCTGCTGTGTGGTATGTGGCTTGAGAGTGCACCTATAAGGTACTACTGGATATGAATTGACGGATAATGGAATTGTACACCTCGAGTGTACTACTTGAAATATCCATCGGAAATTCAATGATTCAACGGATAAAATACATATATGGCATAATGAGCTCATCTATGCATATTGGTATATTATGACAAACATGTTGGTTGAGTATGTGTGAATAGGTAAATTACCAAATAGTTGGAAAAGCATGTTTTGCATGGTTAATATATTGAATATAATAGGTAAGATTAATTTATGTTATACGAGCTTACTAAGCATAATATGCTTACTAGGTTTTACTTTCCCTGTTTTATAGTGCTCAAAGCTCGTGAAGGTTGGAGATTGGTCTGAGCAAATCATCACACTATCAATCTGTCGTTTTGGTATAAATGAAAATCTTATTTTGTTAATGGCATGTATAAGCTAACTAAATCAAATGATAGTATGTAAATGATGAATGAAACTTAGTCATTGGAATGGCTAATATACTTATGTTTTGATATATGTTACAGTTGAGTCAATACATTAACTAAAATGATAAGTATGAACATCTAAATTTTGCAAATTATGTAAGTCACATAAAGGTAATTCATTAAACACAAATATATGATGAAATGTATTAATTTGGATGACAGAAATTGACTTGAATTATATTTTTGATTGGTTGGATTATACTTGTAAGCATTGATGCAAGAAAATGGTAAATTTGGGTGAGAAATGAGGCTAGGAAATGGCCTTATTTTGTCAACACGGGTAGACACACGGGCGTGTGTCTAGGCCATGTGTAACACACGACCTGGTACATGGGCATGTGGTTTGGCCGTGTGTCCCTTGAGTTTTAATTTTGAGAAACAGAATGCTCAAAATTGAGCACACGAGCAAAGACTCGGGCATGTGTCTTGTAACGCCCCTTACCCTTATCCAATGTCGGGATAGGGTACGAGGCATTACCGCACCTATTCACAAGCAAACATTCAAAATCGAGACAGGAATTTCCACTCAAATTTAAACCTTTTCAAAAACATTCATATCTTCCCCAAAACGAGCCTACGAGGCCCAAAAAATACATCGGAAGTGGTTCGGGACTAAACCGAGAACTTTGAAAACTTTTGGGAAACTTGGAAAATTTTTCATGAAAAAGGGGTCACACGCCCGTGTGGGTTCGGGACACGCCCGTGTGACCCTATGACACGCCCGTGCTTCAGGCCGTGTTCAAATTAGGGGGCATTCTGTTTATGATGTCATCATCAAATTAAGTTTACACAGACAAATATAAGGCTATTTACAAAGCCTTTTTGCCACCCTTCCATGCACCGACCTACACAACAAAACATAGCACCAATCCAGGCATATACTATCAACCCAATCAGCCATACACAAGGCATCCACATGTCATTTACATGCTATCATTTATCACATACAAACATCACATACTTAGCATCTCAAACCATGCAATTTCCCACATTCATGAAAACATCTTCATAGGTATATATATATACTTAGCCAATATTAGCCAATATCAAATGGCCATTTACAAAATGAATTATCAACTATTGAAGGCAACACATATGGCCAAATCAATTATGACACATAGCAAAAAGACCAAGTCCCTATACATGAAATGGCTCAAAATAATGTAATCATAAGTACCCAAAATGATAATTTGATAGTGTGAATGAATATCCGACTGTCTTCGATCCCCGAGCTGGCTTGGTGACACTATAAGACAAGAGAAAAAAAAGAGAGTAAGCTTTAAAGCTTAATAAGTTCCTATGCAAATAATAAGCATCCTACACACTTTAACATATAGTTAACATAAAGTGAATTAACATAAATGTCATAATAAATTCATTATCAAGCATAGCATAGATGTTATTAAAATCTTAACATCATAACTTACTCAATCGAACCAATCCGAGGTTTCATCACATATAGAGCTCATCAAGCATGAGTTTTACGTACATACCTGTACCAACTTGCAACTTACCATAATCTTTCACATCATACCATAGTCTTGCACAACTTAAACTTTGCCGTTAAGTTTCCCGCTGAACCACTTGGAAAACTAAAGGATACTCGGGAAATCTCACACACATAGTACTATACCAATGCCATATCCCAGATATGGTCTTAAATGGAATTTCATATCGATGCTAATTGCCCAGATATGGTCTTACACGAAATCTCATATCGATGCGATATCCCAGATATGGCCTTACACGAAATATCAACTAACCCTAATGTCATGACATTTGTATCCTATCTATTCCTAAGGTTCAACCGGGATAGTTCTCACTTGTCGAAACTTCGTTGAATCAAGAGTAAATCATAATTCATGCAATACTAAAGCAATTAAAGCATAAATAATGATGCATTATTTACATACGAACTTACCTCGGTACAAAAATAGTAGGAAAGGATTTAATCGTCAAACACCTTATTCTTTCCCCATCAAGGTCCGAACTTCATTTTTCTTGATCTATAATAGCAAATCTAGCTTATTTAATATTCACATTACTCAAATCAGTCCAAAAATCACATTATGAAAAAATTACATTTTTGCCCTTAAACTTTGACATATTTACATTTTTGCCCCTAGGCTCGTAAAATGAAACGTGTGCAATTTATTTAATGTACAAGCCTAGCCAAACCATTTTTATAACTATAACAGCCCACAATTTCCATTAAAACACACTTTTACTACATATTTTATAACTTTTACAAATAGGTCCTTTTAAGCATTTTCATCAAAAATCACTTAGTAAAAGTTGTATATTACACATCAAACTTTCATTTTCTACCATATAACATCAAAACTCAAACATGAACCCTACTTCAAAATAATGGTAGAAATAGAAAGATCGGGTGAATACAACTTCAAAAACGTAAAGAGCATTAAAAACGGGACTAGGATGCACTTACAATCAAGCTTGGAAGTTGAGAAAAACCCTAGCTATGGTGTTCTTTTAATTTTCGACACTTGAGGGAGAAGATGGACAAGATTTTAGCTTGATTTTCCCTTTTTATTCTTTTATTTACCGAATGACCAAAATGCCCTTCACTTAAAACTTTGAAATTTTATCTCACCATGTCCATTTTTGTCCACTATCTTAACAAATGGTCTAATTTCCATCTAAGGACCTTCAATTTAAAATTTCATAGAAATTAGACACCTCTAGCATGTAGAACTCAACTTTTGTACTTTTTACAATTTAGTCCTTTTGACTAAATTGAGTGCCCAAACGTCAAAATTTTCAAACGAAATTTTCACGAAATCATTCCGTGAAACTGTAGACCATAAAATTTTCACGGATTTGTGGTCCCAAAACCACTGTTCCGACTAGGCCCAAAATCGGGCTGTTACGACTCTTCCCCCTTAGGGATTTTCGTCCCCGAAAATCTTACCAGAAAATAGGTTTGGGTACTGTTTTCGCATAGCTTCCTCAGGTTTCCACGTAGCCTATTCAACTCCGTGTCGTTGCCATAAAACTTTCACTAGGGCTATACTCTTATTTTTCAACTGTTTAAGTTCTCGAGCCAAAATCTTGATCGGTTCTTTACCATAAGTCATATCGGGTCGAATCTTGACCTCTGTCGGGGAAATCACATGTGAAGGGTCTGATCTGTAACGGCGTAACATAGACACATGAAACACATTATGGATTCTTTCCAACTCTATCAGTAAAGCTAACCGATACGACACTGGCCCTATTCTTTCAATGACTTTATACGGCCCAATGAAACGTGGACTCAACTTGCCTTTACGGCCAAATCTTAGAATCTTCTTCCACAGAGATACTTTTAGAAAGACTTTGTCACTGACCTGAAATTCGATCTCTTTTCTTTTCATGTCTGCAAACGACTGTTGTCGATCTGAAGTGGCTTTCAAGCAATCTCGGATTACCTTTACTTTTTATTCGGTTTCCTTAACCAAGTCAACCCCGTGAATCTGTTTCTCGTTAAGCTTGGTCCAATACAAAGGTGTTCGGCACTTTTTATACTCGACTGATGGCTGTTGTTATAGACAAATTCGACCAATGGTAGATATTTTTCCCAACTACCCTCAAATTCTAAAACATAGCATCGAAGCATATCTTCAAGTATCTGAATTACCCTTTCGGATTGACCGTCGGTCTGTGGATGAAATGCAGTACTAAAATTCAATTCCGTACCCAAAGCCTCTTGTAGCTTCTTCTAAAATCTCAAAGTGAACCTCGGATCTCTATCCGAAATAATCGAAGTAGGCACCCCGTGCAATCTTAGAATCTCAGAAATGTACAACTCAGCTAGCTTATCAAGTGATTAATCGGTACGTACCGGAATAAAATGAGCCGATTTCGTCAATCTATCAACAACGACCCAAACGACATCTTTCTTTTTCGGAGTCAGAGGTAATCCAGTTACGAAATCCATCGTAATTCTGTCCCATTTCCATTCGGGTACCATCACTGGCTGAAGTAAACCCGAAGGTCCTTGGTGGTCGGCTTTTACTTGTTGACAAATCAAACATTTCAAAACAAACTTGGCGATATCTCTTTTCATACCAGACCACCAATACAATTTTTCAAATCATTATACATTTTCGTACTACCCGAATGCACAAATAAACAACCATTATGCGCCTCATGAAGAATTTTATGAATAAGTTCATCATTTTTCGGTACACAAAATCTACCTCGGAACATCAAACAATCATCGGATCCAACATGAAAATCTGAATCACTAACCGATTCACAATGAGCTCTCTTGGCTTGCAAATCACGGTCACATTTCTGAGCTTCACAAATTTGCTGAAGAAATAACAGTCTAGCTCTCAACTCAGCTATAATCGAATTATTATCGGACAATGTTAACCTCGTGTTCATTGCTCTCAAGGCAAACAAGGATTTTCTACTCAGGGCATCTGCGACTACATTCGCCTTACCCGGGTGATAATCAATCACCAACTCATAGTCTTCCAGTAACTCAAGCCATCTTCGTTGTCACAAATTTAAGTCTTTTTGTGTCATCAAATATTTCAAACTCTTGTGATCCATAAAAACATGGCATTTCTCACCGTATAAATGATGTCTCCAAATTTTTAGAGCAAACACAATAGCGGCTAACTCTAAATTATGCATCGGGTAATTCTTCTCATGTAGCTTCAATTATTATGAGGCATAGGCTATCACTTTGCCCTCTTGTATCAACACACATCCCAATCCATTCAGTGACGCGTCACTATAAATCACAAACTCCTTTCCCGGTTCAGGTTGCACTAAAATCGATACCTCAGTCAATAAAGATTTCAACTTCTCAAAACTTTGCTGACATTTTTTGGACCAAACAAACTTGACATCTTTTTGCAACAACTTGGTCATTGGGGTAGCAATCATCGAAAACCCTCTGAAAAACCGGCGGTAGTAACCGGCTAAGCCCAAAAAACTTCTAACTTCAGATACATTCCTTGGCAGTTTCCAATCAACAATTGTTGAAATCTTACTTGGATCAACCCGAATACCATCACCTGAGACAATATGTCCTAAAAATCCGACTTCTCGGAGCCAAAACTCACTTTTACTGAACTTAGCATACAACTTCTTATCTCTCAAAGTCTGCAAAACAGTTCTCAAGTGTTTAACATGCTCGGACTCGTTACGAGAATAAATCAGTATGTCATCAATAAAAACAACTACAAACTTGTCCAAATACGGTCTAAAGATTCGATTAATTAGGTCCATAAAAACTGCAGGAGCATTTGTTAGTTCAAAAGGCATGACAATAAATTCATAGTGTCTGTACCTTGTTCTGAAAGCAGTTTTCGGCACATCCGACTCTTTTACTCTCAACTGATAGTAACCAGATCTCAAATCTATCTTCGAGAACACTGTCGCTCCTTTCAGTTGGTCAAATAAATCATCAATCCTCGGCAAAGGATACTTGTTCTTAATGGCTACCTTATTGAGCTGTCGGTAATCTATACAAAGTCTCATAGTCCCGTCTTTCTTCTTTATGAACAACACTAGAGCACCCCAGGGAGAATAACTTGGTCTCGCAAAACCCTTATCTGTCAACTCTTGCAACTGAGTCTTTAACTCTTCCAATTCGATCGGAGCTATTCTATACGAAGCAATAGATATTGGCGAGGTTCCTGGTACTAAGTCAATACCAAATTCAATTTCTCTAACTGGAGGTAACCCAGGTAACTCTTCCGGGAACACCTCCAGATATTCACAAACTATCGGCACCGATTCAACTTTCAATTCAAATTCTTTTATATTCAACACAAAAGCAAGGTAAGCTTCACAACCTTTTCTTACATATCTTAGGGCAGACATCGAAGAAATTACAACGGGTAACTCACCCGATTCTTCTGAATCAATTCAAAGAATTTCACCATTTTCACATTTCAGTTCACTAATCTTTCTTTTACAGTTCACTACGACATCATGCAATGTCAACCAATCCATGCCCAAAATAACATTGAATTCTTCAAATGGCAACAACATTAAATCAGCCGGGAAACAGTAACCTCGAATCATCAAAGGACAATTCTTGCAAACTCTATCAACTAGTACATGCTTGCCTAAGGGGTTTGACACTCTAATCACAAACTCAGTAAATTCAACAGGCAAGTTCTTACTAGTTACCAATTTCACACAAACATAAGAATGCGTCGATCCAGGATCGATCAATGCAACTACATTAGTATTATAGAGAGAAAAAATACCAGTGATAACATCGGGAGATGTCGCTTCTTCGCGAGCACGAATGGCATAAGCTCTAGCAGGTGCTCGAGCCTCGGATCTCATAGCTGTATCCTTCGTCACACTTTTACTACTAGTTCCATTTTCGGTATTTCTCGGTGGCCTACCTCTATTAGCAGTATTACTCGGCCTCACACTCTGAAATTTTTCCTTCTCTTCCATCTCCGGGAAATCTCTGATAAAATGATCTTGAGAACCACACTTAAAACAAGTCCGGTCATTCATTCTACATTCGCCGAGATGTCTTCTTCCACATTGTTGACATTCGGGTCTGTTAGACTTTACATTACCCACACTTGCCATCGAAGTAGCTTGAGATTTAAAACTCGAATGTTGTTTCTCATGATCTCTGCGTGAATACCCTGCTGAAACATTCGAATGGGAATACATCTCTTTCGATTTCTTAGACTAAAATTGAAATGACTTATTCATCGGTCTTTTCCTCGAGTCTCTAGCTTCAAGATCAGCTTTCCTCTTCCCTTTGTTCAATTCTTCGGCCTTACAAGCCCGTTCAACCAATACCACAAACTCTTTCAGCTCTAAAATCCTGGCTAACACACGAATATATTCATTCAATCCATCCTCAAATCTTTTCCACATAATAGCCTCCGTAGAAAAACACTCTCGAGCGTATTTGCTCACTCTGACAAATTCTCGCTCATATTCAGTCACTGTCATACGACCCTATTTCAGCTCAAGAAATTCTATACGTTTCTGGTCAATGAACCGTTGGCTAATATTGTAACACCCCTTACCCGTATCCGATGCCGGGACAGGGTACGAGGCATTACCGGACTTAACTTACTCAAACATACAACTTCGGGCTATAAAATTTTGTTTCAACTTTAAACCTCTTCATTCATAATCATAGTATCCTTATTATGGGCCTACGAGGCCCTAAACATAATTCGGAAGGTTTCGGGATTAAACCAGAAACTTTTGCGCACTTAGAAATTTTTTACCTAAAACAGGGCCACACGCCCGTGTGGAATAGAACACGCCCGTGTGGGCAGGCCGTGTGTTCACACACGCCCATGTTCCCAGCCCGTGTGGAATTTATTTTTCATTTCAAACCTACAGGGGTTTTCACACGGCCGGACACACGCCCGTATCCCTCACACGGCCTAGACACGCCCGTGTCCTCACCCGTGTGTGAAAACCTGGGTATTCTATTTATGACGTCAGCAAGCTCTTAATCGCACATGGCCTAGGCACACGCCCGTGTGCTGGCCCGTGTGGCGAATCGGATTCTCGCAAATTTGATGCAGGGGAAACACGGCCTATCAGCACACCCATGGGGCTGACTGTGTGTCACACACGGCCTAGATACACGCCCGTGTGTGCACCTTTGTGGACAATTAGAAGGCTATTTTCCAAGCCTATTGCCACCCTGAAACATAAACACACATATACCACCACAAGCAACACATAACATGGCAATAATACACTATGAAGACTCACAAATCATCATTCTTGCACTACATAGAACTCATTATCATTAAGATATAAAACTTGATAAATATTGGCCAATTCTTAATGGCCATTTACAAAATGAGTGTATAACATTAATAGCCAACACTTTGGCTTTCAAATATGACATAACACAAAATGACCAAGTTCATATACATGCCATACTCAAAATGAATCAACTTTACTATACCAAAAGAATAGTTGATAGTGTGATTCGAGCTCCGACGTCCTATGATCCCCAAGCTAGCTTGGCGATACTACAAGGAAAAGGGAAAAGAGAGGGGTAAGCACATAGCTTAGTAAGTTTGCATGAATTAAAATAGCAACATAAGTACTCATGGTAAAATCCATTCATCTCATAGAACAATAACATCACAAGTTCTCAAGTACTTTGACATACTTACTCATACTTACGCTTACCCATCACGTATCACATTAGGATTTCATAACTCGTATTTTACTCATGGTACCTGTATCACTTCATCACATAATTTAGCACTTATGATATCATGAACATGAACTTAAATCATAATCATCTTTTATTTAAATGTAACTCTTTGTCATCTTTGTATAGCTTAGCTCTCTTGCCCGTTGAATTACTCGGAATATCGGAGGATACTCAATCTCATCATACATGTATCACGATGCCAATGCCATATCCCAGATATGGTCTTACATGGGATCATCTCTTGATGCTGATGCCATATCCCAGATATGGTCTTACACAGGATCTCTTAGCTCGATGTCGATGCTATGTCCCAGACATGGTCTTATACGGGACCTTCCTTATTCGGTGCCGATGCCATGTCCCAGACATGGTCTTATACGGGACCTTCCTTATTCGGTGCCGATGCCATGTCCTAGACATGGTCTTATACGGGACCTTCCTTGTCTCATGTTGTGACATAGGTATCCTCGTTATTCCGAAACTTCAACCGGGACTTCAACTTTACATGATCTCATTACAACCTCATTAAAGCATCATTAATCAACTTCATGGAATTAATATGCATATCTCGTAAAATAAAGTAATTAAAAGCATAATAACATCACGTAGCTATAAATCCATACAAACTTACCTTGGTACTCAAAATGTGTGTAGATATTTGATTTAGTCCACAACCTTGTTCTTGCCTCGGTTTCGATCCGAGCTTCGTGTTTCTTGATCTATAATAACAATTTCACTTGTTTAATACTCACATTGACTAAATTGACTCATGAATCACACTTTGGAAAAATTATGATTTTGACCCTAAACTTTCACATAATTACACTTTTGCCCCTAAGCTCGTAAAATGATTTTTATTCAATTTTCTTGTATTTTAAGCCTAGCCGAATCATTTTCTTAACTAAAACAGCCCCTAATTTCCACTATTTCACTCATGTATGACAATTTTTATAACTTTTACAATTTAGTCCTTTTATGCATTTTCATGAAAATCACTTAGAAAAAGATGTTTATCACACATCAAACTTTCATATTCTTCCTTAAAATATCAAAATACATGCATGTCATACATGGGTAAAGTTTTTAACATAAACCCTAGCTCAAAATATAGCTATAAATAGCTAAATCGAGCTACGAGGATCTCAAAATACGAAGAACATTAAAAACGAGGCTAGGAGACACTTACAATCAAGCTTGAAAGTTGAAGAAACCCTAGCTATGGAGAGCTTGGAAATTTCGGCCAAGGGAGAAGAAGATGGACATGAATTTTGACTTCTTTTTTCCTTTTAATTCTTTTATTAACCAAATGACAAAAATGCCCTTAAGGCCCTTTCTTGAGATTTTTCCTTCCCATGTCTATTTTTGTCCATCTTGATATAAAATGGTCTAATTGCTAAATAAGGACCTCTAGTAATTTTTATAATTCTATTTCATACTTAAATCTTCTAGAATCTCATATTTTCTAATATTTTCAATTTAGTCCTAATGGACAAATTGATCACTAATAAATAAAATTTCTTCATGAAATTTTCACACAATCATGCAACCAAATCATAAGCCTCATAGGAATCATACAACACATATTTCTACTTCAGATTTGTGGTTTCGCAATCACTATTCCGACTAGGCCTTAAATTGGGCTGTTACAAATATACTTCTTTCGGAACTCCTCTTGAAAGAAGTCCTAGGTGACCCTTTCTCTCGGAACTACAGATACAAGTGTATTCCACCAATGGTATGCAAAATCTCTCAGAAATGAGATAGCACACTTTAAACACTCATCTGGTGTGCAGGACAACTCGTCAAATACCCTGATGGAGTTTTTGAGCCAAAACTCGACTCTCTCGGGATCATCATCTACATTAGCTCGAAAATCTTCAGTCCCATGCTTTCAGATCTTATCAACCGGGGGCTTATTCATTCTTACAAAGTCCATACCTTGTGAGGCTACGGGAATCGGTTGAGGAATGGGTGGGGGTGGAGGAGGTTGGGCATTCGGATTTGTTCGAATAAATTCTGTATACCACTTATTCATCATATGGAGAAAGGCTTCCCTGTCTCCTTCTCCTTGACTAACCGTAGGGGGTCTACTATCAGACGGCGCTGCCCCTTGAGCGGGAGCCGACGCATTACTTTCGACTTCATCAGCCTCAGCTCGATTGGGATCTATTACTATATGAAAACATAAATTAAAGTTGTCAAGAGTCATCACACTATCACAGTTCATTTATGGCATGGATAGCTAGACTCTTACACACGCTACGTTAGTCCAAGAATCGATTAAACTGTAGCTCTGATACCACTAAATGTAACACCCCTTACCCGTATCCAACGCTGGGATAGGGTACGAGGCATTACCGGACCTATTCACAAGCAAACATTCAAAACCAAGATAGGAATTTCCACTCAAATTTAAAACTTTTCAAAAACATTCATATCGTCCCCAAAACGAGCCTACGAGC
Source organism: Gossypium sturtianum (assembly GCA_025698515.1). Lineage (NCBI taxonomy): Eukaryota > Viridiplantae > Streptophyta > Magnoliopsida > Malvales > Malvaceae > Gossypium > Gossypium sturtianum. The sequence continues at coordinate 43,017,070 of CM046948.1, forward strand.
CCAAAACATACATCGGAAGTGGTTCGGGACTAAACTGAGAACTTTGAAAACTTTTGGGAAAATTGGAAAATTTTTCATGAAAAAGGGGTCACACGCCCGTGTGGGTTCGGGACACGCCCGTGTGACCCTAAGACACACCCGTGCTTCAAGCCGTGTTCAAATTAGGGGGCATTCTATTTATGACGTCATCATCAAATTAAGGTCACACGCCTGTGTGCTTAGGCCATCTGATCGATTATATTTTCATAATTTTTCATAAAATAGGTGCAGACTTCACACGGCCGGGGCACACGGCCGTGTTCGAGGCCGTACCGTCCATTCGGCTGAGACACACGCCCGTGTCTCTGCTCGTGTGCTCATTACTGAGCATTCTGTTTTGCAACAATTAAGGTGCAGGGGACACACGATCAAAACACATGCCCGTGGGCAGATCATGTGTGTCGACACGCCTAAAACACGCCTGCAGTGTGTCCCGTGTGGACAAATATAAGGCTATTTACCAAGCCTTTTTGCCACCCTTCCATGCACCAACCTACACAACAAAACATAGCACCAATCCAAGCATATATTATCAACCCAATCAGCCATACACAAGGCATCCACATGTCATTTACATGCTATCATTTATCACATACAAACATCACATACTTAGCATCTCAAACCATGCAATTTCCCACATTCATGAAAACATCATCATAGGTATATATATACTTAACCAATATTAGCCAATATTAAATGGCCATTTACAAAATGAATTATCAACTATTAAAGGCAACACATATGGCCAAATCAATTATGACACATAGCAAAAAGCCCAAGTCCCTATACATGCCATAACTTAAAATAATGTAATCATAAGTACCCAAAATGATAATTTGATAGTGTGAATGAATCTCCGACTGTCTTCGATCCCCGAGCTAGCTTGGTGACACTATAAGACAAGAGAAAAAGAAAGGGAGTAAGCTTTAAAGCTTAGTAAGTTCCTATGCAAATAATAAGCATCCTACACACTTTAACATATAGTTAACATAAAGTGAATTAACATAAATGTCATTGTAAATTCATAATCAAGCTTAGCATAGATGTTATTAAAATCTTAACATCATAACTTACTCAATCGAAACAATCCGAGGTTTCATCACATATAGAGCTCATCAAGCATGAGTTTTACGTACATACCTGTACCAACTTGCAACTTACCATAATCTTTCACATCATACCATAGTCTTGCACAACTTAAATTTTGTCATTAAGTTTCCCGTTGAACCACTTGGAATACTAAAGGATACTCGGGAAATCTCACACACATAGTACTATACCAATGCCATATCCCAGATATGGTCTTACATGGAATTTCATATCGATGCCAATAGCCCAGCTATGGTCTTACACGAAATCTCATATCGATGCCATATCCCAGATATGGTCTTACACGAAATCTCAACCAACCATAATGTCATGACATTTTTATCCTATCTATTCCTAAGGTTCAACCGGGATAGTTCTCACTTGTCGAAACTTCGTCGAATTACATTCAAAGAGTAAATCACAATTCATGCAATACTAAAGCAATTTAAGCATAAATAATGATACATTATTTACATACGAACTTACCTCGGTACAAAAATAGTAGGAAAGGATTTAATCGTTAAACACCTTATTCTTTTCCCGATCAAGGTTCGAACTTCGTTTTTCTTTACCTATAATAGCAAATTTAGCTTATTTAATATTCACATTACTCAAATCAGTCCAAAAATCACATTATGACAAAATTACAGTTTTTCCCCTAAACTTTGACATATTTACATTTTTGCCCCTAGGCTCGTAAAATGAAACGTGTGCAATTTATTTATTATACAAGCCTAGCCGAACCATTTTTATAACTATAACAGCCCATAATTTCCATTAGAACACACTTTTACTACATATTTAATAACTTTTACAAATAGGTCCTTCTAAGTATTTTCATCAAAAATCACTTAGTAAAAGTTGTTTATTACAAATCAAACTTTCATTTTCTACCATATAACACCAAAACACATGCATGTCATAAATGGGTCAAATTTCAAACATGAACCCTACTTCAAAATAATGGTAGAGATAGAAAGATCGGGTGAATACGGCTTCAAAAACGTAAAGAGCATTAAAAACGGGGCTAAGATGCACTTACAATCAAGCTTGGAACTTGAGAGAAACCCTAGCTATGGTGTTCTTCTAATTTTCGGCACTTGGGGGAGAAGATGGACAAGATTTTAGCTTGATTTTCCCTTTTTATTCTTTTATTTACCCAATGACCAAAATGCTCTTCACTTAAAACTTCGAAATTTTATCTCACCATGTTCATTTTTGTCCATTATCTTAAAAAATGGTATAATTGCCATCTAAGGACCTTCAATTTAAAATTTCATAGAAATTAGACACCTCTAGCATGTAGAACTCAACTTTTGCACTTTTTACAATTTAGTCCTTTTGACTAAATTGAGTGCTCAAACGTCAAAATTTTCAAATGAAATTTTCACAAAATCATTCCGTGAAACTGTAGACCATAAAAATATAATAAAAATAAACTTTTTTGCGTCGAATTTGTGGTCCTGAAACCACTATTCCGGCTAGGCCCAAAATCGGGCTGTTACATGTCTCAGTCGTGTGGGTGACACGGCCTTGAACACGGGCGTGTGTCATGGCCGTGTGAAACCTGCACCTAATTCGAATTAAATTAATTAACCACACGGCCTAGCATACTGGCGTGTGGCATGGCCATGTGGCGCAAGTCAGAGAGCAACATAAATTAGACACGGCTTGAGGCACGGGCATGTCTAAGGGTCACACGGGCGTGTCCCTTGGACCACACGAGCGTGTGAGCCCTGCACATTAGAAAATTTTTGAAATGTCACAAAAAATTCTTAGAGTTTCCGATTAAGTCCTAACTCGATTCTAATGTTCGTATTGGGCCTCGAGGGTCCATTTAAGGGACGTCCTGAATAATCTCGGTTAATGAATAGTGATTTACATGATTTATCTGAAAATGTTCTAAAAGTATCGGTAACGCTCTGTAACCCTGTTCCAGCGACGAATACGGGTTAAGGGTGTTACAATCAAAATAAGAACAATGAGCCAGCGTGAGTGGCGAACCAATAGTATTTTGTCTAAAAGGTTCTCTGAAGTAGAAATGGTTAAGAAATCATGAAAGGATAAGACGAAGATCATGAATGAGGGATCGAATAAATGAAAGGCAAGTTATGATCTCGGCATGAGGCATGTCCCCTACAGCACATTGGACGGAATCTTGGAAATGCATCCGTCAGAGTTTAGGGAAGGATAAGAACAAGGGAGATGAATATGAAGTTCTCAAGTATGAATATGGTAAAGGAGGATTTACTCACTAAGTTCTCGTGAACTTACCTTTGTGTCTTTTATGTCACAGGAAAGCTGATTCGAGGTTATGCCAAGAGGGACAACGTCAGGACTACGCCAATGCTAAAGAAATGACGAGATGGGTTGTTATGCATACAGAGCGAGCTTGAAGTGGAGTGGTCAAGTCTGACAGAAACACTACGAATGGGCTAGGCAATCTATTTAGAAGCCTTGTAGTGAGAATAGAATGTGTTGGCCAAATAAGTGTAATTCATATATATATACTTGTATACCCTCGTCGAATAAAGAGTCACGTTTGTATACCCTCGTGATCTAGCTAGGTAGCCCTATTAAATAAGATGTATATTGTTGAAAGTTTAAATGTTAAACATGAATAAGTCTATAATAAGAAATGTAACGCTCTTGACCGGATCCGATTCGATAATTTGCTTTTGTTTCTTGCATTTTGACTCGATAATTTGCCTTAATATAGCCTAGATTCTTGCATCGATCACACACCACTTTCACCCAACAATCTTGTTTGAGGTGTCTAAGTTTTCCACACTTGAAACAAGCTTTGAAATATCTTTTTGTCTGCTCATTAGTTCCAAACTGTTTTCTATAACCTATTGAAGGCTTTGAGTAGGAGTTCTTTCTCTTTTGAACTTTGAAATAAAGCACATCCTCTGATTTAGGAGAAAGCATATTAGTCCTGGTCATTTGCTTTAGCAAACCTTCCTGATTAGAAAGCTAATTTTCTAATTCAACAATGGAAGGTTGATTCACCCACCCTTGTATGGATGAAACAAATGGCATAAAATCTTTTCACAGTCCTCAAATAAGATAGTGACATAAGCGTGCATCACTCACTGGCTCCATCGTATCCAATTTTGAAATTTCAGAACACAAATTTTTTACTTTCAAGAAATATTATTCAACAGAAAAATTACCTAAAGTTACCACCGCTAGTTCATTCTCAAGATATTATAATCGAGCTGTATTCTTTTTATTAAACAACTTTTGAAGAGTCTCTCACACTTGCTTTGGTGACTTCAGATCACGAACATGTTCAATGTATTCTCTGTTGATCGATGTCTGCAAAGCAAATAGAGATTTGCCACACTTGACCTTCCATTTTCGTCGTAACTTCACATTCCGAGAAGTATCATCTGGGACTGATGTTTCGTCACCTTCAATAAGATCCAGCAAATCTTGCCCCTGTAGAAGAGTTTTCATGCATAGCTTCCAGTAATAATAATTATTACCAACAAGCTTGTCTACAGCTCTAGAAGAAGCGCTTCCACTATTCATCTTGGCTGAGTAATAATATGAAAAACACTTGGTGACTAGAAAGCATTGATACCAATTGACGCAATTACAAAAAAAAAAAAACACTATAAATATAAATAAAGCTGAATATTATTATTACTCAATCAAGATAATACAAAGAAACAGAAATTGAAGTGCTACACTTTTAGCTCAGTGTAGTACATCTATTTATACTAAAAAAACTTCCTAAAATAACTCAACTACTTTGACTACAAGAAGCTAACATGCTCCTATTTTATTTGCACAAATAAATGACCTAATATGGTAATTGATTCCTAATAAAAATGAATAATTTGACTAATTCATAACTAGCATAAAATTGCACTAAATTCTAACAGATGGTGTTCACAATTAACCAACATTCTTACTATATCTTGACATGGAATGCCCTATATTTGGCCCAACAATCAAGTTTTAATATGTAACCCTCAATATAAATCGAATAAGTAAAACTCAACAATTAATTTCATAATTTCTTTAAAGTTTTCTTTCTTAAGAAAAAAATTGCAATAATTCGAAGAGAAGTACTTAGCAAAATGGTTTCACATGCCTGAACTTTTATTTTATAATTTATTTTCTTTTGTTTTTGACCAAGAGTTGGAATTATGACCAAAATCTTAACACCCTTCCTTCTGTGACAAGTTTGCTGAATATTCCAACTGTTGAATGCGCGTTAGGATATAATAGCAGCTGCTAATGACAACACTTTTCCACATTTTTCTATCTCCAAAAAATGATCCCATTCTCCAATTATCTATATTGAGATATGCAATTAGCTGATCCTTATGTCAGTGTTCTAGAACTTTCTAGCGTAAAGGAACTATGGTATTCATACAACATTTTCATTCTCTCTTTTGGATCATCGAACAAATCACACAAGCTTAGAATATTCTTCTTTTATCATGCCCACACCAATATACATTCTCATTTACAATTTTTTACTTGGATGAATTATTTAAATCCTGTTAACAAACTACGTGAATATTAAAAATCAGATGAAGGTAATGATTTATTTATAAACTTTTAATGAAATTGTAAGTCTCTACTACTCAATGAAATTATTGCTTATACACTAGTGTGGCCTACTTACCAGCAATCACTTCAACCTAACATTATTATATCATCTCTAATTTTGAGTCAAATTTATCAAAATTTTTAACCTTTTTTGTAAAAAAAATTAAGTATTAGTATAAATTAAAATTTTTGTTAAATCTAAGATATTTAATCTATTTTTTAGAACTCGCAGTAGAATCCCTTAAATATACATTGTCTATGAAAACCATGTTTTCAAATAGATGTATTTTTTTCTATTACCACCAATAATTTTATCTTTTAAATTTATAAATATAAATGCATATTAAATAATTACAAACAAAATTAAGAATCGAAATATAGTTGATATGTACACAGAAACAAATAATCTAAATTAAGATTAATTAACCAAACTAAAATCAAACGCATGGCAAATGAAACTAAAAAAATCCTAATTGTGGCTGCTGAATGTTGAGTTTGAAACTTTGCCATTGATAACCGTGTCAGCGACTCATTAGTGGTTACCAATGACAACTTCTATGCGTTTGATATTACTTTGCATTTGAATAAGTTGGAACATATGAAGAACCCAAAAGTTACCGAAATAACAATAATATATAGAGAAGGGATTGTATGAAACAGGGATATTATCGTTTTCCAATAGTTTTATGTCACATCAGTATTCTTATCCAAAATTTCAGGATTTTAATTTGAATTTGATTTTTTTTAGGATGAAAAAGCTAAAATTCAAGATGAAAATACTGATGTGGCATAAATCTATTAAAAAAAGGATACAGATGACGTGACGTCACTATTTCATACAATCATTTCCCATAATATATATACATCCAGAAAAGGAATAAGAAAAAACCTAAATAAATGACCACAAAATTGATTTTTGCAATTCATAGATTAAAAACTAAATAAATCTATTAGGTTTTCGGCAGAAAGTTCATACGATTCATGTATCTTTATACAATTAAGCTATAAATGTAATCAAACCTTATATATATATATATATAATAATAATAATAATAATGGTAAAAAAACAGTATATATACGACAGCGGCTCCCTTGTTTTAAAACCTTTGCTCAAGAGCATCAATGGTGATGTGCAAATCTTCCAAAGCGTATCTGACACTCTTTCGTCCCCTCCTTCAATTGTTCAGCAAAATCACAATCTGATACGTTATTTTGACAATTACAGAACATCAGCAACCAACCGAGTCATTGTCTCAAATCTCTCCCATTAATTCCCTTTTTTTCTTTCAAAGTGTTCTCCCTTTCCCTTTGATTGTATCAGAGGCTAATCGATAAAACGAAGATTCATCACCTTGAACACCAAAATTAGGGTTGATCTGAGGTGGGTTTTCTCTATAGTGATGGCTTCCATGACCATGATCAAATGAAACAAAAGGTTGATTGTAATACTCAACAACGCCCCCACTGCTCGAATTAGGAGTTTGAATAATATTTTTCGACTTTCTATTAAGGGTTTCCTTAATACTACTACTTGTACCGCATTGCCTAGGTTGAGTTTGGTAAAACACTTTAGAAACCACTAACTCTCCATCTTTCTCATCTTCATTGTTACCAAGGTGATATTGATGCATTACCCAGTTTGTCTTCTCAGGTTTCTTTTGCCTGCCATAGTTAGTGTACAGTACTAATATTTTTTTGTATCCTTTCACTGTCCCACCCACCAAAACTGGTCTGGTTTTGCCTGTTTTATGCCACCTTGTTTCGCTTCCATCTTCATCACCGGTGTGCACTTTTCTTCTCTTCCTAGTCCCCGTTGTGTACGCCTTGGATGGTCGATGAAAGAAGTGTCGAATTTGCCCATCTTTGCTTACACCTGCACCGTTCAAAATGTTAATTCATAAAGAAAAAAAGAAAAAGGATTTTTACTCCTTTCTATGCATGAAACTAATTACGTGAATATATTGCTTATTTTGATTTGATCATTGACCACTCATTGCTTTTTAGAACATGATGAAGCAATTGGAATGGATTTAATTAAGAAAAAAATACGTGGTTTTGAGTAGAATCAAAGGTTCTCACGTAATTAGGCCACCTAAGAAACACGACACAACCAGCAATCCTTGGCACTTTCCTTACAACATACTTTCATTGTGTTCTGAACAAATTTGCAGTAAGTTTTTATATTTTCATCTAAAATTCGCCTACCAACACAGATAAAACTGATATTATTATAGCTTTAAGAACGAACCCCTAAAATAATCAGCAGCATGGAAGAAGTACCTGGAAGCCTCTCTGGATGAGTATAGCAAATTCCATTCTCGCCTTCAAGCGTTGGAATAAACTCATCAATCAAAGGATGAAGGTTGCACTTGTCCAATATTACCTTGGCTTCTAAATGCTCTAGAATTTCCTGGTCAGTGGGATCGAATTTCACTCCCGCTGGTAAACCAGGTAAGTCATGAATCACCGCCTGAAAACCACATAAAATAAACTAGATAAATATTAGTACATAAAAGTTGTGAATGTGAAAAAGGATCTACTTGCAGATTAAGTTAGGATTTTGTACGGACCTGATCTTGGTAGGGTATGTTATGGCCACATGAAGGGCAACTAATGGTTGAGGCGGCCGCGGCGGAGGTGGCGACGGCAACGGTGGGTTCTTTAGTAGCTATATGCAGAGCTCTATCATCGACCGTGTTATTGCACCATGTCATCTCTATTGTTCTTCTGATATGATTCCCATTACAAAGCTGATTTTCGCTTCTTCCCCCACGTCTTCAAACACGTAATACACAAAATTCTAACAAGATTGACAAAAAAACAGAAAAAATAAATAAAGCAACATAAATAAATAATTAAAGCAAAACTTGTCTCTTCTAGAACACGTTTACAGATACCCACTTTTTTCTTTCTTGATGTTTGGCTATGGAATTTAATTCTACCAAGTTTTTTATTCTTTTTTTTTTAAGAAAAAGAAAATAAAAAATTCTGCTTATGATTATACATATATAGCTGGTTGCTGCTGTGTGCCATATATTATTTGAAAACAGGGAGAAACAGTTTGAAGTGAGACCGAAGCGTATAAAAGAAAGAAGAGAATGGGATTTGTTTGATTTCAGTAATTCTTTTTTAAGTGGCAAAATATTAATAAATGTTGTTGCTTGGACGTCAAGTTGGGTTAGGTTAATGTACATGCGATTGTATGATAGAAAGAATACGTGCAGTTGTCTGACCAAAACTTGCTTTTTCGCCTTAGGTTTAAACGTTATAGATGGGTTTAATTAAAAGCTTAATAAGAAGATTTAAGGATAAATAAAATAAAAAATTGATTAAAAAAAAAAAAAGAGTTGGAGTGGAGAGAAGGCAAACTGGTACTCTTTAGAGGACGTTTTACCTCTTTAGAAAAGGCCTTTAGCTCCGGTGTCAAACTGGAGTATTCTTAAAGCTACGAGTAAAAAATTAATACTATTAATAATAATTGGCTTTTTAGGGTTTTTAATATATAAATTAAAATTGGATTCAATTGAATGTAATAAAATAATAAAATTTAAAGTGAAAATTGATTTAATTAGTTATAATAATTTTATTGAATATGAATTTTAATAGGGTAAAATTATTATGAGTTTGATGGAATAATAGAGAATTAATTATTGTGTTAGATAATTATATGAGATTGTTTTAATAGAAAATTAATTATTAGATTAAACAATTATATGAACTTGTTTTAATTCAAATTACAATTGATGTGCACATATAATTATGTCCGAAAGGCCCTATATAGAATAAGGGGGCGGCACATTGGGTGTGGGAACAAAGTATGTGTTGCCCACTACATAAAGTTCTAGTAGAACTCTGGTTTTCTATTCAAATGTTATATTTTTCTTCTTTTTCTATTCTAATAAAACGGAGAATATAAGATAACCGAATACACACGACATTCATATTTAGGAAATAATTATTTAGGTTTAAATAAATTCTATTTTTCATGAATACTCAATTTATAGATTTGTGAAATTATAATAACAACTTCCTTAGTTATTATAATTCAAAATTATAACTAAAATTTTTTATTTTGGTTTCCGTAGAGAAAAGTTAACTTTCTCTGCTGGATAGTTACAGTTTTTATTATGTGTTTAATTCTTAATAAGAGTTCACTCTCTTAATATCCGAGAGTTAAAGAATAGCGAAGAAGATTTCACTATGTAACAAAACGCTTTTCATAAACGATTTTTCGAGCCGCAAATAAAATTTCACTCCTATTCTTGATAAGAGATATAACTATTCAATAGATCCTATTTGAATAGTCACATCTATTAAAAATGAACTAAATTATTCATTACATATTACTTGAATAATCTTAATTTTTTTGTTAATAATCAAATAACATAACTTTTAGTAATAAAAGATGTAACTCATCATTATGAATAGTGACCATTCTTGATTAATAAACAAGTGAGGTAACTTTTGAATTATAGGTAGCTTTTCAATTATAACTATCGGAACATTTTACATTTTAAAAATGTTCCAATAATTTAAATAGTTTGTTCTTTTTTCAATTATATGACACTAATAAAATCGCTAAATCTATCGATCCAATTTTCAATTTAATAGATTCAATCGACTCGTTCAGTTCTATCTAGCAACCATGGTATAGGCTTTTTTTCTTTTACTATGTATTGCATGCATGAATTCGAAAGTAATTATCATTATATAATCAATAATATAATAGATAATATCACACTTATGATGTAAGTGAAAAAAATATTTTATGTAAAAAAAGAAAATTCTTTTAAATTTTATTCAACAATAATAATTATAGATGAAGCGGTAAAAAAATTATATATAAATCTTATTAAACACTTATGATTTAGTTCAATCTTTAGATACATAGATTTTTCCAATTGATTTATTTAAAGCTTATATAAAAGTATGAAAAAATAAAAATACCATAGTAATAATATTAGTTATCATTTGAAAGAAAATGGATATTAAACTTTTTTTTCAACTAAGTTGAAATCTGATTAATCTGTGACAGCGACTCAGTAAACAGTGGTGGAGCCACTTTATTGATTGTAGGGTACTGAACTTCACTTTTTTTTTAAATTACTTTAAAACTTTTTAAATTTATAAAATCGATAAATTTAATCCAAAAAATATTTTTAAAACCATTACTTTATAAAAATAGATTAATTTATATAAAAATAAATAAATTTCTCTCCTCAAACTAAAACCTAAAAATTTCATAATGTTTTTCTTTTAACATTTATCACTTTTCTATTAAATTTCTCTTATTTTTCAATTCACTCTCCAAAAATTTTACAATATATGTGATCTATTTTCAATACTTTCAAGTGTGTCTCCTTAATGTGGTAACAACTCTTTTTTCTTTTTAAGATTTATTAATTAATCTCTAGAGAATTAAGATTGCGATTTTTCTTGTGATGGATTAATATTTTTATGCAATATTCCATTTTTATTAATCGAGTGATTTTGAGATATTAATTTTATATGAAATTCGTAAGATCTTGATTGGGTGATAACAATTAGAGATTGATTAATACAAATTCTTAAAGAAATTAGGATTGATTGCAATTATAATCTTGAATTTCTTAAATATTGATTAGAATTTTAACACTTTTATTTAGAAATTGTTGTTACTAGTGTGAATTATATATTTTTGTTCATTTTTCAATTGACATATTGCATTTTCATGACACCAAAAACTGCTTGACTGGTTTTTTTATTTTTATGAAAAAAATACTAATTATATGTTGGCTTCATGAAAAGTTTGTAAATATCAAATTTATTTTTGTGTTGTGTCTAATTTATCTCATATTTCATATAATTTGTTATCGTAATTATATTTATTAAGTCTTTATATGATAAATGAAAAGAAAAATACGGAAAAGTTAAATACTGATATTTTATTATAGAATTTTATAAATATAATTACGATGACAAATTATATGAAATAAAAAGTAAAACTACATATAAAAGTAAAACAATACAATTATTTCTTATTTTTAATAACGTTCTTAAGGAAAAAAATAATTCAACGTTTTTAACACATGAAAAAGCATTATATACAATTATAAAAAAATAGTTATATTTTTTTTTTGTGTACATTTTCTTTTAACTATTATTTTAATAATAGTATTGCATTTAACTATATTCTACATTGATTTTTCAAATATTAAAAATTTATAAGACTTTTTTTAAAAGATGTTAATTTTTCAAATTTTTACTCCACATTCTTAATTTTCTAACTCAACCACTATCAATAATGGTTTTTTTTTATAATAAATATAATTAAATTTTTAGTAATGTATTTACGATAGTAGTGCTTACATATAAAAAGGGAAAAAAGGAAAATAAAAACGATTTTTTTTCAAGAAAATAACTATTATATTAAATTATGAAACACGTGAACAACAATTTTTATAAAAAAGCATGATTAAAATGGTAAAATGAAGTTCTTGACTATATGATGTCTTAAATTTAAGTATCACAATTTATGAATTTATTTTGAGTTAAATTCTTTATAAATTTTATGTAAAAAATTTAAAAATAAAAAACCAACAACATTACAATAATATTTATTATTTTAAAAAAGTTAAATATTTTTCAACTAATTTAATGTTGGATTTGTTGGTGACATCATTTTAATGAGATACTAAAATTATTACCCCACATTTGCTCGGTTTAAAATTTTTTAATTAAGTAATTATTTATTTAATTTTTGTAATAAATTATTAATATTAATATTAATATAATAATAAAAATTAAATTTAAGAAAATGTTTAGTATATAGTACAAAATCTATCATAACCGTTTTTTTAAAGTAGATTGGATCTAAATTTAAATCGATCTTCAAGTGAATGCGTGGGCCGACACTTTTAAGCAACAAGAAAACATACAAATTAATCATTTTAAATATCCATATTAACTTGGTTTTTTTAATCGTGTTAGATATAAATTTTAAATTGGCTCACAAGTTATCATATGGGTCATTTATTTTTTGAGGTTGAATCAATGTATCTTTTATATTTGTTTTACAATCCATAAAGACAAATATTTTTGGGGTTCATGATTGTCCTTCTTAACAATATCGCCTATAAGGTTTCAAGCAAAAGCTTTTTCAAAGATTTAAGAAATCCTCACTTCTCTTCCTCAAATTTACGAACACAGAGGAATAAAAAGACTTACCAATTCATCGGATTCTCTACTTCTCGGTCTCAAACCTCACAACCTCTGCCTCAAGCAGAGCTTTCCTCAACTTTCTCTTCTTCGAAGCATCTATAAAAGATGATGCAAAAGAGAAAATGAGGGGAATTATGCCCCTAGAATAATCCTCCTCACACATATATATAACTCTCCACCCACAGTTATTAAAGCCTCAAATAATCATATACCGGTAATCATTTAGTCTTCTACTAAGGAACCAGCCGGTTCTAATCTATCTGAACCAAAATTGAAACTTAATTATTTAATTTTCAGCCACCAAAGTTTCTAAATTACTCAGTAGGGCCTGTCGGACTTGCTATCTTTTTCATTTAATTCCCAATCCTTTATAATTTCAGGCTTTAATAGTAACCGAGTGTGACATCAACCATAGATCATCCACAGCTTCTTGTCACCACAAGAAACCAAAACCTAAAACCATCTCCTCTTAGCAATGAACCTATACCTCAATCTAAAATAGTTACCCGCACTCAGAATAACATTTACAAACCCCAAAAAAAACTGTTTAATTTTCACACCTATCTTATTCCCACCCTCGACAACCTTCGACCAAGCCAATAAAACTATAGAATGGAGGGAAGCTATGAGATTAGAAATTGAAGCACCGCTTAAAAACAAAACATGGAAATTGGTACCTAATGATTCTTAAACTAATATTGTCAATTGCAAATGACTTTACAAAATTAAATGGAAAGTCGATGGTTCAGTTGACCATTATAAGGTCTGTCTTGTTGCATAAGGGCCACACAACCCATGGTGGATTTTCATGATACTTTTAGTCCAGTGATAAAACTAGTTACTGTAGGAGTTATACTCAACATAGGTGAAAAAAAAACATTGTAGAATTCATCAATTTGATGTTAACAATGCATTTCTATAAGTAAATTTGCGCGAGCTAGTTTTTACACGCCAACAACCAATCATTGTCCATCCATATTACCCATATTATGTCTGTTGTGAAAAGAAAAGGCAATTTATAGTCTGAAATAGGCTCCACGAGCATGGTATAATGCTCTTAAAAGTTATATTCAACAAATGGGGTTTATCTAACCTTGTTGAGATCACATGCTTAGATTGCTGCCACTTAGTTTTTTCTGTTATTAAATTTGAATAAGTCTCCTTTATTTTAGGAGTTTAGTTTCCATTTTATTTGCTGATTTTTAGGCTTATCTTTTGATTTTTTTGGTTGTGAAGACTACTATATAAGTGCTGTAAGTATTCAACAAAAATATAACGTCTTCAATTATTTTCTCTCTAAAAGCTCCCTTTCTCTTCTTTCACTTAAAATCTCTCGATCAACCATTAAAGTTGTGTTCAAATCACCAATAGTTTGGTAATCAGAGCTATCTTCTTAAGGGATCTGTGAGGTTATTTGTTTAAAATGGAAGGAGAATCAAGTTTTTCAGTTGCTGCACCACCACTCTTCGATGGAGACAATTATCAGATGTGGGCAGTTCGTATGGAGACTTACCTGGAGGCTTTGGATCTTTGGGAAGCTGTAGAAGAGGATTATGAGGTCCCTCCACTTCCAGCAAATCCTACTGTGGCACAGATTAAAGCACAGAAGGAGAAGAAGACAGGAAAATCAAAGGTAAAAGCTTGCCTATTTGCAGCTGTATCTCAAATGATCTTTACACGAATAATGTCCCTGAAATCAGCAAAAGATGTAACATCCCGATTTAGGGGTTATGCGTTTGGAGCATAACTCGAGTGTTTAGCAGGCTTAGGGTAAAGTTGGATGGATTTTAAGGGGTTTGGAGAACCCAAAAAAGTAAGGGAGTTGGCTAATTCAAATTGGTTTGAATTAGTGGCCATAAGTGATGGCCGAATCTTGGTTTCTTCATGTGGGAGGAGTGGCCGAATTCTATAAATAGGGGGGGTAGAGTGCCGAAATTATTCTTTTAGTCTCTTGCTGAAAATTAGTATTTGTGTCTCCTAAATTCGCTAGTAGCCGAATGTTCACTTGAACCCCTAAACCTCATTTTGTCTACTTCTATTTCTTTTGTTCTTAATGAATTATTCACCCTTCCATATCTCTTTTCTTTTTATTGTGTTAAGCGAAACCTTACCCTCCTAAACATTCCCTATTCACTTTGTTCTCCATTTTAATTGTTGACCGAATACCAACATTCTCCCTCTCATTTCTTTTGATTTCTTTCATCGCTTTGCAAGCCGAATCTCTCCCTTTTATTGCCGAAATCTCCCTTTTCTATTTGTCTTCATCTTGGCCGAATAGTAGAGTGGTCTTTGATCTCCTTGGGGTGTCTCTTTCAATCGTTGGAAAAGGTAAGTAATGGTAGCCGAATGCCTATTGCTATCCCCTCCTTGTGTTTCTCGTCGACTTTTTCAAGGTAAGGAAGTGGTAGGTATTCGGCCAAGGGTTCAAAATATTATGTCTTTAGGTTATGTCTTTAAGTCAAAGCCGAATCTAATGTGGTATTATTTTAGGATTTCGTGCGGGGTTGGAGGAGTATGGCAGGGATTCAAGATATTTTGGTAAGAAATATTTAAATTAGTTTGGTGTTTAGACTTATAACTCGGGGTTTAACCGGTTTATCCGATTAAGCGTTTTGATGGAGGCCAATACCGGTCAAGGAGGACAAGGGAAAGTCCCTATCCGAAGTTTAAGAAAAGAGCTGTCTCAATGTTCGGGATTGGCCACCGTGGTGTGGGGGCAAGAACAAAGCTATAGGCGGATAGCCGTAGTCTCGCTTAGCGATAAGCGTCGAGGATCGAGAGTCTAGAACTCCAAGTAATAAGGTGTGTAGCTAGCCCTCTTTGTTTCGGGATTTATATGATAATTGCATGTGTAATATGTTTACTAACAAGTGCGAGTTGATAAGTGTGATATAGATACCCTTAAAGGGTATGATTGCGATGACCGAGTTAGTTAGAACACTGTTGAGATGTGACTATTGATTTGTATATGTGTGAGTATGCCTTGATTATGAATAAACATGTGCATGCATTATCATGATTGTATTTTATGTTGCATGTGCATGGGTGGGCTATGAAAGAAGGTGCAGGTGTGTACTTAGAGCACGTGGTTTGATGAGTAGCTCTGTGCCTCATCGTGATAGATATAGGCTATGTGCCATATCGTGGATTGATGAGTATTTGTGTGTCCCATCGTGATTTTGGTGTTAGCTACGGCTACATCGTGGATTGGCGCCGATCGAGGTCGCGTTGTGGATTTTGTGCTTAATTGCACTGGATGGCTTGAATGCCTTTGTGGAGTAAAAAGGAGAGGCGATTTAATAATCCCTGGTGTGTGGTAATTTGGATAAGGGGTGTGTAGAGGATGGACCTTAGGCTTGGGTGGGATTCATTATTGCATAATTGTGGTATGTGAATACATGTGATTGTGGACTTGAATAAGAAATGGGCTAAGCCCGAGTATGTGGAGGGTATGTGGCTAATTACCCGGTTACTTGATAAATGTTATGTGTATGGGCCAAGCCCAGAATGTGATATGATCCGAATATGACATATTGATATCGATGCATGGGTTATTATGTGGTTAGCATGTGGGTGGATTTGGTGGTTAATTACACATTGAATCTGTGTGACTCACCCAACTTTTTAAACATCGCAGTGAGTTGTGATTAATGGACCGGGTTGGAGTGGATACAAAGGTGGCCATGCGTATGATTTTCATGCAGTAGATGTTTTACTTGTTTAGTTAATTAATAATGATTTTTATATTATCCGTATTTTGGGAATTTATTTGATGTAATAAGGGCCACTTTTGATTTAAAGTACTCTATTTATGGTTGTTGAAGTTTATGTTTACTTAGAAGTATTTTTACAAATGATTTATATTATAATAACTTATAATAAAGTTTTAATTCGGATATTTTATATCAAGCTTATATTATTTAATAGATTTTAATTGGACATGGTTTCCAAAAGATCACAGATTCTAAAGTTTTATTTTAAGTCAAAACAAAATTTTCAACCATTTTTCCGTAGTGACATACGAGATCCAGTCGGGGGCTTGTGGGCGGGTTTGGGTGTTACTGATTTTAATATCGAGCCGGTTCAAAACTCGGCTTTGAGGGTTTTGGGCCCAAAACATTTTCAAATGGGCTTTTATTTCAGGTTATTCTGGCATGGCACCTGTACCTCCAACCCGAAGTCCACCAGGTAAGTACTTCGGACTTTTGAAGTGATTTGAATATATGAATTGTATGGGCTTATATGGGAACGTAGATTAGTGGACTAGGATCTATTGAACCCTAGGACTAGTCTACTCAAACACATGCATAAGACTTAAGGTTACTAAACAAACCTGTGAAGTAAGTCGCCGAGTAAGGTGTGGCAACCATCAGACGCATGTCGAGGATTGGTATTCGATAAGAGCTTGGTACTTAAGCGGTCCTAGCGACTCACCTCCTCTTTACTCGAATCATACCTGGTGCGTAGCTACGGTTCACCTAACCAAGAGGACTCGTTCATAGGCTAAACCGATTATTAAAACCCGAAAGGGATTAGCCTTATTATTTTAAAACCCTTAGTTTTAAAATTTCCAAAAATTACCCCTTTGGTTTGTAAACTCTAAATCTGATTTTGAAAGATGTTTTCTCGATTTACAAAATTACCAAAAATACCCTCAGTAGGAAAATGACGAAAATACCCACAGGGTAAAAGCAGGCGAAATGTCTGGATAGTGAATGTGGGTGGTAGATACCACCGAATGTGCCTCTCACCGAGGAAGGAATGTGGCTTCATTGGGAAATGAAGGTGTCGCTAGTGATGAATGTGTTCTTGTTGATGAATGGATGTGTCCTTATGGATGAATGTGATATTCGAAATAGAATAGGGAACTTGAGGCGAGAATTTGTGTGATCGAAAGAACTACCTCTAGAAATTCTTTTCATAAAATTGTTCGCGGTTAAGCAGTGGAACAAATACTAATGCATAAAACTCCTTAATCATATTAAATCGCGACGATAGAGATGAGTTCTAGGGACGCAGTAGAGGTAGATTGGCGAGATCGGAACCGGTAGGGTCCGCCATGGGTCGAGAAAGTGAAGTGCCGCCACCAAAGAGGCGCGAGAGGAGCAAGATCGAGATAGGTGAAGATGACGCGATGTCGCGGGCCATGTTACGAGTGCTAGAACGAGTAGCGAGGAGTTAGTAGGGAAATGGAACTGGAAGTCGATGATCGGAAGGCTTAGATCGAGCGGAGTGAGATCTTTAGAGAGTGTCGGGAGTAGCTCGAACGTAGCGGAGTATTGGCTAGAAGCGATCGAAAGAATCATGGACGATTTGGAGTGTACCAACGAAGAAAAGCTGAAAGGTGTTGTTTCATTACTTCGCGACGAAGCTTATCGTTGGTGGCTCACTGTCAAACAAGGTGTACCGGCGGATCGATTGGATTGGGATTACTTTAAGGCTAAGTTTGAAGGAAAGTACGTAGGAGCCAGTTATTTGGACTCGCAAAGGAAAGCGTTTCTAAATCTAGTACAAGGGAATAAGTCGGTAGCGGAATATGAAGCGGAATTTGTGCGACTAAGTCGACGCCAAAGGAATCGTGACTCTTGACTATGAAAGGAGTGTTCGATTCGAAGATGGGCTGCGAGATGAGTTGCGGGAGTTGATCGCTCCATGAGAGAAAGGGACTTCGCCATTTCGGTGGAGAAAGCTCGGATCATCAAGAGGTTAAGAAGACTATAAGAGAAAAGCGAGAGAAGAATAGGAAGCGAGAATAAGAGAATTTTTGGACCATCAAAGCATCACTTGGTAATGTCCAGAAAAGACCAAGGATCGAGAATCTGACGTGCACTTGTACCGGTGATCGAAATCATTCATGTGTTAAGTGTGGGAGAACTCATTTAGGAGAATGTTGGGGAAATAGTAAGGAATGTTTCCGGTGTGGGTCGAAGGCTCACTTGGTTAAGAATTGTTCCTGTGCAACGAGAGGTCGAGGTTCGAGCCACGAAAGAAATGGTATCGCAGAGGTCTTTGAAAGATCGAATACAAGATGACCAAGGACTTGATATCGGGTATGTTCTTTATTTTGGGACACCATTTATTGTTTTGTTAATGTGAAGTTAGTTCATGCTTGTGTGGCTAGTGAAGTGTAGAAACCACGAATGTGAACTTTAAAGCGTGTTCAGAAGACAGGATAGATTTACTAAGATCGAGTGCAGCAGAGGCGAGAGTAGCAAGTCATGGTAGTAAGTAATTTCGAGGACGAAATTATTTTAAGGAGGGTAGAATTGTAACATCCCGGTTTAGGGGTTATGCGTTTGGAGCATAACTCGAGTGTTTAGCAGGCTTAGGGTAAAGTTGGATGGATTTTAAGGGGTTTGGAGAACCCAAAAAAGTAAGGGAGTTGGCTAATTCAAATTGGTTTGAATTAGTGGCCATAAGTGATGGCCGAATCTTGGTTTCTTCATGTGGGAGGAGTGGCCGAATTCTATAAATAGGGGGGGGTAGAGTGCCGAAATTATTCTTTTAGTCTCTTGCTGAAAATTAGTATTTGTGTCTCCTAAATTCTGCTAGTAGCCAAATGTTCACTTGAACCCCCCTAAACCTCATTTTGTCTACTTCTATTTCTTTTGTTCTTAGCCGAATTATTCACCCTTCCATATCTCTTTTCTTTTTTATTGTGTTAAGTCGAAACCTTACCCTCCTAAACATTCCCTATTCACTTTGTTCTCCATTTTAATTGTTGACCGAATACCAACATTCTCCTCTCATTTCTTTTGATTTCTTTCATCGCTTTTGCAAGTCAGAATCTCTCCCTTTTATTGCCGAAATCTCCCTTTTCTATTTGTCTTCATCTTGGCCGAATAGTTGAGTGGTCTTGATCTCCTTGGGGGTGTCTCTTTCAATCGTTGGAAAAGGTAAGTAATGGTAGCCGAATGCCTATTGCTATCCCCTCCTTGTGTTCTGTCGACTTTTTCAAGGTAAGGAAGTGGTAGGTATTTGGCCAAGGGTTCAAAATATTATGTCTTTAGGTTATGTCTTTAAGTCAAAGCCGAATCTAATGTGGTACTATTTTAGGATTTCGACGGCAGGTTGGAGGAGTAAAGGATTCAAGATATTTTGGTAAGAAATATTTAAATTAGTTTGGTGTTTAGACTTATAACTCGGGGTTTAACTAGTTTATCTGATTAAGCGTTTTGATGGAGGCCAATACCAGTCAAGGAGGACAAGGGAAAGTCCCTATCCGAAGTTTAAGAAAAGAGCTGTCTCGGTGGTTCGGGATTGGCCACGGGGTGTGGGCGACAATGAAAGCTATAGGCGGATAGCCGTAGTCTCGCTTAGCGATAGCGTCGAGGATCGAGAGTCTAGAACTCCAAGTAATAAGGTGTGTAGCTAGCCCTCTGTTTTAAGGATTTATACGATAATTGCATGTGTAATATGTTTACTAACAAGTGCAGTGATAAGTGTGATATAGATACCCTTAAAGGGTATGACGATGACCAGGTTAGTTCAGAACATGTTGAGATGTGACTATTGATTTGTATATGTGTGAGTATGCCTTGATTATGAATAAACATGTGCATGCATTATCATATTTGTATTTTTATGTTGTATGTGCATGGGTGGGCTATGAAAGAAGGTAGGTGTACTTTGAGCACGTGGTTTGATGAGTAGCTCTGTGCCTCATCGTGATAGATATAGGCTATGTGCCATATCGTGGATTGATGAGTATTGTGTGTCCCATCGTGATTTTGGTGTTAGCTACGGCTACATCGTGGATTGGCGCCGATCGAGGTCGCGTTGTGGATTTTGTGCTTAATTGCACTGGATGGCTTGAATGCCTTTGTGGAGTAAAAAGGAGAGAGGCGATTTAATAATCCCCGTGTGTGTGGTAAAATTTGGATAAGGGGGTGTGTAGAGGATGGACCTTAGGCTTGGGTCGGGATTCATTATTGCATAATTGTGGTATGTGAATACATGTGATTGTGGACTTGAATAAGAAATGGGCTAAGCCCGGTATGTGGAGGTATGTGGCTAATTACCCGGTTACTTGATAAATGTTGTTATGTGTATGGGCCAAGCCGAGAATGTGATATGATCCGAATATGACATATTGATATCGATGCATGGGTTATTATGTGGTTAGCATGTGGGTGGATTTCGGTGGTTAATTACACACTCGAGTCGTGTGACTCACCCAACTTTTTAAACATCGCAGTGAGTCGTGATTAATGGACCGGGTTGGAGTGGATACAAAGGTGGCCATGTGATGCGATTTTCATGCGTAGTAGATGTTTTACTTGTTTAGTTAATTAATAATGATTTTTATATTATCAAGTATTTTGGGAATTTATTTGATGTAATAAGGGCCACTTTTGATTTAAAGTACTCTATTTATGGTTGTTGAAGTTTATGTTTACTTAGAAGTATTTTTACAAATGATTTATATTATAATAACTTATAATAAAGTTTTAATTCGGATATTTTATATCAAGCTTATATTATTTAATAGATTTTAATTGGACATGGTTTCCAAAAGATCACAGATTCTAAAGTTTTATTTTAAGTCAAAACAAAATTTTCAACCGTTTTTCCGTAGTGACATACCAGATCCGGTCAGGGCTTGTGGGCTGGGTTTGGGGTGTTACAAAGGAAATCTGGGATTACCTCAAGGCTGAGTATACAGGAGATGAGAGGATTCGTGGAATGAAAGTCCTGAATCTGATCAGGGATTTTGAGTTGCAGAAGATGAAGGAGTCTGAGTTAGTGAAAGAATATTCTGACAAACTCCTCAGCATTGCCAACAAGGTGAGATTGCTTGGTTCTGAGTTAAAAGACTCTAGAATCGTGGAAAAGCTGCTGGTCACTGTTCCAGAGAAGTTTGAAGCCACCATTACTACTCTGGAAAACACCAAGGATCTGTCAAAAATTTCTCTTGCAGAGCTCTTGAATGCTTTACAAGCACAAGAGCAAAGAAGGTCTATGAGGCAAGAAGGGGTGATTGAATGTGCCTTACCTGCCAAGCATCAAGACAACAGTAGGTATAAAAAGAAGAAAAAATTCAAAAAGCAGTCGACAAGTGGAGGATCATCAGGCAATTATCAGAAGAGCAAAGGTGAAGGTGCCAAGAAATCCTACCCACCTTGTCACCATTGTGAGAAGAAAGGTTATCCACCATTGAAGTGTTGGAGAAGACCGGATGCCAAATGCTCCAAATGCAATCAACTTGGACATGAAGCTGTGATTTGCAAAGTCAAAAGTCAAGTGCAAGAAGTAGATGCACAAGTGGCTGATCAAGAAGAAGAAGATCTATTGTTCGTGGTCACTTGTTTCTCAGGCAGAGAATCAAGTGAGAGCTGGTTGATTGATAGTGGGTGCACAAATCACATGACATATGACAAAGAGCTCTTCGAGGAGATAAGAAACACTGAAATCAAGAGAGTGAGGATCAGAAATGGTGAACACCTGGAGGTTAAGGGAAAAGGCACATTAGCTATAACAAGCTATAAAGGTACAAAGTTCATTTCAGATGTTTTGTTTGTACCTAAAATTGATCAAAATCTCTTAAGTGTTGGTCAGTTACTGGATAAAGGCTATAAAGTGCTGTTTAAGAATAAACAGTGCTTGATCAGAGATGCTAGTGGCAAAGACTTGTTCAATGTCAAAATGAAGGGAAAAAGCTTTGCTCTTGATCCAATGGAGAAGGAGCAAGTGGCCTTTAATTCCAGAGCTAGTGCCACTGAGACTTGGCAAAAAATACTAGGGCACTTTCATCATCAAGGATTGCTTCAGATGCAGTTGAAGAAGCTGGTTGAAGGACTCACAGACATTGATGATGACATGCCTCCTTGTCATGCTTGTAATTTTGGGAAACAACATAGGCAACCCTTTCCTAAACAAGCATGGAGAGCCTCGAAAAAACTGCAGCTTGTTCATACTGATCTTTGTGGCCCCCAGAGAACACCATCATTAAATGGTAATCTCTATTACATTGCTTTTATTGATGATCTAACAAGAATGTGCTGGATCTTCTTGTTGAAGAAAAACTCAGAAGTTGCTGGTGTATTCTGGAAATTCAAAGCCAGAGTTGAGAATGAAAGTGGGTGCATGATTCAGACCTTAAGATCTGATAATGGCAAGGAGTACACTTCAGAAACCTTTAACAGGTTTTGTGAAAAGGCTGGAATTGAGCATCAGTTGACAGCACCATACACTCCTCAACAGAATGGAGTAAGTGAAAGGAGGAACAGATTCATAATGGAGATGACGAGATGCATGCTTCATGAAAAGAATCTTCCAAAAAGCTTTTGGGGAGAAGCTGCAAACACTACTGTGTACTTGCAAAATCAGATTTCAACTAAAGCTTTTTGAAGGATCAGACACCATTTGAAGCTTGGTATGGTTACAAACCTTCTTTAAAGTTCCTTAAAGTATTTGGCTGCCTTTGTTTCACTTACATTCCACAGGTTAAGCGTGAGAAGCTTGACAAAAAGGCAAAAGTTGGCATATTTATTGGGTATAGCACTGTATCTAAAGCTTATAGGGTCTTTCAACCACACACTGGACGTGTTTTTGTGAGTCGTGATGTTCATTTTGTTGAAAATGAGCAATGGAACTGGGAAGATTCGACCAAGGTGAACCATATTTCTAGTGCACCAAACAATTTTATCATTGGCAGCATGTCAGAAGAACCTGAAGATGAAGAACAAGATGTTTTGACTGATGATACACCTGTCAGAGGCACAAGGCTGTTATCTAATATTTACCAAAGGTGTAATGTAGCTATTTGTGAGCTCTGCGAGGTTCGATGATGCAAAAGCGATCAACATTGGATGGTCGCAATGCGGGAGGAGCTTTCGATGATAGAGAAAAATAAAACATGGGAGCTGGTTGATCGACCCCTGGACAGGAAGGTAATTGGAGTCAGATGGGTGTTTAGAACCAAACTAAATCATGATGGTTCAGTCAACAAATTCAAAGCAAGACTTGTTGTGAAGGGATATGCACAAGTCTTTGGAGTTGACTATTCAGAAACATTTGCACCTGTTGCCAGGCTTGACACTGTAAGATTGTTGCTTGCTCTCGCTGCTCAAAAAAATTGGAAAGTATTCCAGTTAGATGTTAAATTTGTATTCTTGAATGGAGTCTTGCAAGAAGAAATTTTTGTCGAGCAACCTGAAGGTTTTTTAAGCAAAGGCAATGAAGACAAAGTTTACTTGCTGAAAAAGGCTCTATATGGCCTAAAACAGGCTCCACGAGCTTGGTACAGCAAAATTGATGATCACTTGATGAGCCTTGGCTTTCAGAAAATTCAATCTGAGCTCACACTGTATGCCAAGCATGAAGGTACAAACACCTTAGTCATTTCTCTTTATGTGGATGACTTATTAATTACAAGGAACAATCTTGATCAAGTTAACCAGTTCAAACTGGAGATGAAAATGGTCTTCGAAATGATAGACCTTGGTCTGATGTCATATTTCCTTGGCATTGAGATCAAACAAAGCCAAGAGGAAGTGTTCATATGTCAAAGAAAGTATGCAAAGGAGATACTCAAAAAAGTTCAGATGAAAGATTGCAAAGCAATGAATACTCCTATGAATCAAAAAGAGAAGCTGGTCAGAGATGATGGTTCTCCCAAAGTTATTGAAGCTGAGTTCAGGAGTTTGGTAGGTTGTCTAATGTACTTAACAACAACCAGACCTGACATCTTGAATGCTGTAAGTATTCTCTCTAGATTCATGCATTGTCCCAATGAGACTCACATGAGAGCTGCAAAGAGAGTTATCAGATACATCAAGGGGACCTGGAATTATGGAGTGAAGTTTTTAAAGCACAAAGAAATGAAGTTAATTGGTTTCTCCGACAGTGATTGGGGTGGCTCAACTGATGACATGAAGAGTACATCTGGTTACTGTTTTTGCCTTGGATCAGGCATGTTCTCTTGGAGCTCGAGGAAGCAGGAAACTGTAGCTCAATCCACTGCTGAGGCAGAATTTATAGCTGCAACAGCAACAGTTAATCAAGCTCTCTGGTTAAGGAATATTCTTGTTGATCTAAACATTGAGCAGAAGTAAAGCACTGAGATACTAGTTGATAACCAAGCTGCCATTGTAATCTCCAATAATCCAGTCTTTCATGGAAAGACTAAGCATTTCAACATCAAGTTATACTTTGTTCGAGAAGTTCAAAAGAATGGCGATGTGTCTCTTTGTTATTGCAAATCTGAAGATCAAATTGCAGATATCTTTACCAAACCTCTGCCACTTAGCAAGTTTGAAAATTTCAAGAAAAAGCTTGGAGTTTGCAGCATCTAAACAAGGAGGAGTGTTGAGATCACATGCTTAGATTGTTGCCACTTAGTTTTTTCTGTTATTGAATTTGAATAAGTCTCCTTTATTTTAGGAGTTTAGTTTCCATTTTATTTGCTGATTTTTAGGCTTATGTTTTGATTTTTTTGGTTGTGAAGACTACTATATAAGTGCTGTAAGTATTCAACAAAAATATAACGTCTTCAATTATTTTCTCTCTAAAAGCTCCCTTTCTCTTCTTTCACTTAAAATCTCTCAATCAACCATTAAAGTTGTGTTCAAATCACCAACAAACCTGAATCCAACAACTCATTGTTTATTTTTTAACATGGCAGCAACGGTGTACATCCTCGTGGACGTTAATGATATTTTAATAACAGGTAGTCATGAATCTCTTATTTGTCAGGTTATATCTTCCTTGGCCTCTTGTTTTTCTTTGAAAGATTTGGGTAATCTTCACTAATTTCTTGGAGTATAGGTTTGTACGACATCTAATGGTTTGTTGCTATCTTAGACCAATTATATTCTTGATATCTTGACTGAACTTAAAAGAGCGAAGCTGAAACGAAATCCAGACACCTATGAGCACCTCTCATCCACTATGTATTACTATGGTTCACTTCCTATTGATGCCACGCAATATCGTCAGCCGTCAGGTCATTGGTAAATTACAATATTTATCCTTTACTAGACCTGATATATCTTTTACTGCTAATATTAAACTATCACAGTTCATGCATCGACCTACGAAGGAACATTGGAAGGCCGTCAAATGTATGCTTCGGTACCTCAGACAAACTGCTCAATATGGGCTTTGGATTTAGCATAACAATGACATGAGTCTTCACTTGTATGTCGGTACTGATTGGGCAGGGGATCCCAATGACAGAGCCTCCACCTTTGGGTATTTACTGTATCTCGGACAGAATCCTATCAGTTAGTCATCAAAGAAGCAACAGTCTGTTGCTCATTTATGTATTTAAGCTTTGCAATTGCTTTAATAAAATTTAGTACTCAATTTATCTCCATCCAAACATCTATTCGGCATAAGAGCCTTTTGTTTAACGACATTGTTTTCGACCAGACGATCATATTCTAAGATCTTTATATAGCTCCAATTATTTACCTTTTTCAACTGAAACAACGCCAACTCTTATTCACTAAAGCTAGTCAATCAATTTTCTTTATTACTAACCAATCATCGGCTTCTATCTACTTGTTTAAAGTGGTGTGACTTGTGCCTAATTATCTTGGTAATCGATTGAGGGGCCTTACCTAATGGATGTCAAATCATATTTTGAATTTAGTTCTACACTAGTGTAACTTAGAACAAGAGTTTGTCAAAACAACGTCTTCACTTAGAAAATCCACCTTTTTTTACCATTAATTGTATACATTTTTCATTATCATCAATCTAAGATTGTTACTCTACCAACCATCAATCTTACGAGCACCTAATAACATTGTCTTAAAATTGAAACATTCAAATAAATTAGTTATTATCATTATCGTATTTTTAAATTGTTTTTGAATTATTATTTTGATAAAAATAATATTAACTCGCATACATATTAGAGCACACCATTTATGAACAATAAT
Organism: Gossypium sturtianum; assembly: GCA_025698515.1. Classification (NCBI taxonomy): domain Eukaryota; kingdom Viridiplantae; phylum Streptophyta; class Magnoliopsida; order Malvales; family Malvaceae; genus Gossypium; species Gossypium sturtianum. Next base: position 43,043,856 of record CM046948.1, read on the forward strand.
ATTTTGATAAAAATAAAATAAAAATATTTTAATTAAAAGTGGTGTGACATAGCACAGAGGGACACCTTTTTAACCCAACTTCTTCATTTCTGTTATAAAATAGAGATAGAGAGAGTAAAGGATAAAAAAAATATGAGAAGCAATAGAGAATGTATTTTATTTATCAATGGGATGTTTACAATGCTTCTCCAAAGTCTCTATTTATAGGCATAAGAAGTATAAATGAAGTAGAGATCTACTTCTAATCACTATTAGAATTTAAAGTACATCAAAACTTATCTTGATCTTGATGGACATCCACTTAATAAGATATTCATAACACTCCCCCTTGGCTGTCCATTGGTAGATAATGTGTCTCGTTAAAACCTTACTAAGATAAAAACTCTGTGGGGAAAAATTTCTAGTGAAGGAAAAATAGTACACATATCTATAATACGTATAATATGTTACCTCGTTAAAAACCTTACCAGGAAAATCCAATGGCACAAAACCTCGGTTAAGGGAAAAGGAGTACAACAGATATTTACTCCCCCTCATGAAAACATCACATACTTTCTCATATTGTATTTAATCTTGAATACTATCTTTTCAAATGATCATTTGAAAGTATTTGCTAAGCCTTTATATCAACATTCTTTTGAAAGTCATGAGTGAAGGAAATTTTGGAGAAATTTATTTTGATCTCTTCAGGAGTTTTGTAACGCCACAAAATTTCTAATTTTATTATTGTGAAAATATGATACAAATATCTATCAGCTTTAGTGGTTATGTGTTCTGGGAGTGTTTGGGAGGTCCCAAGTTCAAGCATTCGCTTGGGCAAATTTTGGTATTTTGAATGAATTAGGCCTTACTCTTGTTCAGTAGGCTTTTATTTGATTGTTGGTAAAAATATATCAGAATAGGCCTGCTGGTCTGGTGGTTAAGTGGAGTGTTAGTGTGTAGGAGGTCCTATGTTCGAGTCCCTGCGCAAGCAGGGGAATTAATTTTTGTTTGAGGTATGTGGCGTGGTGGAGTTCAAATTAAACTGGACTGCTGAGTAGTTGTGTTTTAGTGGGTTAATAGGGAGTGTTTTTAGGAGATAATTGGGGAGAAGTTATCAAAATAAGATTTTCTTCTTATCAGTTTTCTATTTTCTTTTTTCCTAACAAATTTTTTGACGTTAGACTTTTGTTTCTCTGCCGTTTCTTCTCCCTTCTTGTTCACTTTTGGTTTTTCTTTCCCTTTGGCCAAATCTTGTTTCTTCTCTTTCCCCTCTCTTTTCGTTTTCTTGATCGGTTCATGTAACAGCCCGATTATGACCTTAATCGGAACAGTGGTTTCGGGACCACAAATCCGAGTTGATAAAATATTTATATATTATATTTGATGTCTATGATTTATGAGTGTGCATGTGCAAAAATTTTCGTGAATTAAATTGATCGTTTGTGTGATTAATTTAAAGAAAAGGACTACATCGCATAAGTGGTAAAAGTAGCCTTTTATTAATTGAGTGGTTTAAATTGATTTGGCTTCTTTTGTATAAGGACTTAGGTTGGAAATTGGCCATTGAGTATGATAGTGGGCGGCATATGGTTTTATTTTCATGATAACATGTTTTTTTTATATATTATATAATTATAAGTTAAAAATGTTATAATATAATATATGTTAATAATATTAAAATAAGGAAAACATGTTTTATTCATTTCATTTCTTTGTTCAACACCGAAAAACAAAAGAAAGGATAAAAGCTTGAGCTCTCCACCATTCGACCTTTTTGCATGTTTAATTAAGGTATGAATTTGAGTTCGGTTTCTGATAATTTTTATGTTTTTGGGATCGTTGCTTCGAATATTATCCGACCCATGTTAGAATTTTTGATTTTAATGTATGAGTGATGTTCGGCTATGGATAGAAAATTTGTGTTTGTGATGGTTGATGACTTTGAATAAAATGTATGTGTTAGATTATTAAATTTTGTATTAGAAATTTGGATTAAATTGAATATTTAGGACTTACTTTTTAAATTAGTAAATTGACGGGTTAGATCGTGAAATTTATGAAATATGGAGGCTTGTATAGGCCTAGTGAATATTCGGCCTTAGCTAAATAATTGCAAATTTAGCTTATTTTGTGTTTTGTGAAAAAATGGATTAATGTGTAATAGTGCAAAATATTAGGGATAAAATTGGTAAATTGTTTAATTATGTGTTTTGGGCTAAAATGAATGAAATTTTATTTGAATGAGCTCATTTTTGAAATGATTAGATCAAGAACGAAAAGAAACGGGAGTTGATCGGGGAAAAACCAAATTGAACGACTAGCCGGGAAGTTGAACTCGTTGATATCCGAGGTAAGATTTTAAGCAACCGGGTTGAATAAAAGTTTATTTATATGAATATGTATATGTTAATTTGATGTTAATATGTTTAATTCCTTAATGCCGAAAGTGACAAGGAATTTAATTAGTAATAGCCGAATGTGTGAATTGAATATATACATATGTACTAAATGATATTTATATGTGGAAATGAATTGAGAAAGATGTATGTATTTGAGTAAGGGATATATATTTATAAGTATATTGGTGTATCGAATGTGTTGGAAATTCATAGGAAGAATTGGTGGGTTTAAACATATGCATATATGAAAGTTCATGTGAGTAAAAATGTGATTATATGTTTATATGGAATAGGAGTAATCGGGTTAATGCACTAAGTGTGCGAAATATAAAATACCGGGCACTAAGTGTGCGAAACCGGTTCAATGGCACTAAGTGTGTGAAATATAAAATACCGGGCACTAAGTGTGCGAAACCGGTTCAATGGCACTAAGTGTGCGGAAATGTTAAGTAACGGCACTATGTGTGCGATACGTTACTAAATTCTTGTAACAAATGTACAGGTTTGTTATTATATGATGGGCTCGTAATATTATCGTTGGTATAGGTAATATTCAAGTGTGCAATTATGCTATGTACGAGTTGATAAGTTAAGGTTGGAGAGGTAAGTAATTAAAGGTAGGTATTGCTTATGACAAATTATAGTGGATGGTGGATGAATTGTGGTTAGCGATTTGGTGAGTAATAGTGGTATATGTTATTTATCTTACTAATGTGAAAGTGGTATAAGAGTATATACATGTTTATACATGTTTATAATGTCCTTATGAATTCTTTCTTTGAAGGTTTGATTATTCGGCAAAGAGATTTTTGAATGTTATAATTTATTTGATCTTGATAAAATTTATATGTGTGTTAAATGCTTAAAACTTACTAAGCTATATTAGCTTACTTGGGGTGTTTATTTCATCGTTTTATAGATTTTTGAAGTCGAGGCTTGAGATCGGGGATCCACGTCATAGTCAATCGCACTATCACTAAACTTTGGTATCTTATAAGTTGTAACTCTTTTGAAATTTTTGGCATGTATAGACTATGTCTCTTTCGACTTGTTTTGAATGGTGTGTATACGTATAAAGCCATGCGAAAATGGCTAAGCTTTTGTGTTTAAGTATAGTTTAGTCATGTTTGATTTTGGTATCATTACTATATATGTTTGAATTTAATATAAGCTTATTTTTAGAAGTTTATTCAATACTATGCTATGTGTGATAGTTGAGTACATAAACTTGATTTTTTTAAATAGGGTTATAATACCATTAGTCGACAGTTGTCTATATGCTATTCGTATGTATATGATATGAAATGTTGGTCATGATGTTAATGAGGTAGATATTCGATTTTGATATATGTGTTTACTAATTGAGATTTTAGTAATGGATTAAATATGGTATATATATAAATATGACGTTGAGATGATAATGATTTGTCTCAATATGCTTAAATTCAACGCATCAAGGTGATTAGATGTAGATGATATAAATTGAAATTTGTGCATGTACATATTATAGGTGATATAATAGAGAGTAAAAATTGATATGTATTAATTGTAGACATTCAGAAATGTCTTATTTTTGTTTTAACTTTAAATTTACCTCATTGGGTAATGTTAGACGTTAGGCTATGAAATACAAATGGCTCAATCGGTGATGAAATAATTAGATTAGGTGTATTCATGAATTATATATATATATAAAAGTATATTGAACAATGTCGAATATGATTAGTAACTATGCAATGAACGAATTGATTTAGACCTTATAATTGTAGTTTGAACGATTATGGAATGAGTATATTGTTTAATAATATTATTTGTGTTATGTAAGTAGATATCAAGTAATGCGAATGAATATTATGCGTATGCATGTTGATGATTTATTATTGGATGGAATATGCATTTTTATTTAAGATAGTAAGAAGTGGAATGCATTTTACCAAGTATTAATGCCGATGGAATAAATTGACTTGTGTTTGGTTTAGTAATGCCCGTAACCCTAATTCGGCGACAGTTATGGGTTCGGGGTGTTACATTTGATTGATATCAGAGCCAGGTTTAGTCGGTTCTCGGACTAACGTAGCGCGTTTGAGTCAAGCTATACATGCCAAAATTTATAATGTGATAGTGTGATGACTTCTGACAGTGAAATGTGTTTATTTGTCTTATATAGTAAATGGATCCTGATCCTGAACGAGCTTTTGCTGACGATGTCGAGAGTGTGGCGCCCGCTCCAGCACCAGGGACCGCGCCAGAGGAATCTTGACCGGCTACGAGTAATCCTGATGAGGGGGCCAGACAAGCCTTCTATAGTATGATGAATGATTGGTTCAATCAATACATACGAACCAATCCGGCTGTTCAACCACCCCTGAACCCAAACATTCCTCCTGTAGTACCGGTGGTACCCTCAATTGTCAATCCCGAAAGAGTAGATAAGCCCCCAGTTGATCGCATAAGAAAACACGGAGCTCAAGAATTTAGAGCCGAGGATGATGATGATGCAGAGCGAGCCAAATTTTGGCTCGACAATACTATTCGTGTTTTCGACGAGCTGTCTTGCACCCCCGATGAGTGTTTAAAGTGTGCCATCTCATTATTACGGGATTCTGCCTATTATTGGTGGAATACACTCGTGTCCGTTGTCCCGAAAGAGAGAGTTACTTGGGACTTCTTTCAGACGGAATTTCGTAAGAAGTATATAAGTCAGCGCTTCATAGACTCTAAGCGCAAAGAATTTCTTGAGCTTAAACAGGGTCGTATGACCGTATCCGAATACGAGCACAAGTTTGTGCGACTTAGTCGCTATACTCGTGAACGTGTTTCATCTGAGGCTGCTATGTGCCAGAGATTCGAAGATGGTTTAAACGAGGATATAAAGCTTCTGGTTGATATTCTTGAAATTAATGAGTTCGTTGTACTGGTTGAACGAGCTTGTAAAGCTGAAGAGTTGGGGAAGGAAAAGCGGAAAGCTGAGCTCGAACCTAAAGATTTTCGAAAGAGATCTGCGAGTAAATTTTCACAGTTGGCAACGAAGAAGTTCAAGAATGATGGTAGCCGATCCAAACCTAATACCGGGATTTCTATACGAGAGCGACCACCAGTAAGTTCTCGGGCTACATCAGTGGCAAGTGTTGGCAATGCTCGATCGAGCAAACTTGAGTGTCAGCAGTGCGGCAAAAGGCATTTTGGAGAGTGCTGGGGTAAATCTATTAATCACACCTGTTATAGGTGTGGTTCGCAGGACCATTTCATTCGGGATTGCCCGGAGACCGTTGAAAAAGGTACTGCTCAGAGCGCGAGACCGAGCGACACTACAGCTAGAGGCAGACCATCTTGTGTTGGGGGAGGTAGGAGTGGCACATAGAGGGGGACTACAGATGCGACCATTCGATCAGAGGCCCGTGTACCGGCTAGAGCTTACGCCATCCGTACTAGAGAGGAGGCCTCATCTCCAGATGTCATTACCGATATTTTCACTCTCTTTGATACTAGTGTAACTGCTTTGATTGACCCCGGTTCAACTCATTCATATGTGTGCGAGACATTAGTATCCAGTAAGACTCTACCTGTTGAGTCTACTGAGTTTGTGATTTGGGTTTCAAACCCCCTGAGTCGATGTGTATTAGTTGATAAAGTGTGCAAGAACTGCCCTTTGATGATTCGAGATATGTGTTTTCCGGCTGATTTGATGTTATTACCTTTCGATGAGTTCGACATCATCCTCGATATGGATTGGTTAACCGTACACGATGCAGTAGTGAATTGCAGACGAAAGACTATTGATTTGAGGTGTCAGAATAACGAGATACTTCGGATTGAATCTGCGGATTTGAATGGGTTACCGACTGTGATATCATCAATATTGGCTCGGCAGTATTTGAGAAAGGGTTGTGAGGCTTATCTTGCGTATGTGATTGACAGCAAAGTAATAGAAAAGAAGATTGAATCTGTGCCAGTTGTTTGTGAGTATCCGGATGTATTTCTGGAGGAATTGCCGGGATTGCCACCTATTCGTGAGGTAGAGTTTGGTATCGAGCTAGTACCAGGGACCACACCGATTTTGATAGCTCCGTATAGAATGGCACCGACTGAATTAAAAGAATTGAAGGCTCAGTTGCAAGAATTGACAGATAGAGGTTTTGCTCGACCGAGTTTCTCTCCCTGGGGTGCGCTAGTTCTATTTGTGAAAAAGAAGGACGAAACCTTGAGAATGTGCATCGATTATCGACAGCTCAATAAGGTGACTGTAAAGAACAAGTACCTGTTGCCACGTATCGACGATTTATTTGATCAGCTTAAGGGAGCCTCGGTGTTCTCGAAAATTGATCTGAGGTCAGGATATTATCAACTGCGAGTTAAGGAATCGGACATACCAAAGACTGCTTTCCGGACGAGATACGGTCACTACGAGTTCTTGGTGATGCCGTTTGGGCTCACTAATGCCCCTGCTGTTTTCATGGATTTGATGAATCGGGTATTTAGACCGTATCTAGATCAGTTTGTGGTTGTATTCATAGATGACATACTGATCTATTCACGAGACAAAACCGAGCATACTAAGCATTTGAGGTTGGTGTTACAGATTTTTCGTGATAAATAATTGTACGCGAAATTCAGTAAATGTGAGTTTTGGTTGAAAGAAGTCAGCTTTTTGGGGCATGTCATTTCAGCATCAGGTATTCGGGTTGACCCGAGTAAAATCTCGGCTATACTAGATTGGAAACCTCCGCGGAATGTTTCTGAGGTACGTAGCTTTCTAGGGTTTGCAGGATATTATAGACGCTTCGTGAAAGGATTCTCTATGATAGCAGCCCCGATGACAAAGCTATTACAGAAGGACGTGAAATTCGAGTGGTCAGAAAGGTATCAGAAGAGTTTTAATCAATTGAAGACCTTACTAACGGAAGCTCCAGTGCTCGTTCAGCCAGAGTCGGGTAAAGAGTTCGTTATTTTCAGCGATGCGTCTTTAAATGGGCTGGGTTGTGTTTTGATGCAGGAGGGTAAAGTTGTAGCATACGTTTCGAGACAGTTGAAACCGCACGAGAGGAATTATCCGACGCACGATCTTGAGTTGGCCGCAATAGTTTTTGCTTTGAAATTATGGCGTCACTATCTGTTTGGTGAGAAATGCCACATCTATTCGGATCATAAGAGTCTAAAGTATTTAATGACTCAAAAGGATTTGAATTTGAGACAGCGACGATGGTTGGAACTGTTGAAAGATTACGAACTCGTGATTGATTATCACCCGGGAAAGGCTAATGTGGTTGCTGATGCACTTAGCCGAAAGTCGCTATTTGCTTTACGCGCAATGAATGCGAATATAGCAATGACTGAGGATGGTGCGATCATTGCTGAGTTGAAAGTGAGACCATTGTTTGAGCAGCAGATTCGAGAAGCCCAAGAGGTTGATGATGATTTAAAAACAAAGAAAAGTCATTGTGGCTCGTGTGCGGATTCAAACTTTCAAATAGATGCTGAAGGATGTTTACGGTTCAAGAATCGGATCTGTGTACCGAAGAACCCTGAATTGATTCGAATGATTTGTGATGAAGCTCATAGTAGTAGATTGTCGATTCATCCGGGTAGCACGAAAATGTATAACGATCTGAAACAATTTTATTGGTGGCACGGTATGAAATGAGACATCTCAGACTATGTGTCGAAGTGCTTATTATGCCAACAAGTAAAAGCCGAGCATCAAGTGCCATCGGGACTACTTCAGCCGATTATGATACCTGAGTGGAAGTGGGATCGAGTCACTATGGATTTCGTATCGAGTTTGCCTTTGACGCCAAGTAAGAAAGATTCAATCTGGGTTATTGTAGATAGATTGACGAAATCGGCTCATTTTATTCCGGTACGTACGGATTTCTCACTTGATAAGTTGGCTAAGTTATACGTATCACAGATCGTACGGTTGCACGGAGTACCTATTTCTATTGTATCGGATAGAGATCCGAGATTCACATCGCAGTTTTGGAAGAAACTGCAGGATGCTTTAGGAACCAAGTTACACTTCAGTACTGCCTTTCACCCTCAGTCGGATGATCAATCCGAACGTGTTATTCAAATACTCGAGGATATGTTAAGATGTTGCGTTCTCGAGTTTGAGGGTACGTGGGAACGATACTTGCCTTTGATTGAATTTGCATGCAATAATAGCTTTCAATCAAGTATCAAAATGGCACCCTATGAAGCTTTGTACGGTCGTAAATGTCGTACGCCTTTATATTTGACTGAGCTAGGTGAAGGCAAGATACACGGGGTTGATTTAATTAAAGAGACTGAGCAGAAAGTTATAGTAATCCGAGAAAGTTTGAAAGCCGCGCCAGATCGTCAGAAGTCGTATGCAGATTTGAAACGTAAAGATATAGAGTTTCAAGTGGGTGAGCGAGTGTTCTTAAAAGTATCGCCGTGGAAAAAGATACTTAGATTTAGACGTAAGGAAAAGTTGAGTCCGCGCTTCATTGGGCCGTATGAAGTTATTGAGCGTATTGGGCCGGTTGCGTATAGACTTATGTTGCCATATGAACTAAATAAGATTCATAATGTCTTCCATGTGTCGATGCTTAGACGATATCGATCCGACCCTTCGCATGTGATCAGTCCATCAGAGATTGAAATTCAACCCGATCTGACTTACGAGGAGGAACCGATACGCATCTTAGCTCGTGAAGTGAAAGAATTGCGAAATAAGAAAATTTCGTTAGTTAAAGTTATGTGGCATAAGCACGGGGTTGAGGAAGCAACTTGGGAAACTGAAGATTCTATGAAAGAACGTTACCCACAATTATTCAACGGTAAGATTTTCGGGGACGAAAATCCCTTAAGGGGGAGAGTTGTAACAGCCCGATTATGACCTTAATCGGAACAGTGGTTTCGGGACCACAAATCCAAGTCGATAGAATATTTATATATTATATTTGATGTCTATGATTTATGAGTGTGCATGTGCAAAAATTTTCGTGAATTAAATTAATCGTTTGTGTGATTAATTTAAAGAAAATGACTAAATCGCATAAGTGGTAAAAATAGCCTTTTATTAATTGGGTGGTTTAAATTGATTTGGCTTCTTTTGTATAAGGACTTAGGTTGGAAATTGGCCATTGAGTATGATAGTGGGCGGCATATGGTTTTATTTTCATGATAACATGTTTTTTTTATATATTATATAATTATAAGTTAAAAATGTTATAATATAATATATGTTAATAATATTAAAATAACGAAAACATGTTTTATTCATTTCATTTCTTTGTTCAACACCGAAAAACAAAAGAAAGGAGAAAAGCTTGAGCTCTCCACCATTCGACCTTTTTGCATGTTTAATTAAGGTATGAATTTGAGTTCGGTTTCTGATAATTTTTATATTTTTGGGATCGTTGCTTCGAATATTATCCGACGCATGTTAGAATTTTTGATTTTAATGTATGAGTGATGTTCGGCTATGGATAGAAAATTTGTGTTTGTGATGGTTGATGACTTTGAATAAAATGTATGTGTTAGATTATTAAATTTTGTATTAGAAATTTGGATTAAATTGAGTATTTAGGACTTAATTTTTAAATTAGTAAATTGAGGGGTTATATTGTGAAATTTATGAAATATGGAGGCTTGTATAGGCCTAGTGAATATTCGGCCTTAGCTAAATAATTGCAAATTTAGCTTATTTTGTGTTTTGTGAAAAATTGGATTAATGTGTAATAGTGCAAAATATTAGGGATAAAATTGGTAAATTGTTTAATTATGTGTTTTGGGCTAAAATGAATGAAATTTTATTTGAATGAGCTCATTTTTGAAATGATTAGATCAAGAACGAAAAGAAACGGGAGTTGATCGGGGAAAAACCAAATTGAAAGACTAGTCGGGAAGTTGAACTCGTTGATATCCGAGGTAAGATTTTAAGCAACCGGGTTGAATAAAAGTTTATTTATATGAATATGTATATGTTAAGTTGATGTTAATATGTTTAATTCCAAAATGCCGAAAGTGACAAGGAATTTAATTAGTAATAGCCGAATGTGTGAATTGAATATATACATATGTACTAAATGATATTTATATGTGGAAATGAATTGAGAAAGATGTATGTATTTGAGTAAGGGATATATATTTATAAGTATATTGGTGTATCGAATGTGTTGGAAATTCATAGGAAGAATTGGTGGGTTTAAACATATGCATATATGAATGTTCATGTGAGTAAAAATGTGATTATATGTTTAAATGGAATAGGAGTAATCTGGTTAATGCACTAAGTGTGCGAAATATAAAATACCGGGCACTAAGTGTGCGAAACCGGTTCAAAGGCACTAAGTGTGTGAAATATAAAATACCGGGCACTAAGTGTGCGAAACCGGTTCAATGGCACTAAGTGTGCGGAAATGTTAAGTAACGGCACTATGTGTGCGATACGTTACGGAAACTTAGCACTATGTGTGCTAATTATTAATGTAACGGCACTATGTGTGCGATACGTTACTAAATTCTTGTAACAAATGTACAGGTTTGTTATTATATGATGGGCTCGTAATATTATCGTTGGTATAGGTAATATTCAAGTGTGCAATTATGCTATGTACGAGTTGATAAGTTAAGGTTGGAGAGGTAAGTAATTAAAGGTAGGTATTGCTTATGACAAATTATAGTGGATGGTGGATGAATTGTGGTTAGCGATTTGGTGAGTAATAGTGGTATATGTTATTTATCTTACTAATGTGAAAGTGGTATAAGAGTATATACATGTTTATACATGTTTATAGTGTCCTTATGAATTCTTTCTTTGAAGGTTTGATTATTCGGCAAAGAGATTTTTGAATGTTATAATTTATTTGATCTTGATAAAACTTATATGTGTGTTAAATGCTTAAAACTTACTAAGCTATATTAGCTTACTTGGGGTGTTTATTTCATCGTTTTATAGATTTTTGAAGTCGAGGCTTGAGATCGGGGATCCACGTCAAAGTCAATCGCACTATCACTAAACTTTGGTATCTTATAAGTTGTAACTCTTTTGAAATTTTTGGCATGTATAGACTATGTCTCTTTCGACTTGTTTTGAATGGTGTGTATACGTATAAAGCCATGCGAAAATGGCTAAGCTTTTGTGTTTAAGTATAGTTTAGTCATGTTTGATTTTGGTATCATTACTATATATGTTTGAATTTAATATAAGCTTATTTTTAGAAGTTTATTCAATACTATGCTATGTGTGATAGTTGAGTACATAAACTTGATTTTTTTAAATAGGGTTATAATACCATTAGTCGACAGTTGTCTATATGCTATTCGTATGTATATGATATGAAATGTTGGTCATGATGTTAATGAGGTAGATATTCGATTTTGATATATGTGTTTACTAATTGAGATTTTAGTAATGAATTAAATATGGTATATATATATAAATATGACGTTGAGATGATAATGATTTGTCTCAATATGCTTAAATTCAACGCATCAAGGTGATTAGATGTAGATGATATAAATTGAAATTTGTGCATGTACATATTATAGGTGATATAATAGAGAGTAAAAATTGATATGTATTAATTGTAGACATTCAGAAATGTCTTATTTTTGTTTTAACTTTAAATTTACCTCATTGGGTAATGTTAGACGTTAGGCTATGAAATACAAATGGCTCAATCGGTGATGAAATAATTAGATTAGGTGTATTCATGAATTATATATATATATATAAGTATATTGAACAATGTCGAATATGATTAGTAACTATGCAATGAACGAATTGATTTAGACCTTATAATTGTAGTTTGAACGATTGTGGAATGAGTATATTGTTTAATAATATTATTTGTGTTATGTAAGTAGATATCAAGTAATGCGAATGAATATTATGCGTATGCATGTTGATGATTTATTATTGGATGGAATATGCATTTTTATTCAAGATAGTAAGAAGTGGAATGCATTTTACCAAGTATTAATGCTGATGGAATAAATTGACTTATGTTTGGTTTAGTAATGCCCGTAACCCTAATCCGGCGACAGATATGGGTTCGGGGTGTTACAGTTCATCTCTTGCTCTATAGTTGAAATTCTCTTCTCTTTTCCCTACTCTTTTCGTTTCTGTATTTTTTGCGAGTCATCTCTCGACTTCATCTGTTTCGATAAGTGGAATTTTCCCCCTTAGTTATCGTATTTCGATTAGGCAATTAACAAAGGGTTCATTTTACTCTCGTTTAGGTGCTGTTCAAAGGTTTTAAGCGGATATTCCAGTGTGTGGAGACGACTGGTTATCGGATTTGTTGCAGTAATTTTTCGAATATCCGTTGGTTTAGTTTCTCGAGTTTTATGTTGGGGGATATTTGGTTTGATTGACGAATTAAGTGATTAATCTGGAGATATGTTGGTCGATTTTTAAGTTCTAGAGGCTTAGGAGTGCTTACGCATCAGAAACGATACCAGGTGTGTACTCGAAACGCAGAAAACGGGATTCGGCGAAAAGCTGAAATTGCTCGCTGTCGAGAAATAAGAGAAAATGATGCGAAAAATTGTAGAGAAAGGAAATAAGGGTGTTATAAACTTGGAAATCAACATTTTACACTAAAATAGTTTTGGACAGCAGCAGTAGTCTAACTCTGAAAAATCATCAAAAATAATGGGAATTGAGTTAGAGGTTGAATAAAATATGAAATTAAATTTTATTGAGTTTAGTTTTTCATGGAAGAAACAGTGTAAGCAATGGAATTGTAAATCATGAGATATAATAAATTTTGTGAGACAAGGTCAGAATGATTTCGAGTTCCCCTGTTCTGAATTAGGAAAATCATAAAAAAATGTAAAAAAATAATTAGGGGCTTAAATTTATATGGTTGAATCCTTAATGAGTCTATTTTCAAGAGAAACAAACGGAAACATCATCTAAATTCCGTACTAAGAGATAAATAATTTTTAGTAAGGAAAGGATGAAGCTGTCAAACAGTAGAATAGTGATAACTTTAAAGATTTTACTGTACTTATTTGATAAACTATAAATTCTGAAATTTTAGGTAGAAATATATTTGAGTCTAGTTTCAAAAACATCAAGCGGATCTTAATTTGGAATTCTGTAGCTCAATATATAAATAATTTAGTGATAATAACGCAAGTAGACAACTTTGAATGAACATATAAGTAAATAGTGAAAACATATATGAGTATTGAGCTAGCATGGGTTACTTTAAAAATGGATCACACGACCGAGGCCAATTTGGACCGAGTGGGCCACACGGGCGTGTGGGCCCACACGGGCAGATCACATGGGCGTGTGGGCCATTTTTACCGAAATGTTTTTAAGGTTGCACGGGTTGCCCAAGTTGACTGTGAGCCTACTGTAGGGTCGGTAAGTGCTACTTAGACCCCTAAATGTGTGAAATTGACTGAATGATATCTGTACTGGGCTTGTTAATATCTGAACTGAATATATGTACTGAAATTGCATAATAGCATGTCATCCATTGTGTGTTGCATTGCATTGGGTTGGGGGTTGTTATTCAGAGGAAGTGCACCGAAAGGCTTTAAGCCTAATTTATCTTGTGACTCGGCTACAAACTCATCAGATTGTGCCGCATTTGGTACTACTTGGAGTGTAGGGATGGGTGGGTTGATTATATCCCCACATGGAGTGTAGGGTTGGACGGAGATGGTGTGTAGAGGCTGGTTGGGTAGGATTTTGCTACTACATAGCTATTATCGCATCGAGCATCGTGATAGGCTAAGGCCCTACCTGCGTTTTTGACATCAGATCGAGATGGGCTAAGGCCCAAACATCCATCGATCATCGAAATGGGCTTAGGCCCAAGGCATTCAACTGTGCAATCGTGAATACCGATCGTTTGTTTGTTTCGGGATTACACATCGAGTTTACGTAAACTCACCCTTTTTGTTTAATGTGCACAGTAATCCCGGACTTAGACGGATCGGTGCGATTGAGGACTCAGCAGTGACCACAGTAATTTTTGGACTTCATGGTTTTCAATTTACAATTTATGATTTGATTATTATTGATTATTTGGGTTGTAATTTAAGGACCCTCTGGGACTTTGGTTTTAAATTTGGGTTTTTATTTATTTATTTTACTTTATGGATTTATACCTGCTGGTCATAGGAAATTCAGTTTTTAAAAAGTTAAAGCAATTTCTAAACGCATGATCATCTAGACTGTTTTATTAAAGCTTCCACAACGAGGGATGTTTCAAAACAAATGTTTTAAATGAATAAAGACGACTTCCTAAGTTCTAACAAAGGTTTACTAAAGAAAATAACATGGAATGTTTTCATCGTAACAACGAGGTTTCAAAAACACTATCGTGTGACATTGCCAGATACGGCCATAACATCTAGGCCGAGTTTGGAGTGTTACATTTAGTGGTATTAGAGCCAGGTTGCAAAACTCGGTTGTGGATTATGGGTTTTATAAAAAAGGGGCTTTCAAAAAATTGATTAATTTCCAAATGATTTGAAATGTTTTTACTGAGTAAGTGGTACACCGAGTCTCCGGCGTCGATCCTATAAGTATTCTGAACTGTGATTTGTTTTAAACTGAAACTGTTATGGATAGTATATGCTGAAACTACTATAGGTAGTAAACTGAACTGAAAAGACTCTAGTTAGTGTATACTGAAAATTTTAGAGAAATTGAAACCTGTAGTGAGACTGCGATTTACGAAAACAAACTCTGAATAATCGATACTGTTTTACGTAAAACATTTGTTAATAAACACTGGAATTGTAACTGATTCATAAAACTGTTAATTCAGATAAACGTGATTAGACAATGAGCGCACGAGGTATCCGCAGACGGGGTACTAGAGGTCGAGGTAGAGGCCGCAGAGGAGCTCAAGCTGAGTCCTCTTCATTGGGTAGCATACCGAATTTGGATACTAGTGAGACGCTAGTGTCGCCTGCTACTGAGACTAGGTCTCAAGATCGCATGGCTGGGGACGACGTATTGTCCCAGGCTATACTAAGGATTTTGGAGAGGGTCGCTGGGTCCAATATTGGATCTAGGGGTCGAGGGTCGATTACGGAACGACTATGGTCCAATAGAGCTGAGCTCTTCAGGGGTGTCACTGGAGTTGCCCCTAATGTGGCCGAGTACTGGTTTGAGGCCACGGAGAGGATTATGAATGATTTAGACTGCACTCTAGAGCATAAATTAAAGGGTGCAGTCTCACTGTTGAGGGATGAGGCTTATCAGTGGTGGCTCACTGTTAAGGAGGGCACTCAGCCCAAACATCTGACCTGGGAGTACTTTAAGACCGCCTTCTAGGGGATATATGCGGGGGCGAGCTACGTGGATGCCCGTAGACGGGAATTTCTGAATATGACTAAGGGAGATCGATCAGTGGCCGAGTATGAGGTCGAGTTCCTACGACTGAGCCGTTATGCGTGACGTATGGTGGCCTCTGAGTATGAGCGATGTATTCATTTTGAGGATAGGCTCAGAGATAATTTGAGAGTCCTGATAGCTCCGCAGATGGAGCGTGATTTTTTTGCCCTGGTGGAGAAGGCGAAGATCGCCGAGGAGGTTAAGCGTGCTGAGCGCTAGAACCATGATCGCGAGAGGGGTAAGAACAAGATGGATTCGGAGCCCTTGAGTTCTGCATAGAGGCCTAAGAAAAAGACCAAAGCTGATGGGCCGGTTAAAACTGGGCCCCATGTTACTGTTACTAGACTGAAGCCATGCACTGATTGTGGTAGACGCCATTAGGGCGAGTGTCGGAAGAGGACTGGGGCATGCTTAAGATGTGGGTCTTTGGAACATCGCATTACAGAGTGTCCGCTGAGGGCTGATCAGAGGCAAGCTCAGAGATGCATCGGTGCTCGCACAACCACCGAAGGTAGTTCAAGACACCAAGAAGGGCGTGGACAAAGCTAGAGGTGGTAATGGTATGGGTCGTGGGCAGAGAGCACCGGGCAGAGGTGCTGGACACGCTGAGGCGAGACAGCCGGCCCTAGTTTATGCTGCTCGTTGCCGAGAGGATGGAGATGCTTTGGACGTCATCACGGGTACGTTTTTTATTCTTAATGTAACTGTAACACCCCAAACTCGGACAAGACACCACGCCCGAATCTGGTATGTTACGGGGAAAACGTCTTTGAGTGATCAGATTTTTTTCGTTTAGAAGTGGGGTGAAAACATAGTGAATTTGAGGAAAATTTGAGTAGGCTTGTTTGATTAGATTTTGAAAACTTATCCAAGTATATAGTTAAAACGAGTTGATTTCATTTAGCACTTCCAATAGTTTCTTAGTGCCATTTTGAAACATTTTAGACTTAGTAGAAAATCGAGTTTGATTTGGAAATCGTTTGAGTTTATTGTATAGCAAAACATAGCGAGATACCCGATGGTATAGTTCATAACACATTGCGATAAAATTTTGAAAACGTTGTCTTTCCAAGTTTTAACAAAATTTCATGCCAAGTTATTTGTTAAGCAGGTTGAGAATCTAATTAAAACATAACCATCAAAAACGTAGTTTAAAGGCCTTTTACAAATTCAAATTAAAACCCAAATAATGAAGAATTAAACTAAAGTACCCAAATGATAGAGTTGGAGTAAAACTTATTAAGCATGGCATGAGCACCCCGAGTCCATCCGGCTACCCATGTCCGCGTCTCACGAGTCACCTGAAATGTCAAAGGAGAGGGTGAGTCGAAAGACTCGATGCATAAATCCCGCTCCCGATGAAACAACATGCTAACACACATCATACATAGCAACATAGTTAATGCAACCCGATCCTAACCATCCAGACGCCTTTTCTACCCGTGTGGTACCAAAACCACTGGTGGTGCCAAACCACTGGTGTCATATAGTCACAATGTGTTACTAAAACACTTGGTGTCCCAAAGACACAATGTGCTACCAAGCACTGGTGACCGTAGTCACGATAATCGAATGATGGGGCCAACCCATCGTGTGATACCCAATCACTAGCGATTTCGATCCCATATCTCATGTGGGGCCAACCCACGGTGGTGTCAAACCACAGGACAAGTCGCAATGAGGTGCCCAACCTCTGGTGTCCCAAAGACACAAATGTGCTACTAAAGCACTTGGTGACCGTAGTCACAATAATCGAATGATGGGGCCAACCCATCGTGTGATACCCAATCACTAGCGAGACGATCCCATATCTCAAAGTGGGGCCAACCCACGGTGGTGTCAAACCACAGGACAAGTCGCAATGAGGTGCCCAACCTCTGGTGTCCCAAAGACACAAATGTGCTACCAAAGCACTGGTGACCGTAGTCACAATAATCGAATGATGGGGCCAACCCATCGTGTGATACCCAATCACTAGCAGACGATCCCATATCTCAAAGTGGGGCCAACCCACGGTGGTGTCAAACCACAGGGACAAGTCGCAATGAGGTGCCCAACCTCTGGTGTCCCAAAGACACAAATGTGCTACCAAAGCACTGGTGACCGTAGTCACAAAGTGTGTTACCAAAACACTGGTGCTCGTCAGCACAAAATATCACTGCTCCCTCCACTCATATCACCCATCAACAAACCAACTCATGTAATCATGCATATCATACAAATTATGCTTATCATGCTAATATGTTTGACTCATGCCCCATATCACATACATACATAGTCATGATACCATATAGATCATCAGTAATCTAGTAACAATACTGACTTACCCGGATACGTACACATACCCCGTTTGGGTATCCAATAATCCATCATACTGTCATGATTTTAATGGGCAAACAGGTCTAATAACAATATCACTAAGTGTAGTGTGTTAGTTTACACACCTGCTAAAGCGCAACCTTTAATACTAAAAGAAACGATCTAAAGCTCCTTGTATCCTTGATCCTACAATCGGCCAAATAGGAGTTAGACATCTAACATTCGGCCAACAATAGTTAACCAAAGGGGTTAATGTTGATCCTCACCTTGCTATTGGTTGGTTTCTTAGCAAACCCGAACCACAATGATTCCTCCTTTAGCAATCGGCAAACAATCGAGTTCAGATAATGACTTCGTTGGATCGCTTCAAATCGAAAGCCCTAAAAAGAATTCGGTCAAGACATAAGAGATCAACACCCTTCAACCAATGCCGAAAGTCAACTTTGAACCTCCCCAAAATTGGTAGAAAACTAGGGAGAGAAAAGAAATGAGCATTCGCCACCACTTACCTTGCTCCAACGTTTGAAAGAAGACAAACGAGATTACTCCCCACTCAAAATTCGGCTACAAAGTACTACTAGAAGAGGGAAGATTCGGCTAGAACTTAAACAAAAGAAAAGAGAATTCGGCTTGAGTAAAAAAAACAAGAAGGATAAAGTGAAATGAGAATAAAGTTTCAGCAAAATGGTTTTAAGGAGAAAACAAAATGAACAGAGAAGGTACCTTTGGGTTTTGAAAGAAAAAGAGATGAAGAATGTGTTTTTGGAAGAGAGTTTGGCTACAAAGTTTTTAAGAAAGAAAGAAAAATCAAAAATGTAAGAAGAGAGATTAGAGGTTTTGGTTTACACACTTGAAAAGAAAAGAGGAAATGGGAAGAGATATTCGGCTACCCCCTACTCAAGAGAACAAAGAAATTCGGCACAAATGTGCTTGCATTTTCGGTTGCCAAAAGAAAACAAAAGGTGAAACTTACTATGAAATTCGGCTTGTTTTGACAAAAATGAAAGAGCTATGTTGCTACCCTCCTAAGACCGAAAATGCACCAACAATCCAAGGGAAATTCGGCACTAGCCCCCCCTAACACAGCTCACCAACCGGCCACTCCCCAACAAGCTTCCCAAGTTACGGCCAACACCTCCAAACATCCCAAAATTTCGGCCACCACTCCCCCCATTAACTCCCTACCACACATTCAAATTAGCTTGACCAAGTCTACCTCCACAACTTGCTCTCCACCTTCCATTTGAATGGGTGGACCAAGTCCAAGGAAGAATTCGAATTGCCTTCTAACTCTTCCTCCATGCCGTCCAAAATGAGAGCCAAAATGGGGAACTCTGCGACTTGAACTCAGGATCTCTCCCCCTTGTAGTTGACGCCACACTCAAGCCCCAAGTGGCACATACTTTGCCACTTTGCCAGCTCCTCATTTGTGCAACCAAACACCAAATAATATTCTTAAACCCCAGCTTCCTCAGCTCCTCTCCTATAAAGCCTAAAAACAAAAATTCTCCTACCTACTCAGGCACATTCCTAACCTACAATTAAGCCCCGAAACTACACAAACAGCAACACAGCACACTAAACACATGCAAAACATGCAACCACAAAACAGCCCCTAACCCGGGATATTACAGTTCTACCCCCCTTAAAAATAATTTCGACCTCGAAATTACCTGATCAGAAGAGTTGCGGGTATTGCTGTCTCATCATATCCTCGGGTTCCCACGTAGCTTCTTCTACGCCATGATTCCGCCAAAGAACCTTAACCAAAGGCACAGACTTCTTACGCAGAACCTTCACATCTCGATCAAGAATCGCGCATGGTTCCTCCTCCATAGTCAAACTGGATTTACCTCGATCTCTTCCATCGCTACCACATGCGACGGATCTGAGCGATAACGTCGAAGCATCGAAACGTGGAATACGTCGTGAATCTGACTAAGCTCTGCTGGCAACTCAAGCTGATACGCCACTGGTCCAACTCGTCTCAATACCTTATACGGCCCAATAAACCTCGGACTTAGCTTGCCTTTCTTCCCGAACCTCAACACCTTCTTCCAAGGCGAGACCTTCAGAAAACTCGATCCCCCACAGCGAACTCTATATCTCTTCGCTTAAGATCGGCATAAGACTTCTGCCGGTCCGAAGCTTCCTTCAATCGAGACTGAATCAGCTTAACCTTGTCTTCGGTCTCAGCAACCAACTCGGGTCCTAACAACTGACGTTCACCTAACTCCATCCAACACGTAGGTGAGCGACATTTCCTACCATACAATGCCTCATACGGTGCCATCTTGATGCTCGCTTGGTAACTGTTGTTGTAGGCAAACTCAGCTAATGGTAGAAACTCCTCCCAACTACCTCTGAAATCCAAGA
The DNA here is from genome assembly GCA_025698515.1 of Gossypium sturtianum. Taxonomy (NCBI): domain Eukaryota; kingdom Viridiplantae; phylum Streptophyta; class Magnoliopsida; order Malvales; family Malvaceae; genus Gossypium; species Gossypium sturtianum. Next base: position 43,064,268 of record CM046948.1, read on the forward strand.
TACAACCTCTCAGCATATCCTCTAAGACCTGAATAACCCTTTCTGATTGGCCGTCAGACTGCGGGTGAAAAGCCGTGCTGAAATCCAAACGAGTACCCAGAGCCTGATGCAGTGCTTTCCAGAACCTTGACATGAATCTAGGATCCCTATCCGAGATTATCGAAACTGGCACACCGTGCAACCTTACTATCTCGAAACATACAAAACGACGCTAGCTTCTGAAGTGAGTAGTCAACCCTCACCGGGATAAAGTGAGCTGATTTAGTCAGTCGATCCACCACTACCCAAACTGAATCCTTCTTGCTTGGCGTAAGCGGTAACCCACTGACGAAATCCATGGTTATCCTTTCCCACTTCCACTGAGGAATCTTCACAGGCTGAAGCAACCCGACGGCAATCGATGTTCGGCCTTGACTGGCGACAAGTCGACACTTCCCAACAAACTCTGTCACCTCCTTCTTCAAGCCAGGCCACCAAAACTGCTCTCTAAGATCCCTATACATCTTGCTACCTCCAGGATGCATAGCATGAGGACTGCTATGTGCGTCCTGAAGAATCTTTTGCCTCAGCTCAACATCTTTAGGCATACAAGCCTTACCTTGGAAACACAGAACCTCATCACGGACAAGTTTGTAACCCTCCAAACCACCATCCTCGCACTCGCAACCTTCGCGCACTCGTAACCTCATCCAATAATCTGTTTCTCCTCGATCCGCTTCAACCCAAGTAGGCTTAACTCGCAACTCTGCTGTAATACTCCCGTCGTCATACAAACTCAAGTGGGCAAACAATGCTCTTAACTCTGAAACAACCTTACGGCTCAACGCGCTCGCCACCACGTTAGCCTTGCCCGGATGATACTCAATCGAACATCGTAATCTTTCAAAGAACTTTCGACCCATCTGCGCCGCCTCAAATTCAAATCCTTCCGAGTCGGTAGATACTTCGGACTCTTGTGATGCTGTAGACTATCGATCTCTCTCCGCATGTAGTGCCTCCAAATCTTTAAAGCGAAGACTACAATTTGCTAGCTCCAAATCATGCGTCGGATAATTGACCTCATGTGGCCTCGGTGCGAGAAGCGTAAGCCACAACCTTACCTTCTTGCATCAAAGACACAACCCAAGCCCGTATGTGATGCGTCGCAATAGACTGTGAATTCCTTACACGGCCTCGGGTTGAATTAGAACCGAGCCTCGGTCAAAATCTTCTTTAACTTATCGAAACTTTCCTGCTTGTTTCTCACCCACACAAACGGAACTTCTTTCCTCAAAGAACTTGGTCATCGGCGCGCGCTATCAACGAGAAACCTCAACAAACCTTCGGTAGTATCCGCCAAACCGAGAAACTCGAATCTCACCACGACTTAGGCGGCTTCCAATCCAAAATCGCTTCAATCTTACGAGGATCTACTCGAATTCCTCACCGACACTACATGACCCAAGAAAGTCACTTCTCTAAGCCGTAACTCGCGACTTACATCGAACTTAGCATAGAGTCGCTTTTCCTCAAAATCGCAACACCACTCGCAAATGCTTATCATGCTCTTCCTCTGTCTTTGAGTACACCAAGATATCGTCTATGAAAACCACGATTTAACCGATCCAGATATCTTTGAAACACCCTATTCATCATATCCATAAACGCCACGGCGTTAGTCAACCCGAACGGCATTACGAGAAATCGTAGTGCCCATACCGAGTCCAAACGCTGTTTTATGGATATCGGCCTCCTTAACCTTCAATCGATGATACCGGATCTCAAGTCGATCTTGAAAATACCGCAGCCCCTTGGTGATCAAACAAGTCATCTATCCGTGGCAACGGATACTTGTTTTTAATCGTCACTTGTTCAATCAAGCGGTAGTCTATACACATCCGCATCGTGCCATCTTTCTTCTTGAAAAGAGTACCGGCGCACTTACCACGACGGTAAACACTAGGCCTAATAAAACCTCGATCCAATAACTCCTGGATCTGAGCCTTAAGCTCCACCAATTCCTTTGGCGCCATCCTATACGGAGCAATAGACACTGGCGCAGTTCCGGGTAATAGATCAATCCCGAACTCCACCTCGCGATCTGGCGGCAAACCTGGAAGCTCCTCAGGAAAAACATCAGCAAACTCCTTAACGGTACGAACCTTCTCCACAGCCGACTCTTTAGCCTCCAAGGCATACACATGAACCACATACGCTTCACAGCCCTTCCTGACCATCTTCTCTGCTTTCAAAGCAGATACCACATTTGATAAGTAATCTCTCCTATTACCTATCATAGCCACCTCTTCACCCTCGACCGTCTTAAGAACCATGCGCTTGGCCGCGCAATCCAACCTCGCCTGGTACTTGACCAACCAATCCATCCCAAGAATCAGATCGAACTCCCCAAACGGCAGCTCCATCAGATCAGCAGCGAACACTACCCCTTGGAGTTCTAGGGGTACCTCTTTAAACAGTTTATCTACTACTACAGAGTGACCTAGAGGGCTAATCACAGTCATCTGCCTAGAAGATATCTCAGAGTCTAAATCCATGGTCTCTACTATACTACTGGCAACATAAGAGTGCGTTGAACCCACATCAATCAAAGCAGTATAAGGAGAACCAAAAATCAAAAACGTCATGGTTATGACGCCCGGTGCGTCGCTCTCCTCTCGGCGCCTCAAAGCATACACTACCCCAGTCGTCTCAGCATCAGAGCTACTCGCACCTGCGCGCTGCTCCACGTGCCCACGGCCCGACTGAACCATTACCACCTCTCGCCATTACCACGGCCCTCTGCGGTGGCGGTCCACTACCTACCGAACCGACACGGCCCCGACTCTCGATCGAATCCTAGCCAACCCACGCGACGGTCCCTCACACGGTGCCCAGAGAACCACACTCGAAGCAACCTTTTCCTCCATCCAAAGCCACCACCCCAATGAGATTTTCCACATCGATCACATCTGCGGCGGTCCCTCGCCTAGCAAAGAACAAACCTAGCAGCGCTGGTTCGGCCCACTCGGTCTAGCCCTCTTTCTGCGGATTACCCGACGCGACCCGGAGGACCCAAAGCTCCTCTTATGTCTATTTCGGTCCATACCGCCTCACCGACTTCTTAACACCCTCGGCCACCTTAGCCTTCTCAACTAAGACAAGAACTCGCGCCCCTGGCGAGGAGCAAATCAGCAACCTCAAGTCGTCTCACAGACCATCCTCGAAACGAAACACCTCTCATGCTCGGTGGCCACAATGCCCCTGGCATACCTACTCGCACCAGGAACTCACCTCGCACTCGAAATGTGATTTACTCCTTGAACAAGCCTCGTAAAAGCCTCACTGGAGTCAACATAACTAGCTCCGATGTACTTCTTTTGATATGCACGACCCGAAATAATCCCATGTTAGATCCTCTCGCCGCACATCGTCTCGAACCGTGAGCCACCACCGATATGACTCATCACGGAGAAGCGATACGATGCCCTTCGACTTCTCTTCAGCCGGTCAAGTCCAGATCATCCATGATCCGCTCGATGCGCCTCTAGCCGATACTCAAGCAAATCTTGGAGCAACACCGAAACACCTCGGAAGAATTCGGCCCCATTGGCCCGAAGTCGCCAGAATGATTTCCTAACTCCCGCACCACCACCTACACGGCTACCCTTTCTAACACTCGCAAAGATCGCTCGTGACACTGCGTGGCGTCGATGGGCCCGATCTTGGAACTCACCACCTCCGGTGGCGGCGGGAACCGCAGTATCTCATTTTACGAACCCGACCAGATCCTACGGGCTCGTAAACCGTCATCCTACCACGACCTCGCCCACGACCACGTCCACCTCTAGCGCTCATGACTAATCTTTCTACGTATCTGATTAAGAATTTTTATGCATCAGTATTTGTTCCACTTGTTTAAAAGCAAGTCTTATGAATATTTTAAGAGGGTTTGTTCTCGCGAGTTCACAGAATCCTATCAGTTTCAATCTCTAAAGTAGTATACTATTGCTATTCATCAAATCATATCACATCCAATCAATTCACAAGCAATAGTAAGGGTACTTACCTGGGCGAACTGGTGCCGGAGACTCGGTGCCATGCCTTTCAAACCATACTTTAAGAATAAAGACTAACAAAACAATCCTTTGAAAACCTTTTGGGCCTCAGGCCCACAGCCGAGCCTTTGAACTTAGCTCTGGTACCACAATTGTAACACCCCAAACTCGGACAAGACACCACGCCCGAATCTGGTATGTTACGGGGAAAACGTCTTTGAGTGATCAGATTTTTTTCGTTTAGAAGTGGGGTGAAAACATAGTGAATTTGAGGAAAATTTGAGTAGGCTTGTTTGATTAGATTTTGAAAACTTATCCAAGTATATAGTTAAAACGAGTTGATTTCATTTAGCACTTCCAATAGTTTCTTAGTGCCATTTTGAAACATTTTAGACTTAGTAGAAAATCGAGTTTGATTTGGAAATCGTTTGAGTTTATTGTATAGCAAAACATAGCGAGATACCCGATGGTATAGTTCATAACACATTGCGATAAAATTTTGAAAACGTTGTCTTTCCAAGTTTTAACAAAATTTCATGCCAAGTTATTTGTTAAGCAGGTTGAGAATCTAATTAAAACATAACCATCAAAAACGTAGTTTAAAGGCCTTTTACAAATCCAAATTAAAACCCAAATAATGAAGAATTAAACTAAAGTACCCAAATGATAGAGTTGGAGTAAAACTTATTAAGCATGGCATGAGCACCCCGAGTCCATCCCGACTCCATGTCCGCGTCTACGAGTCACCTGAAATGTCAAAGGAGAGGGTGAGTCGAAAGACTCAGTGCATAAATCCCGCTCCCGATGAAACAACATGCTAACACACATCATACATAGCAACATAGTTAATGCAACCCGATCCTAACCATCCGTGACGCTTTTCTACCCCTTATGGTACCAAACCACCGGTGGTGCCAAACCACTGGTGTCATATAGTCACAATGTGTTACCAAAACACCTGGTGTCCCAAAGACACAATGTGCTACCCAAGCACCGGTGACCGTAGTCACGATAATCGAATGATGGGGCCAACCCATCGTGTGATACCCAATCACTAGCAGACGATCCCATATCTCATGGGGCCAACCCTACGGTGGTGTCAAACCACGGGGACAAGTCGCAATGAGGTGCCCAACCTCCGTGTCCCAAAGACACAAATGTGCTACCAAAGCACCGTGACCGTAGTCACAATAATTGAATGATGGGGCCAACCCATCGTGTGATACCCAATCACTAGCAGCACGATCCCATATCTCAAAGTGGGGCCAACCCACGGTGGTGTCAAACCACGGGGACAAGTCGCAATGAGGTGCCCAACCTCTCGTGTCCCAAAGACACAAATGTACTACCAAAGCACCGTGACCGTAGTCACAATAATCGAATGATGGGGCCAACCCATCGTGTGATACCCAATCACTAGCGACGATCCCATATCTCAAAGTGGGGCCAACCCACGGTGGTGTCAAACCACGGGGACAAGTCGCAATGAGGTGCCCAACCTCCGTGTCCCAAAGACACAAATGTGCTACCAAAGCACTGGTGACCGTAGTCACAATAATCGAATGATGGGGCCAACCCATCGTGTGATACCCAATCACTAGCAGACGATCCCATATCTCAAAGTGGGGCCAACCCACGGTGGTGTCAAACCACAGGGACAAGTCGCAATGAGGTGCCCAACCTCCGGTGTCCCAAAGACACAAATGTGCTACCAAAGCACCGTGACCGTAGTCACAAAGTGTGTTACCAAAACACTGGTGCTCACAAGACAAAATATCACCGCTTCCTCCACTCATATCACCCATCAACAAACCAACTCATGTAATCATGCATATCATACAAATTATGCATATCATGCTAATATGTTTGACTCATGCCCCATATCACATACATACATAGTCATGATACCATATAGATCATCAGTAATCTAGTAACAATACTGACTTACCCGGATACGTACACATACCCCGCTTGGGTATCCAATAATCCATCATATGTCATGATTTTAATGGGCAAACAGGTCTAATAACAATATCACTAAGTGTAGTGTGTTAGTTTACACACCGCTAAAGCGCAACCTTTAATACTAAAAGAAACGATCTAAAGCTCCTTGTATCCTTGATCCTACAATCGGCCAAATAGGAGTTAGACATCTAACATTCGCCAACAATAGTTAACCAAAGGGGTTAATGTTGATCCCTCACCTTGCTATTGGTTCGGTTTCTTAGCAAACCCGAACCACAATGATTCCTCCTTTAGCAATCGGCAAACAATCGAGTTCAGATAACAACCTTCGTTGATGGCTTGAATCCCGAAAGCCCTAAAAAGAATTCGGTCAAGACATAAGAGATCAACACCCTTCAACCAATGCCGAAAGTCAACTTTGAACCCCCCCAAAATTGGTAGAAAACTAGGGAGAGAAAAGAAATGAGCATTCGGCCAGCCACTTACCTTGCTCCAACGTTTGAAAGAAGACAAACGAGATTACTCCCCCACTCAAAATTCGGCTACAAAGTACTACTAGAAGAGGGAAGATTCGGCTAGAACTTAAACAAAAGAAAAGAGAATTCGGCTTGAGTAAAAAAACAAGAAGGATAAAGTGAAATGAGAATAAAGTTTCGGCAAAATGGTTTTAAGGAGAAACAAAATGAACAGGAGAAGGTACCTTTGGGTTTTAAAGAAAAAGAGATGAAGAATGTGTTTTTGGAAGAGAGTTTCTGCTACAAAGTTTTTAAGAAAGAAAGAAAAATCAAAAATGCAAGAAGAGAGATTAGAGGTTTCGGTTTACACACTTGAAAAGAAAAGAGGAAATGGGAAGAGATATTCGGCTACACCCTACTCAAGAGAACAAAGAAATTCGGCACAAATGTGCTTGCATTTTCGGTTGCCAAAAGAAAACAAAAGGTGAAACTTACTATGAAATTCGGCTTGTTTTGACAAAAATGAAAGAGCTATGTTGCTACCCTCCTAAGACCGAAAATGCACCAACAATCCAAGGGAAATTCGGCACTAGCCCCTAACACACTCACCAACCGGCCACTCCCAACAAGCTTCCCAAGTTACGCCAACACCTCCAAACATCCCAAAATTTCGCCACCACTCCCCATTAACTCCCTACCACACATTCAAATTAGCTTGACCAAGTCTACCTCCACAACTTGCTCTCCACCTTCCATTTGAATGGGTGGACCAAGTCCAAGGAAGAATTCAAATTGCCTTCTAACTCTTCCTCCATGCCGTCCAAAATGAGAGCCAAAATGGGGAACTCATGACTTGAACTCGTGGATCTCTCCCCCTTGTAGTTGACGCCACACTCCAAGCCCCAAGTGGCACATACTTTGCCACTTTGCCGCCTCCTCATTTGTGCAACCAAACACCAAATAATATTCTTAAACCCCAGACTTCCTCGGCTCCTCTCCTATAAAGCCTAAAAACAAAAATTCTCCTACCTACTCAGGCACATTCCTAACCTACAATTAAGCCCCGAAACTACACAAACAGCAACACAGCACACTTAACACATGCAAAACATGCAACCACAAAACAGCCCCTAACCCGGGATATTACAGTAACGTATATTGCCTTGATAGACATAGGGTCTACTTACTCATACATAGCTAGCAACATATCTAAAAACTTGGGGATTTCAGTTGAGAGCAATACGAGTGAGGTTATGGTACTGAGCCCGTTAGGGCAATCTGTTAGAGTTAGGAAACTGTATAGGGACGTTCCTTTAGAGGTACAAGGGGCAATCTTCCTGGCTGATTTGATGGAGCTTCCATTTGGGGAGTTCAACCTAATTCTGGGGATGGACTGGTTGGTCAAGCATGTGTTAGCTTGGACTGTGCGGCTAAGAGGGTCGTACTAAGGACTAAAGAGGATAATGAGGTAGTCATGATTGGAGAACGCTGGAATTACTTATCTAATGTGATCTCAGCACTGGTGGCAGAGAAGATGGTTCGTAAGGGATGTGAGGCATTCTTGGCCTACATAAGTGTTTCAGATTCTGGGGATTCTACAGTTAAGGATATTAGAACGGTAAAGGATTTTCCGAACGTCTTTCCTGAGGAGCTACCAAGGTTACCTCCGAATCACGAGTTGGAATTTGGGATTGAGCTACTTCCAAGTACAGCTCCGGTGTCCATCGCTCCTTATCGAATGGCACTGAAGTAGCTTGTGGAGCTTAAGGCTCAAATTCAGGAGCTGTGCTATTGATTTCCGAGGCAGTTAGGAGGATTATCTGCCGCTAGCGTAGTTCGCCTATAATAACAGTTTCCAGTCTAGCATCCAGATGGCACCTTACAAGGCACTGTATGGTCGTAAGTGTCGCACTCTTTTATGTCAGACTGAGTTAGGCGAGCAACGTGTTCTGGGTCCTGAGTTAGTATCGGAGACTGAGGATAAGGTTAGACTAATTCGGGATCATCTGAAAGTGGCATCTGACAGACAGAAATCCAATGCGGATCTAAAGCGTCGAGAGATTGAGTATTCCGTGGGGGACTTTGTATTCCTTAAGGTCTTGCCATGGAAGAAGGTATTGAGGTTTGGTCGTAAGGGCAATTTGAGCCCTAGGTTTATTGGACCTTACCATATTTTGAAGCGAGTGGGACTAATAGCTTATCAGTTGGAGCTACCTCCAGAGTTAGATCGTATTTATGACATTTTCCCCGTCTCGATGTTGAGGCGCTACCGATCTGATTCTACTCACATCGTTCCTGTTGAGGAGATTGAGGTTAGGCTAGACTTGACCTTTGAGGAGTAGTCGGTTCAAATTTTTAATCATGACGTTAAGGTTCTGAGTAGGAAGTCTATTCCTCTGGTAAAGGTTCTATGGCGTAATCATAGCACCGAGGAGGCCATGTGGAAGGCTGAGGATGCGATGCGTCAGCAGTATCCTCACCTATTCTGATCTGGTAAATTTTGAGGACGAAATTTTCTTTTAGAGGAGTAGAATTGTAACGCCCCAAAATTTCTAATTTTAATATTGTGAAAATAAGATACAAATATCTGTCAACTTTAGTGGTTATGTGTTCTGGGAGTGTTTGGGAGGTCCCAAGTTCAAGCCTTCGCTTGGGCAAATTTTGGTATTTTGAATGAATTAGGCCTTACTCTTGTTCAGTAGGCTTTTATTTGATTATTGGTAAAAATATATCAGAATGGGCCTGCTGGTCTGGTGGTTAAGTGGAGTGTTAGTGTGTAGGAGGTCCTGTGTTCGAGTCCCTGTGCAAGTAGGGGAATTAATTTTGTTCGAGGTGTGTGGCATGGTGGAGTTCAAATTAAACTGGACTGATGAGTAGTTGTGTTTTAGTGGGTTAATAGGGAGTGTTTTTAGAAGATAATTGGGGAGAAGTTATCAAAATAAGATTTTCTTCTTATCAGTTTTCTATTTTCTTTTTTCCCAACAAATTTTCTGACGTTAGACTTTTGTTTCTCTGCCGTTTCTTCTCCCTTCTTGTTCACTTTTGGTTTTTCCCCTTTGGCCGAATCTTGTTTCTTCTCTTTCCCCTCTCTTTTCGTTTTTTTGATCGGTTCATCTCTTGCTCTATAGCCGAAATTCTCTTCTCTTTTCCCTACTCTTTTCATTTTTGTATTTTTTGCGATTCATCTCTTTGGGTGCAACTTTCGACTTCATCTATTTCTGTAAGTGGAATTTTCCCCCTTAGTTATCGTATTTCAATTAGGGAATTAACAAAGGGTTCGTTTTACTCAAGTTTAGGTGCTGTTTAAAGGTTTTAATCGGATATTCCAGTGTGTGGAGACGACTGGTTATCAGATTCATCGCGGTAATTTTTCGAATATCCGTTGGTTTAGTTTCTCGAGTTTTATGTTGGGGGATATTTTGTTTGATTGATGAATTAAGTGATTAATCTGGAGATATGTTGGTCGATTTTTAGGTTCTAGAGGCTTAGGAGTGCTTACGCATCAGAAACGATACCAGGTGTGTACCCGAAACGCAGAAAATGAGATTCGACGAAAAGTGAAATTGCTTGTCATCGAGAAATAAGAGAAAATGATGCTAAGAATTGTAGAGAAAGGAAATAAGGGTGTTATAAACTTGAAATCAACATTTTGCACTAAAATAGTTTTGGACAAAGAAGCAGTAGTCTAACTTTGAAAATCATCAAAAATAGTGGGAATTGAGTTAGAGGTTGAATAAAATATGAAATTAAATTTTATTGAGTCTAGTTTTTCATGGAAGAAACAGTGTAAGCAATGGAATTGTAAATCATGAGATATAATAAATTTTGTGAGACAAAGTCAGAATGATTTCGGGTTCCCCTATTCTGACTTAGGAAAATCATCAAAAATTGTAAAAAAATAATTACAGGCTTAAATATATATGGTTAAATCCTTAATGAGTCTATTTTCAAGAGAAACAAACGGAAACATCATCTAAATTTCGTACTAAGAGATAAATAATTTTTAGTAAGGAAAGGATGGAGCTGTCAAATAGTAGAATAGGGATAACTTTAAAGATTTTACTGTACTTATTTGATAAACTATAAATTCTAAAAATTTTAGGTAGAAAGGTATTTGAGTCTAGTTTCAAAAACATCAAGCGGATCTTAATTTGGAATTCTGTAGCTCAAGATATAAATAATTTAGTGATAATGACTCAAGTAGACAGCTTTGAATGAACATATAAGTAAATAGTGAAAACATATATAAGTATTGAGCTAGCATGGGTTACTTTAAAAATGGATGACACAACCAAGGCCAATTTGGGCCGAGGGGGCCACATGGGTAGATCACATGGGCGTGTGGGTCCATTTTTACTGAAATGTTTTTAAGTTTGCACGGGTCGCCCAAGTAGACTGTGAACCTACTATAGGGTCGGTAAGCGCTACTTAGACCCCTAAATGTGTGAAATTGAGTGAATGATAACTATACTGGGCATGTTAATATTAGAATTGAATATATGTACTGAAATTGCATAATAGCATGTCATCCATTGTGCGTTGCATTGCATTGGGTTGGGGGTTGTTATTCGGAGGAAGTGTTGTAACACCCCTAACCCGTAACCATCGCCAGTCTAGAGTTAAGAGGCATTACCGGACAATCGAAAACTTTTACGAACAATTCACATCATAATGTATATCATCGTCATATCATAGAAAAATACAAACATATAGTCCCTTAATGAGGTCTACGAGACCTTAAACATGCATTAGAAAGGGGTCGGGACTAAACCGGGATCATACAATTTTTTTTGAAAATTAAACATTTTTCAAAGTTACAGAGGTCACACGCCCGTGTGGGCAGCCCGTGTGCCTCACACGGCCTCAGACACGCCTATGTGTCCGAGCCGTGGCAAAACAGGGCATACATACTGGCTTGTCCACACGGCCTGAGACACGCTCGTGTGCCTCACCTGTGGTCGACACTGACTTGCACCACACGGCCAGTCACACGCCCGTGTGTCCAGCCCGTGGTCGAGTCTGACTTGTTTTGAAATACAACCACGAAGGACACGGTCGAGCCACACGCCCGTGTGCTCAACCATGTGGGCAAATATAGGCCATTTACAAGGCCAATTTGCCAACCACACTTTGAGTTTTTACCTACAAGCACTATACCAATTCAAATCATATCTCCAATGTAAGCAACACATACCAAAATGATCATCATTTATTGCTATTCAAAAGCATATCATACACATCAACTTATGTGTCATTTAACTCAATCTAATCACAAACATTTCTAAACATAGTCCATCCACAACTTACAAATTCATTAAGACATCTTTTCATCAATAATAAGCTAGCTTTGCATAATAGAACATATCATAAATATGACCATCTTATCAAACCCACTATTAGCCATCAACCATACCAAACTATGCATCATATAGCATAAACTACTCATTCATATCATATTCATTATCTAGCCATATCACATGGCTATTTTTACACCTTTCAAAACATAATCAAAACTTACTAGACTATACATGCCATACTTTAATTTATTCACTTTCAAAAGGTACCAAAATAGAGTTTGGTAGTGTGGTGATGATCCTTGACGATCCCCGAGCCTTCCGTAGCTTTAACGATCTATAAAACGAAGCAAACACACACAAAGTAAGCTTTCCAAAAGCTTAGTAAGCCATATACAAATAAACTTAACATATAAGCATCCTTAACATATCAGATACATAGACATTAATATAACTCAATTGCTTAATCATATTTCTTCTTTAGCTCAACGGTATCTAATCATTTTCTTGTCCACAAATTACATCTCCATGTATTTCTTTGGATCATATCACATTCATACATATATCACATTTTGTCTCAACAATTCTATGCACATATTTCACTTTAGCAAATTCACATATACCTACCTTTCATACTCCAACATAGAGTACATACCAAACGTACCTGAATCGGTTACACATTTCACATAGTCTTTCATTTCTCGGAATTGCCCGTTGAACCGTTTGGAATTAAATAGGATACTCAAAATACACAGAATAATCGTACAATGCCAACGTCCCAGACGTGGTCTTACATGTAATCAAATATCGATACCACTGTCCCAGATAGGGTCTTACAAGAATTAAATACGATGCCAATGTCCTAGACATGGTCTTACACGTAAATCTCAAATCGATGCCAAAGTCCCAGACGTGGTCTTATACGGTATCACATATCAAAAACCTATGTCATGACATATAAATCCTATCTATTCCTAGGTTCGTACGGGACTTTTCGGATATTGATACATTTTCGATACTCTCTCGGATTTCTCACGTATTTCATCCAAAGCCATTCATCACAATTTAATATCAAATGAACATAAATAATTCAACTTAAATATGTAACAGCCCGTTTTTTACCCTAATTGGAATAGTGGTTTCGGGACCACAAATCCGAGTCTGAAATTTTTTTTTAAAATTATTTTCTATGTTAATTATGTGTGAATTGCTATGTGTGAAATTTTCGTGATTTAATTTTATCGTTGGAGTGTCGAATTATTAAAATGGGCTTTAATCGCGTAAAGTGAAAACTTGATAGTTTAATGTGTTAATACCAAATTGTGGATGTCTTTTTAAATAGAAGCATTTAAAATGCAAAAAGCCCATTTTTATTATATAGTGGCTGGTCATGGACTTTAATGACCTTATATTATAATGTTTTATTTATTTATAATAAAGGTTATAAAGGTAATTAAATATTATGTTAATATATATGTTAATAAAACATAAAGTAAAAGCATTTTGTCCATCTTTATTTCTTGACCGAATAGCAAACATAAAAAAAAAGAAATAGACAAAGCTTAGGTTCGGTCATTCTCAAGCTTGAATCAAGGTATGTAACTAGCTCGGTTTTTGATAATTTTCATGTTTTTAAGATCGTTGCTATGAAATGTTCAAAACCCATGTTTCAATTTTTGAATTTGGTGATATGTTCTTGAGTTGCTATTGATAAGAGCTTGATAAATTTGGTGTTTTATGATGTTAAATGAAAGTTATGTGTTAGATTAATAAATTTTGTATTGGAAGTTTTAATGATTTTGAGCATTTAGGGCTAATTTGTAAAAATAGTAAATTGAAGGATTAAATTGTAAAATAAATAAATTGTATGGACTCATATGGATGAGATGAGTATTCGGCATAAGCATAGCAAGGGCAAATTATGCTTGCTTTGTGTTTCGTGAATTTTGGACTAAATAGCTAAAAATGTAAAATGTATGGGGTAAAAGTGAAAATTACTTATTCATGTGTTTTTGAGTGAATTTAATTGAGTATTGATTAAATAAGTTTAATTTATATCAAATTAGATCAAGAAAGGAGAAAGTCAGATTTGGATCGGGGAAAGACAAAAATAGCCGAATAGTTGATTTTACGTTCGCCGATATCCGAGGTAAGTCTTTAAGCAATTAAACATTTTAAATTATGTATGTAACTTAGAAACATGCTGATTTGGAATTTTTGGAATTAGTATTGAGTTAGCCGAATGTGAATAAATATAGAATTAATATGTTTATGTTTAGTTCGATTGAGTTATAATATTTGAAAGTTCGTATGAAGATTATGAAGTATATGAAAAGTTTGATATATGAATTGGTTGTGAGACAACTTTATAAATATGATATTCGGGCTTTGAGCCTAGCAAGCCTTGTGCTGGTGAATAATATCGGGCTTTAAGCCTAGCAGGCTTTGTGCCGGTGAATAATATCGGGCTTTATGCCTAGCAGGCTTTATGCCGGTGAATTATTATAAGTGTATGCTTAAAAAGATTCTTGCTGATGTGGAATTTAAATTCGATAAATGAGCTCAATGTTCAGGTATGTGTAAGCATATTGGTTGTTTGAGATAAGGTAAATTAGTAACTAATAATTTGTTACTAAATATGTGTGATATAAGTGAAAATAATATATGAATTATTATAAGTGTATATTCGGCCCCATGATAGTTTGAGAATGTGATGTTAAATTATGATAATTGAGTTTGAGCATATGATTATTTATAAATTTGGTTATATAATGACATTGATTTTGATGGTTAGATTATGAGTGAATATTTGGATTTTATAAGCTCTTGGTTAAAGAGAAATTGTTATACGAACTTATAAGTTACATATGTATGGAGTTGTAAGCTTAAATTAATTATTATTACAAAAGTATAATTTGAATTATTTGATTACAATGAATTAGTATTGAATGTATATTAAGTACTAATTGTCTAATTTGCTTAAGGCTTACCAAGCTAAATTAGCTTACTCTGGTGAAATTGTTTACTTTGTTTTATAGATTTTGGATTCCAGTTACAGGCTCGGGGATTGTCAGCAAAGTTCACCACACTATCGACTATTTCGGTATTTTATAAGTTGAATTTATTAGACTTATGGCATGTATAGGCTAAAATGTGTTTTAGAGAAATCGAATTTTGGTTTGTATAAAGGCCATGCGAAAATGGCTTAACTTCTAGGTTTGAATTCGGTTTTGGTTAAATTATGTTTTAAGATTCTTTTTTATTATTATACAACATGCCTCAGTTGATTGATACTTATAATATCTAATTTGAGTGTAAATGTTGAATTTGTGATTTTGGACATATGCATTAAGTTGATTAGGTTATGGTGTGCACAGACAAACGACTATTTAAATTTTGATTGTTGGATTTAGACAAAATGTTATATGTGATTTGGCCTTAAAAGTTAGTTGAATATGTTCGAACATCATATAATTTTTGTCTTGATATGTCCATTATATGGTATGGGAAAATGCATGTTTTGAAAATGTGTAAATACGTATATTTATTAGTTAGTTAACTATGACTGAATTAATGACATTCAGTTATGAGATGAGGGTTATAAATATTATTTATGAGTTACACATGGTTCAGCATTTATGAGTATATATGAAATAAAGTGATTTGATGCATTATTTAATTTATAAAAGTTAATTTCATAAATGATCTATTACGTGATATTAGCATGCAAAAATGTTTGACATTATTATGTGATTTATGTGGTTGTTTTGAACTAGATATTCGGCACTGATTAGGTTGGTCACTTTGTAGTTATAATAAAAGATATTAATTAATTTAATGTATTGACATGTGATTTTAAGTATAAATTCAATTGATATTAGATAATTATATGATGTCTTGAATTTGAAATTATGTAATGTAATTGTTTAAAATTGTACTTTTACAAGTAATGCCTCATAACCCTAATTCGGCGAAGGATACGGGTTAGGGGTGTTACAAAATATATTTATTCATATATGGACTTACCTCGTACGGATATAGACGGACGTATTCGACTATTCAATCACTTTCGACTTTCCTCGGTCTAAGTCCGTTTTCTTTGGTTCTTGATCTATACATATTCAAATTTAACCCATTTATTCACCAAATCATTCAATTCAATCCATAAACACACATTTAGGGCACTTTACAAATTAGCCCTCACATTTTTACATTTTGACATTTAAGCCCCTATTTCACAAAATCACAAAATACACATAATTTGCTTGTACCCATGCTTAGCTGAATTTTCATATGCTTCATACAAGTCCATACATTTCATTTATTTCACATTTTAGTCCCTCAAAATATTATTTTCACAATTTAATCCAAATTACTCAAATTCACTAAAAATCCAAAGACAAAACATGTTAATCTAACACATATATTTCATATTTCATCAACTAACATCACAAAGCTCAAGCATTCATCAATGGCACTTTTCAAAATCATCATCAAAATCCAAAATTAAGGCATGGGTTTTGTAGTACTCGAAGCAACGATTACAAAAACGTAGAAATTATCAAAAACCAAACAAATTACATACCTTAATCAAGACTTGTAATGGCCGAACCCTATTTGGTTTTCTTTCTTTTCTTTTTCTTCAAATTCGGCACAAAGATGAGCATTATCTCATCATTTTAATGTTTGTTTTATTATAATGTATTTTATTAACTCAATTACCAATTTAACCTTATTATTAAACATATAAACTTATATAATACAAGCCCATAACCGTTCACTACTATGTTTAGTGGTCTAATATCCACTTAAGGACTTCACCTTTAATAATCCATGTCAATTAAACACATTAACATATGAATTGCCACTTTTACCTTTTATGTGATTTAGTCCTTTTCTCAAATTAAGTACACAGACAACAAAATTAATCCACGAAACTTTCACACATGCCTAATCACACACTGTAAGCACGGAAAATAATATTAAAATATTTTTCTGACTTGAATTTATGGTCCCGAAACACTATTCCGACTAGGGTCTAAACCAGACTGTTACAATTCTCCCCCCTTAGGGATTTTCGTCCCCGAAAATCTTACCATTGAATAGTTTCAGATATTGTTGTCTCATAGCATCTTCAGGCTCCCACGTAGCCTCTTCTACTTCGTGTCGATGCCACAATACTTTTACTAATGGAATTTTCTTATTTCTCAATCCTTTCACCTTGTGAGCTAAAATACGAATCAGTTCTTCTTCATAAGTCATATCAGATCAAATTTCAATCTTAGACGGAGAAATCACATGCGAAGAATCGGGTCTATATCGTCGAAGCATTGACACGTGAAACACATTACGAATCTTTTCTAGCTCAGGTTGTAACATCCCTTACCGGTATTCAAGCCGGAATAGGGTTTGAGGCATTACCTAACTGATCTTTCTTAAACATCTTGATCAGGGTTATAAAATTTTGTTTAAACTCATCACTTGTACATACTCGGCCTAGGAGGTCCTACACATACTTCTGAGAGGTACCGAAAATATCCCGGGAGCTTTTACGAATTCGAGAAACTTCTCAATAAAACAGGGGCCACACGCCCATGTGAATTGGGACACGCCCGTGTGGTCAGGCCGTGTGGTCACACACGCCCATGTCCCTATCCTGTGTATAAAATCATGAGTATTCTATTTGTGTCACACGGCCTAGGCACACGCCCGTGTGACTAGCCCGTGGGCGACGCTGACTAATTTCACACGGCCTTGACACGCCCGTGGCCATGGCCCGTATGCTAAAACTTAGCATTCTAACTTATCCACACGGCATATACACACGCCCGTGTGCTTCAACCGTGGGCAAATTAAATTCCAAATGTAAAGTGTAGACTTCACACGGCTTGGGCACACGCCCATGTGCTAGCCGTGCCTCCCACATGGTCTTGACACACGCCTGTGTGTCTACCCATGTGGACAATTATCAGGCTATCTACCAAGCCCTTGCCACTCCACATTGCACATATACAAATTCCATTACAAAAACTCCACATATCATCAATTACAAATCTTGGATTATCACATTTGGCGATCTCAACTATGACTTAATCAACCTTAAATACTAGCCCTATACATGCCATGACTCATAAGGACTTGAAACCTCATACCAAGTGTCTGCTCGATAGTGTGAAAACATCCCCGGTGATCTCCAACCCGAGCTAGCTAAATTAACCTATAAGAGATGAGAAAGGAAGAGGAGTAAGCAATAATGCTTAGTATGTTCATATGCATATAATAATCAGATATTGATAACCATTAGTTATACCCAATCGTAAGGTATTATAATGAGTTTTACATCTTAAACTCATAGTTACCTACACAATCACCCTTGAAGCTTACTCATTCTGTCTCTTACCACTTTCTAACCATGCCACGAGCCAGATGCCCATAATAATTAGCATGCATCCCTCCACTTGTCACCACATACTCACGTAAAACATTTTCAATAAATCACTCATACCGCCCATTACTCATGATACCACACATCATGAATTCTCAATAGTCCACCCACAATGCTAAAGTACTCGATGGTTTCACACTTAGCCCACCACAATCAGATAGTAGGGTAGTATCGCACCTAGCCTACCAAAAAGGGTAGTTATTATGGTATCGCACATAGCCCACTAGATAATATGCGTAACGATAACTTTGTACACAACCCATCGTAGTTAAGCATTTAGGGTGGTATCGCACTTAGCCCACCAACTGAAATAAATAAGCGATGGTATCACACACAACCCATCGTTTAATAATTAATAAGGTGTAACGCACACAACCCACCGTTATTGTACATTCATGGATAGTTATCCACATGAGTTTATCTACTTCAAATGTTTACCCGAAACATCCTCACACACTGCCATTCTTACTTAGCTTTCTACTATAATCATTTGTATTCACACAATGCATTAATAATTATAACTTATGCAACCAAAGTGCATCATTTACACATAACCCCCTATGGGTTCATCATATACCGAATTCATCTCAATTCAGTTCTAACACATACATGTACCTCTCATGGTACAACACATTCATTCTCAATTTCAAAATACTTCTTGAGTCATTAAAATTGTTAAGTAACTCCCTTGAGTCTTATACACATAGAGTCACACTGACATCATACCCCCGATAGGGTCATACATGAATTAACATATCGATGCCATGTCCCTAACATGGTCTTATACGAAACCCCATACCGAGGCCATATTCTAAATATGGTCTTACACGGGACCTTAATTACCATCGTATCACACTAATTACATTTCCACTATTCATGGATTAAATCAAGACTTTCATGTCTTGAAATCATATCAAAACATATTTAACGTATACATAGAGGAAATAACCAATTTATAAAACATCGAAATATTGAAATACTTCACTCAAGGTTGTAAAAATTAACACATGAACTTACCTCGATACCGAAAAGGGTAGAAAGGGACCTTTTTGCCCACATTTCTCTTTTCTCCCGTTCTAGGTTCGAATCTCGTTTTCTTCGATCTAGAACAATAAAATTTACTCATTTAATCACTTAATGATCATATTACAACTTAATCTCTACTTAGGCAAAAATGACCATTTTGCCCCTATACTTTGGTAAAATTACGATTTTGCCCCTAGGCTCGTAAATAAATTTTCATCCATCTTCTTTACTAATCAAGCCTAGCCGAATCATATTCTCTTCTATAGCAACTCAAAATTTCAACTATTTCATGCAGTTATTACTAATTTGCAACATTTACAAATTAGTCCTAATTAGGTGTTTTCATAACAACACCTTTCACAAAAGTTGTTTCTTATCTTTCTAACATTCATTTTCTTCCATAAAAATTCAGCAACCTACATAAACTCTCTCATGGAAAGTCCCTAGACTTTCAACCATATTGTAAATTAGTCCCCTCATTAGCTAGCTTAAGCTTTGGGGACTCCAAAAGTACAAAATTTATCAATTAAAATCATCAAAATCACTTACTTGAGTGAAGAAAAGCTTCCTGAAATTTTCAGCTTCAAGAACCCCCATTCTTGCTTGTATTTTCGGTGGAAGAAGATAAGAAAATAAAAAGATGATAGCTTTTTGCTTATTTCATCTTATTTTATTCATTTTTCCACCTAATTTCCACCAATTTTGACCAAAATTAAATGCTCTTGTCCCCTATGTCACATGGCCGGCCAACTCACTTAAAACAAGGCCAAATTGCACATTTAGGACCTCCAATTGATATTCTATAGCTATTTGGCACCTCTAACAAATAAAATAGAACTTTCGCACTTAATGCGATTTAGTCCTTTTTCGCGATTAAGCAAGAAATCGCTAAAATTAAAGCATCAAAATTTTCATGCACCCTTATAAACATGTTATAACACATAAAATAACATGAAAATATTTTTCTCTAACCTCGGATTAGTGATCCCGAGGTCACTGTTCCGACTAGCCCCTAAATCGGGTTGTTACAATTCTCCCGCCTTAGGGATTTTCGTCCCCGAAAATCTTACCAGGGGAAATTGCTTTTAACATTCTTGAAACGTTTCCACCAACTCTTTAAAATCACAAATCGACTTATCCTCAAGTTTCTCTCACCAACAACCTTTAAGCTGTAGTACGTAAGGTCGAAGCACAACTTTGGAACTTGGATTACTCTTTCTCCAGGGCATAAATACTCAGTAATCTTACAACTGTGGATTCGGCACATGCCAAAATGATCATTCGGATCCTTATCACATACTTCACTGAAGTTAAAATGAAAACCCCCTCCTTGGAAATCAAGTCACTTAAATTTTGAAATCTATTGTATTTTATCACAATTTATCACTAGGATATTCACCGATCGTAATAGTCCCGACTTGCATGCTTAGAAAATTCGAGCTTTTAGTGGTCGACTACTTCGACCATAAACTCAACCATATCGTAGAAAGCGACTCGGTTGTCAAAACATTTATGCATATAATTGCATCTTTTCTTAGTCTTGCATGAGTAGACCTGCTATTACTAAGTCTCATACCAAAACCTTCTGTATAAGTTCTGAATTCATCAATATACACATTCTACCTTAAGGTAACATCAACAATGGAAATCTTATTCGACCTGAATTTTAACGTCTCAGTCAAACTCACTCAGAGCTTATTTAAAATACCATCCATGGCATTAACTAACCATATAAAAGTCATAGGCTTCATGCCGAACTTACTTACAATTGCCTTTAGTTAGCACATACCGTGCCACACATCATACTCGTTTCTTCGCGACTCATTCACGAGTACCTGTATTCACTCATTCACATGACTTTAGTACACTTATCATTTCTACTTCTAAACTCATCTACTTATCCCATTAATTACTAGGGATAGTCAAAGACGCATATTCGTCGTCATTACTATAGGTACGAAGCCAATGCCACATCTCCGAGGTGGTCTTACATGGAGTCACCTCTAAATGCCAATGCCATATCCCGGATAAGGTCTTATATGGATTTCCACATCAAGTATCGATGCCATATCCCGAATATGGTCTTATACAATTCTTAGTTCCATTATCGAAGCCATATCCCGGATATGGTCTTATACGAGATCTCAACTCGGTGCCGATGCCATGTCCCGAACATGGTCTTATACGGGACCTTATCTATTTCATATCTCAATGATGGCATTTTCATATTCAATATGGTTCACTAGGACTTCAACATCTCATTCAACATTAACTAATCAATTTAGTAAAGCATTATACATCAATGTAATGCCAAGCTGCATAATCACATACAAACTTACAAACTCTTTTTCTCTATTCACACTGAACTCAATACTAAAACTTTCAGTTAATAGTACCTTTAATGACTTTCAACTTAACCATCACGGTTAAAATGTTTCAATGAGCATACCTCTGTATCATGCTCCTTACTCATATACACCTAGAATTTCATTCTCCTTATTGATTCATGCGTAAATATACACATAACTAGAATCGCATCTCAATTCATCAATCTACTCTTTTCTCCCCACTGAGAATATATTTCAAACACACTCTCGTTTGATTTTCTCTTGATGTGTTAATTTAAAACCTTTACTAACGTTGTATCCCAAGATAGCAGGGACATCTCAATCGAGTGCATTAACTCTATTCGGCTTACCCGAAAACCCATCATACAATATGAAACTTGTGATTTCACTTCTTATACTAGAATTATCACCTTTCTATGATTAAAACAAAAGTGAAATCATAGTAGATATAACTATCACAACTCAAAGAACACACACTTTAAAGATAATCATGATCAACGAAATTATAAGAGAAATCTCACATAAAGTTTTATCACCAACTTCCTCCTCAAAGTAAAAGAATAAGGTTAGGAAGAGATAAAGGAATGTCGATTTCAATTGACTAAATCGACAACCATTTTGTCTGATCTTACAGTCAGCTAACATTCTCACACGATCATGATTCATGAAAAGGACAACTACATCACCCATGAAAGGCAACAGATATTAATACGTAATACTCAAAGAGATCATTATAATTCATACAACTATGGTTGTCATGATCGAACACTTTCGCAGTTCAAATATTTTTTCTCTAACCATTTCCGTCATCAAAACTCCTTGACTATTCCTTTTCATTAACATCAAATCAGGAAGGTCTCGATAAGCGTACACCTCAGGCTTCCTACTCAATTGAGTTAAATAACCTAGGCTAACTTTCTCTTTACTCTTAACATTGCATAATCAGTGCAATCTTTAAAACATTCAGATATTCTTCTCAAAGCTGTTCTCACTTTCTAACTACCCTTATTTCGATATACGTTACTACTTGTTTTGCCACTAAACTCTTTCATTTCATACTCATGAGCTTATTCAACTTAACCCTCGTAAGGATCTCATTATAAATCAATAGTAATAAGGGGGTGAGGTCATAAAGCCTCTAACTTGACTCTCATGACTACATACATATGATTTAACATTCATCATTAATGAAATATCATCGTAGTCACATAACTCGCTCCAGGCAAATTTTCACACTTACTCATGCTACAATTGTTTCTAACACCTATCATCTCGAACTGTGACTTCACTTACTCAAGTTCCACATTAATGTCGACTCAAGTACTCAACATTAAACTCTGATTTCTCTTATCATCACTTATCAAATTAAAGAATGTCTTACGGGTTTGAGTACGTCGTTTACTAAGTTTCCATAGTCCAACTATGGTCTTACTCGTATCATAACATCATAGTCCAGTGATTACATTACATGTCGTCACGATGCCATAGCCTCGCTATGGTCCTACACGAAGTCTCATACCAATACCAATGCCATATCCCAGATATGGTCTTACATGGGAATCTCATGTTGATGCCGATGCCATATCCCGGATATGGTCTTGTATGAGATCTTATATCACTATCGACGCCATATCCTAGATATGGTTTTACACGATTTCATGCCGAAGCCAGGTCCCGGACGTGGTCTTATATGGAGTCACTATTCGATGTCGATGCCATATCGCAGATATGGTCTTACACGGGATCATGTATCGTTGCCAATGCCATGCCCCAGACATGGTCTTATATGGGATCACATGTATTGCCATGATCCAACCATGGTCTTATTCATCAATTTATCATTGAACGACCGTACTCATCTCCTACATTCTACTTAGTCAAACTTCTTAGTTTAACTCCCACACTATAATATGTGTGGCTTCATAACAGAGTCATAAAATAAAACATTATACATTCTCTACTTTAATGGTCACACATGAGATTCAACTATGTGGACATATTGTTCATACCTCATTCAATCAGTCGTACATACACACATATCCCGTTCTCTGGATATATGTATTACTCACTATATACACCTAACTCAAAGGTCGAGTATATAACACCATATGCATATCAAGTCAATACAGATAAGCTTATCACTTTATAACATTATTGGATTTAGCTCGGTTGGGAATCATCTCTGTCTTAATCGAAACAATTTCATTGGAGCCGGGAGATATCACACTATCACGGTCCACTTATGGCATGTATAACTAGACTCTTACTTACGCTAGGTTAGTCCGAGAACCGACTAAACCATAACTCTGATACCACTAAATGTAACACCCATTACCCGCATTCAAGCCGAAATAGGGTTTGAGGCATTACCTAACTGATCTTTCTTAAACATCTTGATCGGGGTTATAAAATTTCGTTTAAACTCATGACTTGTACATACTCGGCCTAAGAGGCCCTACACATACTTCTGAGAGGTACCGGAACTATCCTGGGAACTTTTATGAATTCAAGAAACTTCTCAATAAAACAGGGGCCACACGCCCATCTGAAGTGGGACAGGCCCGTGTGGTCAGGCCGTGTAGTCACACACGCCCATGTCCCTACCCCGTGTATAAAATCATGAGTATTCTGTTTGTGTCACACGGCCTAGGCACACGCCCGTGTGACTAGCCCGTGGGCGACGCTGACTAATTTCACATGGCCTTGACACACCCGTGGCCATGGCCCGTGTGCTAAAACTTAGCATTCTGATTTATCCCCACGGCATATACACACGCCCGTGTGCTTCAGCCGTGGGCAAATTAAATTCCAAATGTAAAGTGCAGACTTCTCACGGCTTGGGCACAGGCCTATGTGCTAGCCGTGCCTCCCATATGGTCTTGACACACGCCCGTGTGTCTACCCATGTGGACAATTATTAGGCTATCTACTAAGCCCTTGCCACTCTACATTGCACACATACAAATTCCATTACAAAAACTCCACATATCATCAATTACAAATCTTGGATTATCACATTTGGCGATCTCAACTATGACTTAATCAACCTTAAATACTAGCCCTATACATGCCATAACTCATAAGGACTTGAAACCTCATACCAAGTGTCTGCTCGATAGTGTGAAAACATCCCCGGCGATCTCCAACCCTAGCTAGCTAAATTAACCTATAAGAGATGAGAAAGGAAGAGGAGTAAGCAATAATGCTTAGTAAGTTCATATGCAAATAATAATCAGATATTGATAACCATTAGTTATACCCAACCGTAAGGTATTATAATGAGTTTTACATCTTAAACTCATAGTTACCTACACAATCACCCTTGAAGCTTACTCATTCTGTCTCTTACCACTTTCTAACCATGCCACGAGCCAGATGCCCATATTAATTAGCATGCATCCCTGCAGTTGTCACCACATAATCACGTAAAAAAATTTCAATAAATAACAACAATTATTCTATTGAACAATTTTGGTGATCCAGCCCAATAAAGCATTTTAATAATTCAGCCCACTAAGGCATTCTAGCAAATCGGCCCATAGGGGCATTTTGGTAAATCGGCCTATAGGGGCATTTTCGTAATTTAGCAATTTAATATCGATTTTGACAGATCTTTAGAAAATAATATTAATTTAAGAAAGTTACTCGATTTATGCCATATTACGATTTTTTAACTCTATAAATAATAACGATCTACTTTTCCAACATAATATCGAATCTCGAATCTACGGATTTCGGTGTGAGATTACACACTGACATGAAGAAGGACTAAACCTTCTTGATCGTCGGCACCTAAATCACCATTACACTCGATTAACCAACAAATGAGGTTTTATTAATCTAAATCAGACGATCTAATGAAACGCTTACCCTTAGTATCGTGAATGACCACGATTTGTCTATTCTCACCAGATGATGGTCCACAACCCGATGGGAAATCCCGAACTGTCGATACCGCCCTACATGTAACACCCCAAACCCGGCCTAGAAGTTAGGCCCGAATCTCGTGTGTCACATGGAAGTAAAACTATCTTTGCGATTATTCAAAACTTGCTTGAGAAATACAAACCTTTTGTTAAAACCAAAAACACTTAAGCAATTGTTAACTACTTGAAAACGTAATAATCTTTAAAAACCTTTTCGCTTATGGAAGCATATTTGAAATAAACAATTTACTTTAAAATGTGACGTTTATAAATAGAGTTGCGAAGCATTTTGAAAATGTTATGAAACGTAGATAAAATACAAGTATTTTGAGAGGTTGTTTGATAAATCGATAATCGAACTAGTAATCTTTTAAAACCGTGACTTTTGAAAATGTCATTGATAATTTTAAAGAAAATCCGAGTTAAAATTATTTGTAAAAGTTTGTTATGAAATCCTTTTGTTAATCAATTTTGGAAAATCTTTATTTAAGTTTTTAGAAAAATTCCCATTTAAAAACAATTCAAGCAAAATTAAAGTACGTCAACATAAAGCAAAAATAAATACTCCAGAGGCCTTATTACATCATAAAAACCAAAATAGTAAAGTGAACGGAAATAGAAATCTAAATTTCAAAATAAACACCATTTCTGAAGTATGGCTTCCACCGAGTCATCCATGGCCCAAGTCCACATTACGGAGCATTACCTACAAGGGTTAAGAAAAAGGGGGAGTGAGTTACAAGAACTCAGTGTATAATCCCCTTACCGTCATCCACTGGGTCTGAACCCATTTAGCAAAAATTTGGGCCTGAGCCCATAAAGCAATATCTTAGGCCTAAGCCCTTTTATGCATAATAATGTATCAAATAATTCATATGAATGTAATGCAATCCCAAACCAACCTAATAATCCATCCGCTACACACCACCCGTACCAACCAACACACCTGTGGGGATCTTTTGTCAACCCACCCCGCCAACACACCAATCGCAGGCATTTAGCCATTTATATAATTCGCAGGCAAGATGCCATTTAATTCGCAGGCAAGATGCCATTTAATTCGCAGGCAAGATGCCATTTCATAATATTTGTGGCTGAGCCACCAAATTTCACTTCCCCGATCATCAATATCCCAATCCCATGCAACTTATGTAAATGCAACATACATCGTAAATCATAATATTTACAATATAACCATGATAATTAATAACTCAGAGATTTATTACAAACAATTTGGCCCATTAACACTTTACAAAATCGGCCCATTAGGGCATTTTATCAAATCGGCCCATTGAGCCATGTATCAAATTGGCCCATTTAGCAATATATCAATTCGGCCCATTAAGGCAATCAATCAATTCGGCCCATTAAGGCAATATAACAAATTGGCCCATTAAGCAATATAACAAATTGGCCCATTAAGCAATATAACAATTCGACCCGTTAAGGCAATATAACAATTCGGCCCGTTAAGGCAATATAACAAATCGGCCCGTTAAGGCAGTATAACAAATCAGCCCATTAAGGCAATATAACAATTCGGCCCATTAAGGCAATATAACAAATCGGTCCATAGGGACATTTTCGTAATTCGGCCCATAAGGGCATTTTCGTAATTTAGTAATTTTACCAACTAAGGGTAATTTGGTAATCTCGCAGCCCAGGGGTTTTTCGGTAATTTACCCTCTAAGGGTATTATGGTAATTTCACAACCCAGACTTAACTACTAATTTGGGGCATAAAAATTGAAACTGTCCATCTGTGTCATACTGACTAAACTGACCATAACTTGGATTAGGAAACTTGAAATTTAGATCCGTAAATTTTCCTTGAAACTAGACTCATATATCTTCTTACGATAATTTTTCCAGGATTTTTGACTTAACCATTTAGTACAGTTTATTCCTTAAAGTTTCCCTTGTTTCACTGTCCAACGATTCTGACCTCTCTTATCTTAATTTCAAAAATCTTACTATACGGTTTTTATATGCTGCTCCCACTTATTTCTATTGAAAATAGGTTCACTAAGGAATCCATACATATTAAATATAACTCTTAATTCACTTTGTACAATTTTAAACGATTTCTCCAAGACAGAATAGAGAACCGCGAAGTCGATCAAAACCAGTCTCACTAAAATTAAGATATCACAGACTTTAAAATTCCTTTTCCTTCTCCGCTTCTTCCATATAAAAATAGACACAGTAAGATTTAATTCGATATCTTATTCACTTATTAATCCCTCTTCTCCTATTTTCTGTGATTTTTCAAAATCACATCACTGCTGCTGACCAAAAATTGTTTCATTGTAAACTATGGTTACCACTACGGACATACGCACGCCCAAGTGATCACGGATGCCGATTTCCGGTTTTCTTTGGTATTTCGACCGAATCATAGAACATTTCATGCAAACCATCAGAGAGATGTGAGAACACACACCATTTCAACATGTATTCGGTAGGGTACGGGATTACACACCTTATTTTGATTTCCTAAAAAACCACTCTTCGTTGATCCTAGAATAATACCAACCAAAAGTTAGCCTCGGATTTCCAAAAGATTCATACTCAACGCATTGCTTACACTTGAATCACTTACCACTATATCCGAAGGATTAGCAAATAGAATATATCGAGTGATTTCGTCCCTAAAACATCATCGATTATTCGAACTTCAATTCGATTTGCAACATAGCCAAATAAAGATATAACGAAAAATCCAAAAATGAACCCCTTACCTTAATGATGATAGATCCGACTTCAATCGATTGACTTAAGACTAGAGAGGGATTGGCAAGAATGTGCTTTACGACCACACATTAGAACACGATTCGATTAAAGAAGATGTGTTCAACTCGCAAGATGGAGAAGAGAAGATGATTGAAATTCGGCTATCAAGAGAAATGACCAAGAATGCATTGAAGATTTCGGCCAAAACAAAAAGAGAAAAATGGACAAATGAACTAGGAGATTTCGGCCAAAGCAAAAAGGGAAAAGAGTTTGGAAAAGAGACACAAATTGCTCAAAGAGAAAAATACCTCTCATGCACTAAAACTTAGCAAAATGACTAAAGAGAAAAGAGAAAATTCTGCTCTCCTTTTCCCCTAACAAACCGTGTGGCATCTTTTGTCCAAAGGATAGATGTTGACCCAATTATCTTTCCAAAACATCAT